>OZ020284.1:11695555-12144137 GCA_963971205.1 Aethes cnicana
GCTATGGTCGCTCCCGACCAGGATGGCTAGCTGAGGTTTCAGATCACGATTTTTTCGTTCTATAGGATTCGCTTCCGGGTGATAGAACGAGGTCAGCGCTTGTTCGATGCCCATGACGTGGCAGACTTGCTGCATGATTTCGCTGACGAATTGTACGCCATTATCGCTAATCATGCGGCGCGCGACACCGTAGCGCAGGAAAACTTCACTGGTGAGTACCTTCGCGCATTCTAAGCTGGTGGCGTTCTTCAGGGCGAACAGCTCCACCCAGCGCGAGCACGTGTCCTCGACGATCAGGATCCACTTGTTCCCCTCTGCGGTTTCGATCAGGGGTCCAAATAAATCAACAGAAACTACCTCGAATCTGCGGGTCGTCGCAGGGGTCTGTACTAGACCGGCTGGCTTCCTGTTGTCTGCCTTATAGCGCTGGCACTCGACGCAGCGTTTGACGTATTCGGAAACAAATGTCCGCATGCCAGGCCAGTGGTATTTCTGCGCGATGCGCCGCAGGGTGCGCTCGGCCCCGAAGTGGCCGGCGGTGGGTGCGTCGTGGTAGTCCGCCAATACCTGCGCGCGCTCGTGCTCTGGAATAACAAGGCAAGGGTTATCGTCGTCGTCGCATTCTGGTGCGTATCGATATAATATACCGTCGGAGAGTACGTAGCCTCTGTCCGCCCACGGC
Organism: Aethes cnicana; assembly: GCA_963971205.1. NCBI lineage: Eukaryota > Metazoa > Arthropoda > Insecta > Lepidoptera > Tortricidae > Aethes > Aethes cnicana. The sequence continues at coordinate 11,696,238 of OZ020284.1, forward strand.
CTCCCCCTAAATGGAGCGTCGTCGGCCTCCAGGTCCTCAATGATCTTCCGTACCTCCGGGTCCTTCAGCTGATTGTCACGCACATCGTTAGGAGATCGCGATGGAAAATCTACGACAGCAAAGCAAAGGTCACATGCTGATTGGGGCTCCTGTGAACAGGGCGGGCGAGACAGCGTATCGGCGATCACGTTGGATCGGCCGGGCGTGTATTCGATACGCAAGTCGAACTCTTGAAGAGTCAGCGCCCACCTGGCAAGTCGGCCACTCGGCGACTTGTTGTTCATCAGCCATCTGAGGGGTTGATGGTCGGTCTTCACGACGACCTGGGCGCCCTCTATGTAACCTCTAAACTTGTTGACGGCCCACACTACCGCGAGGGCCTCGCGCTCCGTGGTAGTGTAGTTCCTCTCGGCGGCGTTCAGCTGCCGGCTGGCGTACTCGATGGGTCGCTCGTCGTGCCCCTCCCCCTGCATTAATACTGCCCCGAGACAATACCCGCTGCTATCCGTGCGCAGAACGAAAGGCTGGGTCTCGTCGGCCTGCCGCAGGATCGGCGCCGTCGTCAGCAGCGTCTTGATGGCGTCGAAGGCGCGCTGCTGCTGCTCGCCCCAGCGCCACGCGCGGTCCTTCTTCAGCAGGTCGGTGAGCGGGCGGGCCACGTCGGCGTAGCGTGGGATGAACCTCCGGAACCAACTGGAAGTTTGCAGAAAACATTTTAGATGCTTCAGATTCTGCGGCGGGGCCATGGCAGTAATGGCAGTGGTCTTTTCAGGGTCCATGTGGATCCCTCCGGGGACTATAATATGTCCCAGAAACTTTACAGACTGACAAGCGAAACAGCTCTTATCGCGGTTCACTCTCAAGTTGAACTTGGCTAGTCTGGTGAAGACGGTTTGCAGGTCCTCAAGATGTGTTTCGAAATCTGGTGACAATATGATGATGTCGTCCAGATATGCAAGAACCGTGCTGTTTAAAAGAACTAGATTAGCTTTAAATCTATCAATGAGCCTCTGGAAGGTGGCTCCAGAATTGCGTAGGCCCATGGGCATCCGGGTGAACCGATAGGTGCCCATAGGTGTGACAAAGCTGGTCTTGTCGCGGTCAGCTGGGTGCACTTCGACCTGGTAGTACCCAGAGCGCAGGTCGAGAGTGGTCATATATCTGCTTGTTTTAGCAGCATGTAAAATGTCTTCGATCCGTGGCAGTGGGTATTTGTCTGGCTCGGTTACCTCATTGAGCTTTCGAAAATCGATACAAAGACGCATACCTCCACTTTTCTTGGGCACCATGACCACATTAGCAGCCCACGGTGACTCGCACTCCTCAATGATCCCAGCTGCGAGCAGCTCATCCAATTCTTTCTTCAAAGCAGCCTTCCGGTTCTGAGACATCCTGAAAGGCTGACACGCAATAGGCTGCTGGTCCTCGCTGACCTTGATGCGATGTGTAGCATATTCTGTGGCTGGGCCCTCAGTTGCAAATCGCGGCTCCATTGCACTGTTACAAATGAAATTGTTAAGCATTTCCCTTTGATCTGACGACAAGCAGTGACCCTCATCATTGCGCAGATGTAGACTGTTAGGTGCACTGTTATTTCCCAAAGAATATGACTTTACAAAAGGAAATGTTTTGTTTGGAGAACCCTCGAAGCTCCAATGAGCTTGGGGAATGTTTAAAATTATTTGGGCTTTAGAAATAAAATCACTCCCAAGAAGGGTTCTTCCTCCACTATTAGGGAACACTAAGAAATCAGTTTTTACCTCGCGATCTTCAATTTGGATCGCCACATTAGCAAATAATAAAACATTACGAACCTGTTTTGATCCATCGGCTAGACTCACAGTGCGCTGAACCTCAGTAACCTCCGCACCTGAATCTGCAAGAATCCGATGTAACTCAGGGCTCGCTATACTCTGGTTGGCCCCGGTGTCACAGACGGCGACTCCACGTCGTCCCGCAATGCGTACATTTACCACTGGACGCGAGCTGTCGGCACACTCATACACAACGATGGAGTGGAAGTCGTCCGATGACGACGACGATGGCTTATTATTACAAGTATCACACCTCGATTTCACTACCCCAGGCTTATTACAACCATAACAACGGATAGTCGAAACACTTTCGTTATTTACGTTGGTGGAATTACTTTTGTTCAATTTACGACAATCATCAGTACTATGGCCGAAAGTTTTACAATAATTACAACGAGGGCGAGATTTCAATTTAGATTCGGCAAGTGAATGATTTGAAACAACTTTTAACGTACCATTCGCGCTATCACCGGCCGTTGATGAACGCGGCTCACGCTGTTTGACAGTCGCGGGCGTCGGCGTTCGCGCGGGAAATTTGAATTCGCTCTTATCACTACTCGCTACGTCTATGTCACGTAGAATCGTTTCCTCGATATCTCGCGCTCTCATCAATAAATTTTCTACGCTAACAATTGTATTTCGCGGCACATATTTACGCAACTTAAAGTTCAATAGACCGTAAATGATATCAATTTGCAACACTTCGTCAATTTCGTACGGAAATTTAGCTATCATAGACCGAATACGCGAAATGAAAACATCTGCACGCACACTTCCTTGATCACTGGCAAAAATGTCTCTCAGCAACTTGTGTGCGGGTCGCGGCGCTCCGTACATGTTCCTCATGCGGGCGGTGGCCTCTTTCCATGTCTTCACTTCCCGTTTGATGCCTCTCCACCAGGTAGCAGCGTCACCAGTGAACAGCATCTGCAGGCCTCTCAAGGCGTGGTCTTCAGCCACGTTGGTACACTCCGTGTACATTTCGACGGCGTCAATGAAAGCTTCGATGGCGTCTGGGTTAGGATCCGCGCCGTCGAAGCGCGCTGTGCAGTTTGCCAGATTGCCGAAGGTTCCGGAACACGTGGGCGTGGGCGCTAAAGGCGTCGCTTCGCGTGCATGTTGCGGCGGAACGGGCGAAGACGCGGCGTGTTGCAAGGCGTTTCGCATGACGTTCGACAGCAGGCTTGATAGTTGATCCTCGGAGATCGTGAGCATGTTGGCTTCAGGGCGAACACGAGGGCTCGGCGGTCTCGTCGGGCGGGGCGACTCCGAGACGGGTGAGGAAACGCCGCTGTGTTCTGCGGTTCGTTCGTCGTGCTCCGAAGTCGGTTGGGGAACGCCCGAGATGGCGTCGGCGGCGGCGATGAGGGGCTCCGCCCGGTCGCGCGCGGCGTGTTCGTTTTCATCTTTCTTCTTCGTATTTCTTGGCCGCAAGTTGGTCGCCATTGTAGTGAATGAATATTCTGCAGGTGTTCTTCACAGTAGTTTATTTCTCTTATTAGAAATGTATACATAAAAGTGGATTCCAAGATTAATACGGACGAATAATATACCGAAGCTGTAATGGCGGCTCACGCTGTTGCCCTTCTCGTCTTGTAATGGCGTGAGCGCTGGCTTCCTTTTCCGGCGGCGCGAGCGAGCGCGAGATATGCGGAGGAAACGAGACAGGAGACCGCGCGCTCGGATAATCTAATAAGACTTTAACCAATACGTTCGGATACTACCCTTTAGGCGCGTTATACAAGTTATTTTGTTTTTGAAACCAGATGTCACAAACAGGCAGTGGATTGAATTCGCTGTTAGCTGTGAGCTCTTAGCCCTTGTTCTTAGCCCTTCATTTTGGGACGCGAGGTACTAACACTGTTTCCTTCTTTTGCGATATAGTTCTGTGGCAGTCACTGATAAAACTTTCTAGAAGCAAGCGTACTTAGTTCAGTAAAAGGTTTGCGACATCCAAGTATTGAATGTTTGTGTTCTGTGATCGACCTGTTTGTGGAAGAAAGAAGTCGTCATGTCACCATCTGCCTTTATAAAATACCCTATAGAAAAAAAAGATACCTGTGGGATACGTATACTCTTTTCTGAACCCCGGGATGTTCATGCGTAACAAAGCGATCAATTTTTTTTGCTGTAAACTGTGTCTTTTGTGCAGTCTTTCTCCTTCTTCTTCTTCTAAATTAACTTTGGATTTCAGAAAGCTTATGAATTGGAAGCTACCATTATGATTTTCTTTTTTTTTGAGCTGATTGTTGTTAATTTATCCCAAGTTGACATTGTTTGTTTTAACATCAATAGCAGTGAGATACTACACTCAACAGCAATGAAAACGGGTCACTTTGTATGGAAAATCCTATACAAAGTGATCCGCTTTCATTGCTGTTGGGTGTATTTTCTTTAGCTATTTATACATGACTTCGCCCGCGTGGAATCCGGTTATCGCGTGCCCGCGGGATCTATGCATTTTTCCGGGATAAAAAGTAGCTTATGTCTTTTCCGGGGACCCCAAATATCTCCATGCCATCTCAATCTGTCCAGTGGTTGAAGAGTGAAGATGTAAGAGACAGACAGTTACTTTCGCATGTATAATATTACTATTTTCGACAGGTAAGTTAATGAAATCGTTCATGTTAATTTTTCCAAGTTCCTGCAGTAATTTTAGTAATTTAAACCCTTGAATTATCAACATGGTAGTGGTTAACCAGTATTGTCAAGGATTTGAAAAGTTAAGTCAAGCTTCACAATATTGTCAGGCGTAAATTCGTTTGGACGAAAGCCTGCTAAAATGCTAAATATAGGGATTATGGTAACGGCCTACACTTCAAGTCATCGAAAGGGGTAAGCCTTACCAAGCCATTTGTAGGCATTGTAGCTTGAACAAATGCTTTAATTGCTATTTTGAAGGCAAAAGGATAAATCTGCCAGTCTAGCTATTCCCTGGAGTTTAGCGTATTGTTATTGGCTTCGAAATTTATATTGCCTGTTTTATTAGGAATAAAATAAATAGACCTCACGGAAAAATAAAAGTTGGGTTTTAAAAATCGTTGTATTTTCTTGACACTGAGCAATAAATTTTCACTACAAGGTAAAGCATATAAAATTCGCTCTTTTTTAATAAAGGTAATCATGTACTCATATTTAACAATTAATTATTCTTTCCTTCTTTTTGTTCTTAATGGTTCATCAGAGATTAAATTTCAATTTTTATTGAAAATTCTCGGGGACATTCTGAAATTCAACAAATCACTTAAATTCTCAAACTTTACCAAATGATAGAACTGAAATCCATAATGGTCCGGTAGAATCCGGTAGAACAGTACAGTTGGAAATGGAACAGTGAGACTTCTCCGATAGTTGCATATTGAACACAATAATCGTGGCCCGTCGTGGGACGCTGTCAATTTGTCCCGGCTACGGACTGCGGCCAACTACAGGATGATTGGAGCTGGGAATAAGGCCTCTGTGGAGTCGCCAATGAATTGCAATTTGTTAGTACTGATATAGTTAAGGCTTAGTAGTTTGACCTAAAAAAAGCCGTGGTGGCCTCTCATGCAGACGGTCCGGGGTTCGATTGGTTCGCACTTCTTAGTTTACTTATGTGCGAAATTCAATTTGAATTTAGCACTGAACTTTTCGGTGAAGGAAAACATCGTGAGGAAACCTGCAAGCATCAAGTAATTCAAAGATGTGTGTGAAGTCCCCAATACGCACTGGGCCCGCGTGGGAACTATAGCCCAAACCCTCTCGTGATGAGTAGGAGGCCTGTGCCAAGCAGTGCATAATTATTATAGTCCCCTTTTATACCCCTATATAAATTCAATTTTACCAAATGCCTACTCCAAAAGTATTAGCTCGGATGCAATTTATTGGCGAACTCTGCGATTGTCACTTCTGTGCCATTAATAGACCAAATTTGAAACTGCTTCGGTGTCCATTTATTTCGACAGAAACTTTTCTTATATTGTCAACAGCTAAAAGGTTATTAGTACCTCTTTAAAAACTTCTGCCCAGACAAAGTATTAGAAAAAATAACATTACGATAAGATGTTAAATCAGATGAATGTCAATGTTTATTATAATGGAAGTATTATATACAGGTAGGTTTTTCTTTGGGAGGAATTTAGTCATTTAAAGAACCTTTTCGAGAAACTAACTAACAACACTATATGTATAAGGAATCTTGCTAGCTAGATTTAACTTACTACTAATTATCGTATCATGATGACACTAGCAATAGTTTGTTTTTGGCTATTCTTTACGTAATGTAAATATTTCTAACATATTCACGTTACATACGTATGTACCCAATATCATAAAATCGAAATGATTTTCAGTCGGTTTCCTCTATTGAATTTACATTTGACAGTAAATGAGCAGAATAATTTATTCATACATTCACGTTTCATTCAAATTTCCTACAAAACCAAAACAACCATTGTTTTAAAAAGCCCAAATTCAGTGGAATATTTCCAAATTATGCAAAATTAATGAAAACAATTGATTGATTGGCTGTATTCATAGCGTTTGAATGTATAATTTTGGGCAGCAATTTAATAAACCGTAATGTTAAAAGAAACTGGGAGGATAACTTTTAGAAACTACTACTTAACCGAGAGTTGACTAAAATATTTTTTTTTCCTTCACTGTGCTTTTCAGTGAAGGAAAACATCGTAAGGAAACCTGCACGCATCTGCGAAATATTTCAAGGATTTGTGTGAAATTTCATATCCGCACTGGGCCTCCGCACGATGTTTTCCTCCACCAAAAAGCTCAGTGGTAAATTCAAATTGAATTTCGCACATAAGTAAACTTAGAGGTGCGAGCCGGAACCCCCGACCGCATCAGAGTCGGTAAGTTGAACCACTAGGCCACCACGGCTTTCATAAAGACTATGGTGAAGCGTGAACCATATCATTGGTAGGTATGCGTGTTGTTGTCATAATTAACTATTAAAATAAACTTACCTTTGGGAAGTTCAATAGCAGGTATATATATATATATAACTACGAGATGGTTCATTACTTCCTAGAGATTATACCGGGATAATCTCTCGGAAGAACAAGTGAAGTATTAATCACCGTAATCATCGACGTCATCTAGATCTCGATATTAAAGAAACAAGAAGGATAATATATACATAGTCCGCATCATTATAATTTTGTCTTCAAGACTCGAATAAAGTGGACAAGCAAAAATGTAAACTTTCAGGACGTCATTTCAACTAATGCTGCAAATTTCCTTTCGACAACTAGGAACTCTAAAATTTCCTTTGAACTTCGTTAATAGTTTCTTAACCGTGTTATCAAGTCTGGATTGGATGGTGTCGGTTCAATAAATTCTAGAACTTTCTTGCTCGATTGATGTATACTAAAAGTTTCTACGGAAAACTGCGGCTGAAAATGAACGGTTAACGGTTAATTTGTAAGTAAGAGGGTTTATCCAGATAGTTGGCAACGTTGCATATAGCTGTCAAATGTTTCGCTGTTTTTATTAATTTTTCAATATTACTGAATTAAAAAAGAACTTCTCATTCAATGGTTGAATGACACGTCTCGTTTTATATTTGTTGTTTAGGCATTTAAATTATAAGATAACATTAAAATGCAAGGAAAATGCGATGGAAACTTTACAAAAGAAATTTTTAGGATTATGGAAGTACTAACTTCCATAATCCTAAAAATTTCGTGTTCCTATAATAATTGTTGCAATCCATACTTAATGTTTTATTCAACCATAGAGCGATAATTCATGATTTCATTCAGCAGCGAAATATTTGTCAGCTATTTGCGACGTTGCCAACCTTCGGAGTAAGCCCTCTTAAATTGAAAAGTTATTCATTTATATTCATCATCATCATTAATGTTAGCCGAAAGACGTCCACTGCTGGACATTAGGCCTCCCATAAGGCTCGTCACTCACACCGGTGTTGTGCTACTTACTTCCACCGGTTTCCCGCGACTTTCACGAGGTCGGCGCTCCATCTTGTTGAAAGCTGGCAGCTCATCTCCCGGTTTATTTTTATTAAAATTTGAAAGACATAGACATAGACATAGACATTTATTTCCCAATATCAAATTACAGCATATTTTACATGTCAAAATAAGAGAATTTCACATTGAGATCGTCAGAAAGAATACAAAATAAAAATATAATGAAAATCAGGAATAAAATATTTCACCGTTAGGATCGTCTTTTTATACCAAAATAAGAAATAATATAGGATTAATATGGTACAATTGGTATGTCAAATTATATAAAAGAGTTTTATAAAGTTAGTACCTTAACTAATTAGTTGCGAAGTGTATTCATCCCGGTTCACAAAAAAGACGAGATATGTAATGATTTTGTGACATAATTTCAGTTCAGGTAAGAAAATTAAATTTCAAAACAATTGAGGCCACAACATTAAAAGTAGATATGCTTATCTGCTTGGATAAAAACCGGTGGCAGTACGTGGCCTACCTACTACCTACCTACTACCTACCTTCCTGCCTACTTACTACTTCTACTACTACTGGATTCTTAAAGGGGATCATAGGATTCCGATGTCCATGGGCCGTAGTGACCACTAACTATCAGGTGGGCTGTGCGCTCGTTTGCCTATACCATTGGTATAAAAAAAACGCTCTGCCTACTCTTGTTTGAAGTTCACGGTTACTGTAAGTTAAGAAGTCAGCAGAACCTTTTTTGTAGTCAATCATTCTACTTACAGATAAACGCATAAGTAATGTTTGCAACGAAGACCTATAAAGTTTATTTGTCTTAAAAAGTCAAATCCAAAATGAGACATTTATATACCTTAAAAAACCGGACAAGTGCGTGTCGGGACACGCGCAAAGTATAGGGTTCCGAAGTTGAAGATGCCCACAGTACCTTTCTAAGACTTATTAGCATCTAGCTAGCCTGTGGCCCGACGCCCCTGCCGCTCGAGAAAAATCATTGGTTTTTTAATCATTTCATATGTTGGTCGAATATAACTCGTAAGTTTGTACAGCCTACTTAGCTGTGATAGTTTTCCTTTCAACTTCGTTATATATGCCATAACCGTGATTTTTTTCAGCCATCCAAATACCACCGTTTAGCTGGCAGGAGGGGGGGACATCACTCAATCAAAAAATGGTTTCAAAAACCCACAATATTTTTTCAAGACCTATTTACCGATATGCCGCACTATGGGGTACGCAAGAAAAAAAAAAACATCCTCACTTTACGGGTAGGGGAGGTACCCTATAAAAAAATATATTTCAAAATTTTATTGTACCACTTTGTCAGCGTAACTAATATGTATATTCATGCCAAATTACAGCTTTCTAGAACTAAGCATCTCTGAGCAATAGTGCGGACAGACGGACGGACGGACGGACGGACATGGCGAAACAATAAGGGTTCCTTGTGGACTTCGGAACCCTAAAAATGGGCTTAGTCAGGAGAGAGTCTGGCGTTTTCTTCAATTTGCTGATCAGAATAGAAGCCTTTTCAAGCGCAATGTGGAAGTTATTGGTGCTAAAGAATTTATGTTACTGTGGATTCTAAAAAATCTTGTTTGTTGATTTGTTTTGTTTAGAACCAAGGCCATTTATGACTTCTTTAGTGTTGCATACTAAAGAAAGAGTATATGAAGGGTTCACATAAATTCAAATTATATTTGAAAAAGAAAACAGATAAGACTGCCATATTTTAAATTTTAAAATCGAGCAATGTTTTCCAAATTGTTCATTATCATCATATCAGCCAAAAGACGTCCACCTGCTACGAACATAGAGGTATAGCACGACGCAACTAAGATCATCATCATCATCATCATTTCAGCCGAAAGACGTCCACTGCTGGACATAGGCCTCCCCCAAGGCTCGCCACTCAGACCGGTCCTGTGCTACTTGCTTCCACCGGTTTCCCGCGACCTTCACGAGGTCGTCGCTCCATCTTGTTGGAGGCCTACCGACAGCTCGTCTCCCGGTTCGCGGGCGCCACTCGAGAACTCACATTGCTCGCAGGACTGATGGCCGATGGGGCAACTAAGATGGCGCGCGAATACCTAAGCACTTAACGTTGACATAGAGTCCTAATTGCTTAACGCATTCACTGCCACTTCTGTTTTACGAACTTTCGCCAGGTGCCACATCTGTCATTAAGGAAACATTGCAACGCACATGTGCGTTCAAGGCACTGCGGGAAAGTCAGCAAAACGCATATATGCGTCGGTGGCAGTGAATGCGTTAATTCACTCACCTCCTAAGTTGTGTAAACCTGTAAGGCTGCGACTGAACATACTTTGCGTCTATTCTATGATTTCTTATAGAAACAGGCTTTAACATTTCTGTAAAAGTTAAAAAGGAATACTGGAAGCTTTGAGCTATTATTTTTGCCATCAAAAAATCAGACACTAAATATTTTTAGCGCGGTTGTATTTTTATGTTTCTCTTTATGGAACCATCAAAATATCAACCACCTGCGTTCAAAATCAATTTGAAGTATTGGAATGGAGCATAAAAGAGCCTTCATTAAAAAAATCGGCCAAGTACGAGTCGGACTCGCGCAAGAATGGTTCCGTACTAAGTACTATCTACTAAAACGGCAGAAAAATCATGTCTGTTGTATGGGAACCTCCTTAAATATTTATTTTATTCTGTTTTTTTAATACTTATTGTTATAGCGATAACAGAAATGCTTCATCTGTGAACATGTCAACTGTCTAGCTATCACGGTTCATGAGATGCAGCCTGGTGACAAACGAACAGCGGAGTCTTAGTAGGCTCCCGTTTTACCCTTTGGGTATGGAACCCTAAAAACCGAAAGAGCTCTAAATTTACCTAAGGGATATTGACTACTTGACGAAGGCATTAGACCTTAACCAAGAATGGTATTTTAATGAGCCCCTCTGAAGTGTCACGTAATAATGGGTACCTAAAATATGGTGGGTTGAAGTAAAGGAGCGCAATCTTTATAGTTCCAAAAGTGGACACCAAATCGGGTAGATTGGGGGCGCTGCGGTCGCCACTCCAGTCAAGCCACCTAGGCGAATAGTTTGCAGTAGCGCCTTTAGATGGCGCTGCTGAGGCGAAAACACAGCAAAGACGGTTGTGAGGTGAGTGTGTTTTGTTTTGTTGCATATCAAATCCGCTGGACACATTTTCAACTGTTTCGCCATATAAGATTGCGCTCCTTACCAAAACACATTCCACACTCCATAACCTAGAAGCTAAATACAGTGACCAATGAAATAGGTAGTTTTTACATACACTTTATAAATTTTACAGTAGGTGAGATTCCTAAATTGACATATGACAGCTGGAGACCCCCATAGAACCTAAAAACGTATGACTCATTTACATTTAAATGAAATAACGTATGTCATTTAGAAGATAGATCACGTCTTATATTGTTTCAAACTCTTGTGATGAGGCAAAATATTTTGTTTGGTTTTCATGACATTTTCGATAGTCGATGTAAATCGAATATTTATATTAAGATAAATTAGGTTATGGAAAAATACTACTACTACTACTACTACAGCCTATTTGCGTCCCACTGCTGGGCACAGGCCTCCCCTCATAACGAGAGGGTTTGGGCTATAGTCCCCACGCGGGCCCAGTGCGGATTGGGGACTTCACACACATCTTTGAATTACTTCGCAGATGCGTGCAGGTTTCCTCACGATGTTTTCCTTCACCGAAAAGCGCAGTGGTAAATTCAAATTTAATTTCGCACATAGGTACTCGTAAGTAAGCTTAAAGGTACGAACCGGAATCGAACCCCCGACCCTCTGCAGAGAGAGAGGCGGTAGGTCGAAACGTTAGGCCACCACGGTTTTTTAAATGGAGTACTAATAAAGAGTAATACGCACCAGCAAATATCCACCGACCGTCTGTCCGGCGGCCATTAATCTGCCGGGACAGTCGGTGACGAGCGGACTGATGATCCTGGTCACCCAGATAAACGTGTACTAGAAGTATTGTTAGGTAATTATTTTTCTTTATTAATGAACTCTTTTATACATGATGTATTTCATTATTTATTAATATTTTGAGACTGTCGACATCTATGGAATTTATATTTATTTGACAATGGAGGCCATCTCCATATTTTTTGGACCCTTGGAGACTATACATCTCTAAGATCTTAGATTTAAGTTTAAGTTAGGGACTAGGTATACATCCCTTCAATATAATTTTAGTACGTTCCTATATGTATATTTTATACATGTAATGTAAATTTTGAAAAAAAAGTCTCCTGCTTGAGTTTGTTGCGGCGCTTCTTCTCAAGCAATGGGTCTAGGAAGCGCTGGTAAATTCTTTTTCTGACGTGTAAAAGTGCCCCTATGTGGCCAATTTGCTGGATAAATGATTGAATTTGAATTTGAACTTTACAAAAATGAACCAAGAAAACTTCTTCCTGAAACGACATTTTATCCATAGCGAAAATCTCGATGGCTGTTATTTAACTGACGTTAACTATCAACCCAGGGTATATCACTACTACTACTACTAATACAGCCTATTTGCGTCCCACTGCTGGGCACAGGCCTCCTCTCATCACGAGAGGGTTTGGGCTATAGTCCCCACGCGGGCGGTGCGGATTGGGGACTTCACACACATCCTTTAATGACTTCGCAGATGCATGCAGGTTTTCTCACGATGTTTTCCTTCACAGAAAAGCTTAGTAGTAAAATCTAATTTTGTATGAAATAAAATCTAATTTTCTATGGACTATCCGAAAAATAAATTTTATCCGACAATTGAAAAAGGCTTTTATTAATAAAGTAAAAATCTGATACGACCAAGATGAAAATGAAGATATTGCGAAGCTCCTAAAATATTATAGTCGAGCTATTTTGGAAATATTATTACTTAATGGAATGTCGTTCATCATCTTACAATAAAATACTATACTGAATGAAAATTACTTTATTATCAAACTGCCAAACTGTATTAAGTGTCATTCGCAATCTCAATAAGTGAAATTTTGGTTTATATTCATTTCATTTATAGTAAAAAAACTAACATTAAATTAAATTAAATTAAGTTAGTCACAGTTGTTATTGAAGAGCGGGATCTCCTTAATACAGGCATTGTCATGCATTATTCCAGCCTTGATTACTGTTATATGTACCGGATAACTTTCATTTTTTTTTATACCAATGGTATAGGCAAACGAGCGCACAGTCCACCTGATGGTATGTGGTCACTGCGGCCCATGGACATCGAAATCCTATGATCCCCCATTAAGAAACCATAAGATCTCGAATGCGTTGCCTGAGGTATGGAATGCCTCTGTGCCAGAAATTTCACCGGCTGCCTTAACCGGAACACAACAGTGCCAGCACTGTCAGCTATTTGGCGGCAGGTTAGCGGGGAAAGACGGTGGTACCACCCCGGACGGATCCAGCACCAGCACCAGGTCCTACCACTAACAAAATTTTAACATTTCGTTTCAAGAGTGCTTCCACAAGAGTGTTTCAATCGCCGTTCGTCCGTTGTCGCAATTTTCATTAATTTCTCAATTTCCGGTATTTTGTAGTTGTAATACATACTATCCCTCTATGCAAAAATCCTCTCCTACTAATATTATGAACACGAAATTTCATAAGTATGGATGGATGTTTGTTACTCTTTCACGTTAAAACTACTGAATGGATTTTAATGAAACTTTACAATAATATAGCTTATACATCAGAATAACACATAGGATACAATTTATAAAGATATTGTGTATATAAGCTACTCGAAATACTAATCCTGTGCAGGCGAAGTCGCGGGCACCAGCTAGTATACTAAAATACCGGGGGACCCTCTGGTCGCATAACAACTATTGTCATAATATTGATTGTCATAATACTTTATGCATAAAGTTGCTGCTCATAATTTTTTTTGGGATAAATTGTACGATGTCATAATTGTTCCCAAATGTTATAATTGTTTTAATCATAAGTTCGATTGTCACACATTCATTAAGTCATAATATTGATAATTATAATTCTTTTCAGTACTAATTGCAAATGTCACACATTTATCAAAAAACAATACAAAGTGTGGGCGTTTCATAACGACATGCGTAACAAAAACGAAATGCTGCCAGAAAAGTAGGTTAGGTTAGAACTGTGACCCCATACATAACGTACAACTTTGTAAATTACTTGCTTCTGGAGAGCACTCCGTATGGTTAAACAGCTTTATGGCCAACCAATTTATGCCCATTCCAGTTTATGCCCATAACACAGTATGTTCTTAAACATTATGCTTAAAAAAAGTTATGCGCATAAATGTATGACCATTCACATTTATGCGTAATGATGAGTATGACGAATGCACGTATGCCTATAAAATATATGATTTTAAACTTTATGCAACCCGACCCCTACCCTAAAATACCATGTCAAATCTGCTGAAAATTGCTCAAATTGCGACCCAAAAAGGAAATACTCCTTCTAGTATAATATAGCTGTGTCAGTTCAAGTATGAATTCGACCCAGTTCCGGAACTGCAGAAAGATTGATTTAGTAGTTTAAAGCGCGCAATAACCTAGCCTGAAAAATTCTGCAGAATTTTTGAGGCGCAGAGAAGTTTTCTCATTTCCATTTAAAAGTTAAAGATGTCTTGCGACGGATTCTTGAAATTCGAAATTGATATTAATCTCTTCTGTGTCAATAATAGTTCGTTGAACTGACTTTATTTGAGGAAGGATTTCATTGGAATGTATTGGATCACTATTTTGAGTCATAATTTTCTAACCACAAAAACGTTAATATAATGAGCTGATTATAAGACTATACGACTACCGAGTAGTAACTCAAACATACATTGATATCTATTTTATTATTTAACTAGCTTATGCCCTCGACTTCGCCCGCGTGGAATTCGGTTATCGCGTTCCCGCGGGAACTATGCACTTTTCCGGGATAAAAAGTAGCCTATGTTCTTTCCCGGGTCTCCAACTATCTCCATGACAAATTTGAGCTCAATCGATCCAGTGGTTGAAGCGTGAAGGGTAACAGACAGACAGACAGACAGAGTTACTTTCGCATTTATAATATTAATAATATGGATAGTATCTTTTTGGCCGTTTTTGTTATTCATCAAGTGGAGGGAATAATACAGGCTCGTCGGTGTAACTTTGGCAAGCGCGTGTCATAATAATTTGCATCAAATAAGCCGTGCAATGCATGTTTCGCTTATCAGACTGGTGCATATGAGACGCTGTTCCGTTTGAATTATTGCACCATTATTGTGCAAATTTCGTGCATTTACGTACGGTTATCGCACCAAGGTGAACCCTTATGTATTATGCAGCGAAAAATGTGCTTTGTGACACCAAAGTTATTTTACTTTTACCGCTTAATCGCCGTGTTTCGCGAATTTTAAATGAGCTATGCCAAGCGTTCTTTGTACGTCTGGGAATGTTGCAAAATTTCAAGCCATTGTGACACCGTGCGAGAAAATAAAATGCAGAAATTTACATGTCGGTTGTTGTTCGGGAAATAGAATCACTTAGCAAAATTAATACGGGTGGTGCGGTGTGACACGGTGACTCTTAAAAAGGATTCTTTCTCATATAATTTTAGCCTTTGTCATAATCTGCGCTTTGCGTCGGATTTCGTTCTAAATTCTGAAAGTAGCTGACATTGCTAGATTTTACGCGTATAAGAAAATTTTATTTTGATCAACATATTTAATACCTTCGCTGAATATCTTCCTGATCTTATTGAGAAAAATGGAATTTGATTTAGGTACTTAGGAATTCCACTTACCTATTAGAATTTTAGACTTCATACACATGTAGAGTCAAAAATAATATAAGTACCTACATAAATTATGTATATTTAAATATTTGTAACAGTCAACCCCCCAGCCAGAGGGCATGCATAATGCTCTTTCCCAACGTAAAAAAGGTAAGTTTCCGGATTCCAGATGTGGTTACCTAATCAATATAGGTACTTACATACGTACCTATTATTATTACGTATTAATACTAAGATAAAACTCTTCCATTACAGACAGATTGACTAATGACAACGCTCAGCCGAAACTACTGGTCGTAGAAAGCAGGGCATGTAGGTTCCTTGGGGAGTGTAGCACTAAGAGAGGTTATATAAACAAGTCCTAATGCCAGTCTGGACTTATGGTATACAACTTTGGGGGTGTACCAAAAAAACCAATATACTCATCATACAACAATTTCAAAATAAAGTACTCAGGGAAATAGTAAACGCACCCTGGGATATACGAAATGACAATCTCCACCGGGACCTTAACATAGAGTTCGTCGACACCATCATCAAGAAATACGCCGAAGCTCACCAACAGAGACTTCACCCCACGTGAACGTCGAGGCGATCCAGCTCCTCGACAATACAGACTTAGTGAGAAGACTCAAAAGAACTAAACCGTTTGAGTTAGTGTAGTGTATACAATAGTGTAAAATAGCAAGTGTTAGTGTTATGTCCATAAAGTACACGTGAAAAAGTGTCTTCCCCTTAATTAGAGACTGTAAGAAAAGTGCCAATGGACACATTCTTATTACGAATACTTTATAAAACTATGTTAGCATAAAAATGCTCATTAGCCTTACTGGCTAGATTGTAATTATAGCTGTGTACGATGCCATAATTGTTCACCACAATAAAAAAAATAAAAAAAAAAAAAAAACTAAGAGAGGAATCCCCAAAACTCCCTCGGGAACGGGAAAAATAGGATGTAACATACCATGTTAATGTTTAGACATTATACGTATTATGCGTATACCGGAGTCCATGCAAAAGATAGTTTACTTGATAAAGTATTTGTTTTTGATCTTTTTGGATGTAGTATTTAAGAAACGGATCCTGGATATGTTTATAATTGGAGTTATAGTGCGAACGCACGGCGGTTAACAAGAACGTAAGAGGCGGTTCGTATCGGAGTTTATAGCTCAATAAAGGCAATTCAGTTCTGAACTTTTTACCCGTTTATTTTTATCGTTACATTTGTTGATTATCATCAGTGATGTTTAATTGATATTGTTCTATAGATTATGTTCACAAAAGCATCAAAACAGTGTGTAGAATTATATAACCTTTATTTCACAACAATGTCTGTCAATGTAACGATATTTTAATCCAAATTGTCTAAAGGTTGGATTAAATGTCGCTTAGCATTATTGCTTCGGTTTCCATGTACCATTATTTTATAATCAAAAGCTTTTTGTATTCAAATGTGATGAATAATATACGCCTCGTAATTTCATAAAGAGTTTTACATCACCCTTGGCCGTAAAGTGGGATTTTCTGCCCGCTACGCGGAGAGAAAATCTCACTTCTTGGCCAAGACAAGATGTAAAACTTTTGAAAAAACCACAGGCGATAATTCGTAAAGCCCCAGATCGCATATTTATGGCCCTCACCTTCGGTTCGGGCCACAGAAACCTGCGATCTGGGACATTTACGAATTCACCACCCTAGGTCTGTAATGTACTATTACAAGCTTTTTTTTATTCAAAATTGCGCTACAAACGAGCACCCATGGACATCGGGACATCTATTACTCTATAATAGGTCTGTATTTAAGAAATCGCGTCTGAAACTTGAAAATTAAAAGAAACTATCAAGTCGAGGGGACTATATAAACGATACTGAATACAAAATAATGATTTTTAGAAAAAAATACTGTATGTTTTTATATCCGGATGTAACTCGAAAACTACTGGACGCATTGCAACAAAATTTGGTATGGGGGTAGTTTATTAACACTGGTCCACATATAGGCTACTTTTTATCCCGGAAAATGCAGTTTCCGCGGGAATGCTACTAACGAATTCCACGCGGACGAAGTCCCGGGCAGAAGCTAGTTTATTTACATATAGGATCGCGAATACGTTGATGTAATTAACTCTATCTATTAATTTTACCAGCTCTCTTACCAAAGAATTTAGATTTATTTTATTTCAGTAAATGTTCAAAAGAAAAAAAAAACAATAGTAAAAAGAAAAAATAATAATAATAGCTTAAGCCTAATCGAAAAGGCCCCCTCGAGTTGTAAAGTGCTTACCAAAGTGATATCACTGCTGTTTGTCGGCGAACTAGCGGGTAAGATGGTAGTAGTCCATCTGGACGGACCTTGCATTTGGTCCTATCAAAAAATGACAACTATAGAATTTTAGAGGTCTCGCAAAATATGTACCTAAACCATTATGAAATGTCGCTTTTAAGCTTTACTACTTTGTAATAATTAAAAGTGTTAATTGTACAATTAATTAAATTTAGGGGCAGGAGTTAAACACTCTGAGGGTATATTTTGTTACCTTTCTTGCTGGATCAAGTTACTGAGTATACTGTAATGATAGAGGATATTAATGAATAACAAATTAAAGTATGTGATACTTGAATTGACCACTGTGCTTTTCGATGAAGGAAAACATCGCGAGAAAACCTGAACGCAACTGCGAAGTAATTCAAAGATGTGTGTGAAGTCTCCAATCCGCACTGGGCCCGCGTGGGGACTATAGTCCAAACCCTCTCGTGACGAGAGGAGGCCTGTGCCCAGCAGTGGGACGCAAATAGGCTGTAGTAGTAGTAGTAGTAGTAGATGTGAAACTTGGCATAATTAAGAGTACATTCATCTTTTTGCCGATAATTATCATGATGGGGTAGCCTAGTGGAAGCCGTGGTAGCCTAGTGGTTGGACCTACCGCCACTCATGTCAATTTTCATACTTCTGAGTTTACTTACAAAGCAGCAAAGAGCTGGTTACTCATAACACTTTAGTATGTAAACGGTGTCGCCATCAATATCCAGAATCCCCGCTTCATAAAGTCATTGTTCACGAGTAAATTACTTTTAATCTAAGCCTCGTTGTTAAAACGGAACTGAGGCCTAGTATCACCGAAATATGCAAATACTTGCGTAAATGGCTCGATAAATCAAGTTAAACACGCATTGTCTTGAATAAAGTATCAGTTACAGGCGGCAACGTTTGTTTTTGTTCGAATGTGTATCAGTGTAACGCGTTTGGATAATGTAATTTTAGAAATGAACTAGCTTCTGCCCGCGACTTCGTCCGCGTGGAATTCGGTTATAGCGTTCCCGCGGGAATTGAGTGTTAAACTATAATAAATTATATACTAAAACCTACCTCTTGAATCTATTTAAAAAAACCGCTTCAAAATCCGTTGCGTAGCTTTAAATATCTAAGTATAAAATAGGGACAAACAGCAGGAAGCGACTTTGTTTTATATACTATGTAGTGATAGTGATTTGTTAATGTTCTTTTTACCCGACTGCGCACCGCAAAGGAGGGTTATGTGTTTACCTGTCTATGTATGTATGTATGTATGTATGTATGTATGTATGTATGTATGTATGTATATATGTTTGTTCCTTTGTGGCACACTAGAGATCAAACGCGTGGGTCGATTTTAATGAATCATACGTCAATCGATTCGTCTGAATTGCGCGAGTGTCACTGAAGTTATGAAATTTATCAAAATTCAAAATGGCGGCTACCAGACGCCATATTGTACAAAATAAAAAAATAAAAGTCAACCAACTATGGCATGTGAGGTATCGTTGAATAGGTATTTAAAAATCATTATTAGGTTTCTTTGACCATTTTTCAGACAAAAGAACCGTTTATGATTTATAACGATTCAAAGTTCCTTTACTAACCACGTAAAGTAGGTACCTACCTATCCACCCAGTAGTACATCCGTTCGAATTAGCAACACAGGAAATAATCTAGACCAACGAGTCTTCAAGCAGGTCACGACGACTATAAAATACTTAATAATAATGTTTTTCATAAATCTCAAACTTCAATCAAGTACGTACGCATGTGCAATGTAGTGTACCAGTAGCGTCATCTATCCGTTGACTTGAAGACTTTTAGTTTCGTTATTACATTTAAAGTGTCAATAGTGTGTGTGATACAGTGAAATATAACCTAATTGATTATAGGTACCAATTAGGTACACTAGTCAGTACTCAGCGCTCGTAAATAAATAAAATAGCTACCTAATACTCTTATGTAGTACCAGTAGCGCCATCTATCGGTTGACTTGAAGAATTTTAATAGGTTCAGGCTTATGTAGCGTTTTGAGCCGGGTTAGGCCTCTAGAGGGATTAATAATCAGTAATTTAGATCATCGCAAGCTACTTAATAATCCCCACGATAGCAACTCTCTCCATTAAATGACAAGATTGCGGAATTTACGGTCTTTTAATCCCTAACTAAAAATAATAAAATAAAAAAGTTAATTAAAAAAAACAAAAAACCCGACTGCGTAAAAACTAAAAAGAAAAAAACAAGACTACTTAGTTCAGTAGTAGCTAGGATTATGTTAAGTAATTGATTGCTATTGAGGAATCTAAAGATGCCTACAGTCGGGACCCATTTAAAATCTAGGTTAAAATGTTACAAATAATGGGTCCCGATAGTAGGCATCTTTAGATTCCTCAATAGCAATCAATTACTTAACATAATCCTAGCTACTACTGAACTAAGTAGTCTTGTTTTTTTCTTTTTAGTTTTTACGCAGTCGGGTTTTTTGTTTTTTTTAATTAACTTTTTGATATATTCTACATGAAGCTTTAGTAGTACATAATTGTCTTTTAGCTCACGTTATGCTGCAGATTCACTAAATTAATAGGGAATAAAAATTGGAGTCAAGTGAGTGAAATCGAGAGTGCCTGGATTCAATCCTTTACTTTACTTACTTATAAATATTGTTTTCAAGAAGTTATTTACATCTGTCATCTGTTTTAATTATATCTTCTGTAAATGCATCATTTGGAATACTAATGATGCATTTACAGAAGATAGTGTCCAACAGTGGACATCTTTCGGCTGACAAAGTGACTATAACTATTACTACTACTACTACTTCCGCAGCCTATTTGCGTCCCACTGCTGGGCACAGGCCTCCTCTCATCACGAGAGGGTTTTGGAGTAGCCCAGTAACTATAAAGCATAGTATAATTTTTCAAGAGCCTGTTTGTGGAAAAGAAAACGAATTCGCTTTGTTGACAAAGTTCCCTATTAACAATAAAACATGATTAGGATTTTATAACCTTGATATTTCTTTTTTATGCTGCATAAAACCAATCTCTGTTTCATAGCAGTCGTAAATGAAAAAAAAAAAAAACACTGGCTTGACATTTTTATTGTTCCGGCTCTAAGCTACCGCAATCTTTTGCATTTTTCTTCCAAATAGTTCGTTAAAGTGGTTTCAAATAATGAAACTTAAATACCTAAACTGAATGTGAGTATTAATAAAAACAAATAAGTAGAAAAAATTAAATAGATTTCTTTATCATGCAATTCACAAAAACAAATTGCGACATGTACATATAATATCCATACTTAGAATAGTATTTGCCCGCGTCTCTTAATGAAAGCTTAAAGAAATCGTAACATTTTATTTTTATTTCGATATGTTGGTTAATTTCCAGTCAAACGATCAAACGCAGTGCAACCACTCTGCTATTTGCTGAGTAAGTCGATGGTAGCTATCCGAACGGACCTGGCACCAGGTTCTATCACTAGCAAAACGTTTCGGTAAATCGTTACTTTGTAGCTTTAATACGTATTATGTAAAAATCAATACTCAAAAAATCTAAAACATATATGCAAATTGAATTTTGAATAAAAGTGCAATCCACGCTGTGAAACAAGACAGGTGCACATAAAAACATTCACTAATTGCCTTATCCGTAATCTTTCAAATTAGTTATTTTAACTCTACGGGGCCGAAAGCACACAGAAATATTATTTCTAACAAAACATCGAACAATGGTGAATATTTATTCGTTCATTCAACCGTTATTTAATTTTCAACGAGTAAAAGTTATTCCCGTTATAAAGAGAATTCTGATGCAAAATGGAGTTAAAATAATGTTAAATGCGGAGTCTAAACAATCAACTTCATGGAATGTAAAAAGCTCACAAACAATTCTAATTAGGTTCCTACTACTATTACTACAACAGCCTATTTACAGGCCACTGCTGGGCACAGGCCTCCTCTCATCACGAGGGTTTGGGCTATAGTCCCCACGCGGGCCCAGTGCGGATTAGGGACACATCTTTGAATTACTTCGCAGATGCGTGCGGGTTTCCTCACGAGGTTTTCCTTCACCGAAAAGCTCAGTGGTAAATTCAAATTGAATTTTGCACATAAGTAAACTTAGAGGTGCGAGCCGGAATCGAACCCCCGACCCTCTGCATGAGAGGCGGTAGGTCGAACCACTAGACCACCACGGCTTGCAATTAGGTTTAATTATACTGTAATCACAAAAACAAACTGTTGGCTATTATAGTAGGCCTTCTCTCATTATGGACCTTTCTGGACTTTAAAGTATTCAATTCAATTCAATTCTTCTAGGTACATGTATGCGCCCAGGTTGGATTGGGTTTACCTACCTCTAGCAGGATTCAAATCCCTCGTCACTTAACCTAATTTATCAATTATCTAAACAACAGTAATCCAGACAGTCCACCCTTTAAACCCAAAAACACAAGTCATATTTTTATCTCTCACCGAAATAATTAGCCATTGTGTTTTTTTCGGGGCCTTTTTTGTTCTATGAAAAATATCTGGGATTAGGCTGCATTGAATAAAGGCTGGACAATGAAGCCCTGGATCGTATATCCCGCAGGACAATGGAGGGAGTGAGTCGGATATACCGTGAACTATGAGGAGGCGTTATGTTTTGGGGACCCTAGTGAACAAATGAAACTACAGTACTGGAATTTTCTAGGCGTGAAGTTTAAAATACATAATGTAAACTTTTGTGGATAAGTATAGAACCGTGTCTAAATACATAATAATTATTATATTCATACTAGCTTTTTCCCGCGACTTCCCGCCCGCGTGGAAGTCGGCTATCGCGCTTCCGCGGGAACTATGCGCTTTTCCGGGATAAAAAGTAGCCTATGTCCTTTCCCGGGACCCCAACTATCTCCATGCCAAATTTCATCTCAATCGGTCCAGCGGTTGAAGCGTGAAGAGGTAACAGACAGACAGACAGAGTTATTTTTGCATTTATAATAATTGATATGGATATCCTACAGTAATCCTTGATCAGAGTTATCTTTATATTTCATTTTAAATGTTGCAAAACAGTTTTCATAAGAATAATACAAGCCGTTGAATTAAAAACTAGAAGCAATTCAATTTCATTAAGGCCCACTTGAACCAAGCCTACTACTACTACTAACCTCCGGTTAGCCTCTTAACCCACGTCAAATTCATACAAATAAATCTGAGTTAAGCGGTTAACCCAAAGTTAAAAGCTTGGTGGAAGTAGGCCTAAGAAACGTCATACAATTACACCACAATTTATCATTACCTTCTCTTCCTGCCATCTATATTATGACAAGGTAACTAACTGTTCACTAGCTTTCTCAAAAGATGCCGTTCCTAACACCGTGTGGATTAATCTATACTAAGTACTAATAATAAGTCTGTAGAAGAGGTTGCATCTGTAACTTGGAAAAAAAAAACTATCAATTTGAGGATACTATAATTTAAAAACCGGCCAAGTGCGTGTCGGGCCACGCGCAAAGTATAGGGTTCCGAAGTTGAGGATGCCCACAGTACCTTTCTAAGACTTATTAGCATCTAGCTAGCCTGTGGTATGAATGACGTGCCCGCCCGACGCCCCTGCCGCTCGAGAAAAATCATCATCATAAGTTGGTCGACTATTACTCGAAAGTTTGTATAGCCTACTTAGCTGTGATAGTTTTCCTTTCAACTACGTTATATATGCCACAACCGTGATTTTTTTCAGCTTTCCAAATACCACCATTTAGCTGGCAGGGGGGGGGGGGACACGTGACCCTAACAAAAAATAGCTCTTTAAAGCTTAATATTTCACAAACGCATCACTTAATCAAAAAATGGTTTTAACAAACCCACAATATTTTTTTAAGACCTATTCAACGATATGCCGCACCATGGGGTACGCAAGAAAAAAAAATTACATCCCCACTTTACGAGTAGGGGAGGTACCCTATAAAAAAATATATATCAACATTTTATTGTACCACTTTGTCAGCGTAACTAATATGCATATTCATGCCAAATTACAGCTTTCTAGAACTAAGCATCTCCGAGCAATAGTGCGGACAGACGGACGGACATGGCGAAACTATAAGGGTTCCTTGTGGACTTCGGAACCCTAATAAACGATACTGAACACAAAAGAAAAGCAATTTTTAGAAAAATTGTCTGTACCTTTGTATTTATGTATGTCCGGACTAAACTCGAAAACTACTGGTCGGATTGCAACAAAATTTGGTATGGGGGTAGTTTATAATACTGGTCAACATATAGGCTACTTTTTATCCCAGAAAAACACATAGTTCCCACGGGAAGGTTACTACCGAATTCCACGCGGACGAATCCGCGGTCAGAAGCTAGTCATTTAATAAATAAATTAAACGCGTTTAAAGTACACGATATTCTAGCAAAAGCGCTATATTTTCAAATGTTAAATTATCGCAGCCATGTGAGACGGGAATTTATCGTCGCCGATGTAAAATGTACTTTTCTGTGTCTAGTGCCACGATAAAAGCTTCTCAGTTCCGTTTATCTGCCGCTTTTATCTAGTCTGTAATACTAAGAGGCATTTTTGTTTACTTTTGAACTAATCACAAACGATCTTTCATATAGTCGTTGTCTTCGTTGAAATTCTTCGTCATTTAAGAGGGTTTATTCCGAAAGTTGGCAACGTCGCATATAACTGTCAAATGTTTCGCTATTTTTATTAATTTCTCAATTTTACTAATAGAAATTATCATTCTATGGTTGAATGACGCGTCTCGTTTTATATTTGTTGGTTAGGCATTCAAATGATAAGATTACATTAAAATGCATGGAAAATGCGATGGAAAGTGTTCAAAGGATGGTATTTCCATAATCCTAAAAATTTCGTGTTCCTATGATAATTGTTGCAAATCAAAACTTAATGTTTTATTCAATCATAGAGCGATAATTCATGTTTTCATTCAGTAATATTCAGAAATTAATGAAAACAGCGAAAAAACCCCTTAAGCTGAAAGACGTTCATTGCAGTCGTCGGCAAATCCATTAGGTACTGAGAATAATAAATGTCACCTGCTCTGTCATTTAAATTTAGTAATGCCAGAGACAATGAATTATTTAAGACTGTCAAACTCCTTACATTACGGCGTACATCGGACATAGCCAGGGAGCTTCAAATTGTCATACTTCGCCTGCACAGCGCCATCTAGATGTACCTCATGGAGTTCAAATTTGTATCCAGGATACCTAGGCAGCGACATCTGTTATCGCATTTAACACTTCTTTCGGGTGTACGCTGACTTGTTTGAAGGTTGTCATTCTATGTTTACCTTACTTCTTCTATGGTAATGCTATATCGGTGACCTTAGTTATTGTATAAAAGTTTTCAACACAGATTTTAAGAAATAATTTTCATAGGTATTAATTTTGTGAATAAACTACATGAACAACAAAATTATCTACTCAAAAAGAATTCTACCAAAAATGCACAAGTGAATGTAAATCACACATTTTGAGAACCCCAATAGAAAATGCGGGATGCACTTACCCGGTTTATATTTTTTTAATGCTTTGCCAAGCGCTTGCGACGGTAAAGACCGTAAATTTAAATGCAAGAGCCTCTTTTAAAATTTTAAAGCAAATTGATTTCACCGAACACTGGTCTGGATAGAATTTGAATGAGTAACGTGCAATTTCGGGTTAAGAGGTGTGGTTTAAACCCGTGCAACGTGTGGAAAAGATCGGGCAAACAACTAGATTTTTGGAAAAACTAACTTTTGATGTCACATTATATATTTTGTAAAAAAAAAGCCGTGATGGCCTTGTGGTTCGACCTACCGCCTCTCATGCTGAGGGTCGGGGGTTCGATTCCGGCTCGCACCTCTAAGTTTACTTATGTGCGAAATTCAATTTGAATTTACCACTGAGCTTTTCGGTAAAGGAAAACATCGTGAGGAAACCTGCACGCACCTGCGAAGTAATTCAAAGATGTGTGTGAAGTCCCCAATCCGCACTGGGCCCGCGTGGGGACTATAGCCCAAACCCTCTCGTGATGAGAGGAGGCCTGTGCCCAGCAGTGGGCCGTAAATAGGCTGTTGTAGTATATATTTTGTAATATGTTCATTAAACCCTTTATTTTGATACCCCACTCGATAGGCTTTTACAAAAAGAAAACATTTTTGGAAACGTTTAAAATGCCTCCAAAAGTCAGGCAGTTTGTTTTTTTGCGATTTTGATATACATATACCCAGTGTCACTCTCACAATTAAGACGAATCTAACGACATCTCGCATGCTAAAATCCACCAAGCCATTTAGGCTACAGAGCGTGCCAAAGAAATAAACATACATACATTTTACTTACATACGAGTACATACGTTTTGCCGGCCGGATTGGTCCAGTTGGTAGTGACCCTGCCTTCTGTTCCGATGATCGCGAGTTCGAGTCCCGCTCGGGGCAAACTTTGTGTGATGAACACGAATGTTTGTACTCGAGTCATGGATGTTAGTATTTATATATTATGTATGTATTTCTCTATATAAGTATTTATATCGTTGTCTAGCATCCATAGTAAGTACAAGCTTTGCTTAGTTTGGGGCTAGGTCAATATGTGTGAAATGTCCCAAGATATTTATTTATTTATTTATTTACACATACACTCGAAAAACATAACCCTCCTTCTAGCGCAGTCGGGTAAATATAGGTAGCTTTCCCTGGAAGAGCTGGTAAATTCATTTCTGTAAAATAATTTGTGACGTCTAAAAGTGAAGCCGTGGTGGCCTAGTGGTTCGACCTACCGCCTCTCATGCAGAGGGTCGGGGGTTCGATTCCGGCTCGCACCTCTAAGTTTACTTATGTGCGAAATTCATTGAATTCACCACTCAGCTTTTCGGTGAAGGAAAACATCGCGAGGAAACCTGCACGCATCTGCGAAGTAATTCAAAGATGTGTGTGAAGTTCCCAATCCGCACTGGGCCCGCGCGGGGACTATTAGCCCAAGCCCTCTCGTGACGAGAGGAGGCCTGTGCCCAGCAGTGAGACGCGAATAGGCTGTAGTAATAGTAGTAGTCTAAAAGTGCCCAGATGTGGCCTAATTTGCTGAATAAATAGTTTGATTTGATTTAATTAGAGACTTTATCCATGTATGTGTGTCGGTACCTAATTTCATTAAATTTTCTTCCTCTCATGTGTTTTTCGAAAACTCTTACGAATGTATGATAATAGTACATTAAAGTGAGGTGAAGGTGAGGGCCATAAATATGCGATCTGGGGCTTTATGAATTACCGCACGTGGTTTGTCAAAAGTTTTACGTCTTGCCTTGGCCAAGAAGTGAGATTTTCTCTCCGCGTAGCGGGCAGAAAATCCCACTTTATGGCCAAGGGTGATGTAAAATCGCTTAAGCGATTCCTGCTTACTTCAAAAAAAAACCTAATTAAATACCCATTTAAACATTTTTCAGTCACAAAATATCCATCATTAATAGTAATACGACCCGAAAGGCTAGGGCCATAAAATATGCGATCTAGGGCTCTACGAATTACCGCCCGTCGTGATTTGTCTAAAGTTTTACGTCTTGCCATAGTCAGGAACGAACGGACGCGGCCAAGGATGACGTAATAGTATATTTTGATGTAAGTGCGAAAATTTTGACATTTTATGTCATATTTTAGGCCCAGAAGTAACGACGATCTCGTGAAGAAACCGTTGGAACCACAGGACCGGTCTGAGTAGCGAGCCTTTGGGGAGGCCTATTGAAAAATGAAAATGAAAATGAAAAATAATGTATTCGTTTTCTTATGTACTAAGTTTACATGTTCTGGTGTCCCTTTTTAAGTAAAATATATACCTGTGCTAAGGGGCACCGCTCCTCCATTTGATGGCATCCATAATTAGTACGCACATTTCATGAAAGGTAAGTTTTTATTATAATTAAGGTAAGTAATTTAGTAAATATTAGGTGACTGAATGTGGTATACAATTTTAATCTTCACTATTGTCCAGCAGTGGACGTGTTTTGGCTGAAATGACGATGATGATGTTGATGATGATGGGTGACAGTGACTACTTACCATCATCAGATGGACTGTGTGCTCGTTTGCCAACCAACTGTTAAAAATCAAGGTCAGTTTTCGCTTGAACACGTGAATAAGTACGCTGAATATCTGCCTGCACACATCCCAATTGCAAACAAGCCGTATGTTAACGACTATTGGTTTTCATACAATTCCCAACTAGCAAAGTAGTCCTATAACCAAAATTATAAGAGTACCAATTCTCATAATAGTCTAGTAAGTGCACTGAGAAAGACTTTCGCTCTTATATTGGCATTCCACAAGTCTTGTTATACTCAAGATCTCGTGTTCTTATAAATAGGCTTGTAGTGTACTACAAGGTTAAGCTATAAGTCTTGTTACACTCAAGATCACATGTTCTTATAACAATGCTTTATAGTTTACTATAGGAGTACGTTATAAGACAGTTATAGGACATGGTATCTTATAAGTGCATGTTACAAGATAAATAGTTTTTGTAAATTTTCAGCTCCAATAGTAGCATTCGGTGAGAGTATAAGGTTTTATTACACACTTGAGCAGAACCTTTATAAGAGTAAAAGCTCTTATTAAGAGCGCTGTGAGAGCAATAACTCAAGATCACTTGTTCTTATAACAAAGATTTATAGTTTACTATAGGAGTATGTTGTAAGACAGTTATAGGACATGGTATCTTATAAGTGCATGTTACAAGACAAATAGTCTTTGTAATTTTTCAGCTCCAATAGTAGCATTCGGTGAGAGTATAAGGTTTTATTACACACTTGAGCAGAACCTTTATAAGAGTAATAGCTCTTATAACATTTTTGAGCAGAACCTTTATAAGAGTAATAGCTCTTATTACATTCTTGAGCAGAACCTTTATAAGAGTAATAGCTCTTATAACATTCTTGAGCAGAACCTTTATAAGAGTAATAGCTCTTATAACATTTTTGAACAGAACCTTTATAAGAGTAATAGCTCTTATTACATTCTTGAGGAGAACCTTAATAAGATTTCAAAAACGTATCTACTCTTGTTTGATGCTATTATAAGAGTTGACCCACTGAATCAAACGGGAACTTTATTAAGAAAGGGTCCCGTAGAATCAAATAATTTAGATAATTTAAGTGAAGATGAAAATAAAAAAGGTGAAGATTTCGACAAAGAAAATTACACAGAAGAAGATAACGAAGAAAGTGAAAAAGATAAAAATCTCTGGCCCTAAAGTATAACGTACCACATATAATGTAGTCCTCAATGAACTGTGAACTTAGTGTATGAGAGCACTAAAGAGGATTTCTCGAAATGCCCACGTGAACGGAATATATTAAATATTAAATACATGTTAATGTTTACGCGCATACGAAGTCGCGGGCAAAATCTAGTACCTATAATATAAAGTCAGTCAGACAAAACATTCAAGACCAAAAATAACATTTTTTTACGATTTATAGGGATTTTTACTACATTTTAAAATTATAAACTGTAAAAAAATCAAGGGTTAGAAGTGTTTATATTGAATTTATGAGGAACCCTAATTAATGGAGGGCATGATGTTCTTATAATAGTTTGAATAAGCGCTATTACACTTATAATAGACTTAAAACGCTCTCATTTAAACCAGTTTTTGTTATGGCGAATATTTATTGCAATATATTGTAATAAACTTATTAAAAGAACGGTGTAATGATGAAATATTAGAGGCGCTTTTAAAATATGTTTCTAAAATACTATATTTTAACGATGAATATCACTTCCCCACTAATTCATTCTCTATTAACCCTATATTCACATCCCTACTTCACCGGCTACGATAAATATTAGTATTATGTCAAAAAGATATTGTACTTACCTTTTTAATTCCAAAAATCACTCACAACACAAACACTAAACCACATTTGCAAGATGTACTGACACTTACTATTTTAATCTTATAAAGAGCTTGTCACAGACACTTACAAGAGCAATTGTACTTATAAAGGTTTTGAGTATACATTATAGGACTATTTGTACTTCTTCAACGCTATTACGAGCATATTATAGGACTTAATAGCATTGTGTAAGTAGATTATAAGACTGTTACAAAAACAAATGCTCTTATAAGTGTGCCCAAATCCAGGTTTGTAGATAGCTACAAGTACTTTATAAGCGCAATAAAAATAGGCTTGAAGAGTACTATAAGTGCATAATTTGCTAGTTGGGTTGTGGCGAGCAAATTTGAACTCCGAGCTCAAATATTGCCACAATCAGTATTTATGCCTTCATTGTAGCTCAACGGTCACGACCCCGAATTTCACTGAAAAAAAGTATTTTCACTCTGCTTTTTGCTCTGCTCGATGCACAAGCTATTTTGGTTTAATTAAACTAGTTTACCGCTAGTGACTGTACCTACATAATTATGAATAGTAAATAACTACTTTGTTTTTACATTCATGTTTCTGAATCATCGTGAGGAAACCTGCACGCATCGACGAAGCAA
Organism: Aethes cnicana; assembly: GCA_963971205.1. Lineage (NCBI taxonomy): Eukaryota > Metazoa > Arthropoda > Insecta > Lepidoptera > Tortricidae > Aethes > Aethes cnicana. The sequence goes on from OZ020284.1 coordinate 11,726,571, forward strand.
TTCAAGGATGTGTGTGAAGTTCCCAATCCGCACTGGGCCTGCGTGGGGACTATAGCTCAACCCTCTCGTGATGAGAGAAGGCCTGTGCCCAGCAGTGGGCCGTAAATAAGCTGTTGTAGTAGTTCCTGAATCTATTCAAGATTTCCTTACTCTAACAGTTGAAAATTAACGGCCACTTATATATTTTTTTATTTGTGATTCAATTTTTGTTTCGAAAGTCAAACAAAATAACTGAACAAGGGCCTACTCGTTTCTAATTGAAAACTACTTCATCCTTCGTTTTGAGCTTAGGTTTATTTTAATGAAATTACTTTTTCACTGCGACTTGTATGCTTGGAGGCGATGTCAAAATATTTAAAGAAATATTTAGAAAATTAAATGATAAACACTAATCATACCAAAAAACCAGGTTTTATTTATAAATTACGTTAACAAAAATATTATTTTACTTAAATTATATTATTTACTTGTGTAATTGTTTTTTGGTGTTCAATAAAGTGTATTTGTATTGTTTGTATTGTATTGTATCTTTAGTTACAATAAAATTGTAGTAATCATTTAAAAATGAGATCAGTGTTTTAATTGGATTATTAAATGAGCCATTCCAGTCTCTAATACTTCAAGTAGGTAGTAAAAAAAGAAAGTACTCAATGGTAATGAAAATGAGGAACAACTACAACATTCAATTCGAGGTTATAACCTCAAAATAGGGTTGAATCATAAAAGGCTACTCGAGTACCCTTTTCCACCGAATTCCTAAAATGATATCAATCAAAATGGCTCTCATACCTAATGTGCCATCCGCTCTTGATCTCCAAGTCTCGATGACCTTTCACTTGACGTTTGTAAAGGGATTAAAAGGCAACTCAGGTTTACATCGCCATATGGGGTTATTGTGAAGGTTTTTAAAGAAGGTTTGGCTACATTTATCCACACTTTTATTGCTTTCCATTAAATATATATTTAACTATAGTTAAATTTACAACTTTCACCTTTTCCCTTGTCCCCTTTTATGATTTTTACCTTCCTACTTCTGTTCCCAGCGTAAGCACACATGCTTTTTAGGGCTTCGGCTGAAAACCAGCGCTGTGGCTCCTGCTGCAGCACATGCTGAGCCGAGTCCTTTTTTGACTGGCACTACAGCGTAGCGCAGCGTATTTGCATGTCATTTTAATACATTTTATTTATATCATTATCTTATTTTCTTTTTCTTTATTATTTGTATTGTGTCTTCTGTATTTTAAAACTCTGTTACGTTGTAGTGTGTATTTTTATGTCAAAATAAATGTTCTGAGTTCTGAGTTCTAAAAGGTATCAATTTACACGCATAAACAATTCTATTTGGTTAGGTGGTGCAGCACTTTTTCGGCGTGAGATATAATAGTGAAGAGTAGAATGTTTATCGCCAACGTTACCTAATGAATTAGACTTAACACTTTGACGAAAATAAGGAAACGTTTGTACAATATAATTAGTTAAGTATCTTCTTCAGTTCGTGTTTTGTCTGTCATTATGTTACTTTATTTTTTTGTGTTTCATAAATTGTATTTTTTTTTAAGTTTAAAAAATCGTCAAGTTCTACCTACTGGTTACAAAAATGAACTAGATTGTAGCTATTGACGTATGTAAATCTTTACAGTATCTAAGATCACTTCAATGGGGACTATCGTTTCTTTGCTCACTAGTTGGCGCCACTGTTGACTAAGGTCCAGAGGTATAGCTGTCAAAGGCGACTTTATAAGATCGGCGCCGAAACAAAGTTTTCAATCATGAATCTCATTAAGTTTATTAATTATATATAACTATCATCACATCGAGTAGCTTATGCCGCAATGTTGTGCAGTTCTGTTTTGTTTCGATTTTTTTTCAAACCTTTTACATTCATCGCCAAATAATCCATATTTGCGATAATTTCACGGAGGAGATCACTTTTCAACATGTAAATTAAAGAAATTTATATCACGACGCCCGCCAAAACTAGTGAAAAGTGAATGTTATTGGACCTCACGCGAAACATTGGACCCTATGATATGCAAAAAAAATATTTGAATATGACAGCGCTCCTTACTGCAAGTTATAGATTCCACCTACAAACTATCCCTATGTCGTGGATTGCTTTCAACGAGGTCTAAATTAAATGAAAGTGTATTGCGTGGACCAATTAAACAATCCACATTCTTAAATGAACACAAATAGGTATTCTATCATAATAGAACTAGTATTTTCACATAAGTAGGTAAATTACAAATCCATGTTACTATTGAAAACCATGTAGCTACCGGACATTTTGATTCTAAACATTTTAACATGTTCCACGCGCAATGTAGGATTCCGTTCAGCAGTACGTGGAAATTTTGAAATCATACACTCGGATCAACAGCCGCGATTTAAAGACCCGATTTGCCGTGGGAAGAGCACTCTGAACAGCTCTCCATACCTACATCAGTGAGTTTTAAGTAGATAGTGACGTGCTAGGTCCCAAAACTTTTAATGTTTTTTATCGATATGCACTTTCTATGGGTTTGGCAGGACTACGAGGACTCGTGCTATCTACCTGATGGTACGTGGGTGCTGTGGCCTACAAACAATTAGAAATAATAGGATTACCTACGCAAGCGTTACCAAACATGAGGACAGAGATTGAACACCTCTCTCTACCTACGATGCAGTAGTTAATTTCACCGGTGGTCTTCTCCATTGTTTGTGGCTCAAATCGTGATCTTCACTATTATGGTCGCTTAAAATAGACGTAGTAATTCAATGCCTTACTACTACAACAGCCTATTTACGGCCCACTGCTGGGCACAGGCCTCCTCTCATAACGAGAGGTTCTACAAAAATCTTCGGGGTTTTTGGGGTTTCTTCATTTATTAATGAAATATTCAAATGCTTACTACAACACGATTTGATTTAAAAGCTAACTCATTCTAAAACGTTTATAGCATGTAACACACTCATATCTTATATGTGGCAAATAAGTAAATACAGTAAAGTGATGAACTCTCTCGTGATGAGAGGAGGCCTGTGCCAGTTCAAAACTGAAAGGAGGCAGCTACCTACTACGTAATAAATAGTCTACTATGCGAAACATACTTTTCACCTACTATAATCAAGCATTAACTGGAACTATCGAATTCATATCTTCTATCGATATATCGATAAATAATACTCCCAACACTTTCCATCAACTCAGTTCAGCTGCAGCATTATACCTAGGTCTGAAATGCAAAATAATACGTAGATAGTACAAAGATACCCGGCTCTGTACGGATTGAAGTGGCGTGGATGTTACTCGATAACAGTATGATTCAGTGATCTGAAACATGTTCTTATTCACTTTACATTTATTTAAGAGCCTGCTGTGTCCCACTGCTGGGCAAAGGCCTCCTCCCACTTTCCACCGTTCTCGATATCGAGCGTCATCTGGCCAGTCCTTTAATTAGGAGTCTAGTTCATCCCGCCATCGCCGTCGAGGTCTGCCGCGTTTTCGCCTGGAGTTGCTGGGCTTCCACTCTGTGGTTATATTAGCCCACAACTCACTTGGCATCCAACAAACATGACCGGCCCAGTCCCATTTCAATTTTGCCGTTTTCTGAGCTACATCTACAGTCAGCAGCAGAAGTAGATAAGCTGTCCAGGTGTTCAAAATGACCTACACACGCCCTTAACGTCTTAAGAATAAGGTCGTGTGTAGGTCATTTTGAACACCTGGACAGCTTATCTACTTCTGCTGCTGACTGTACAATTTACATCATGGAGCGCAGGTTGGTCATTTTACATTATTTTGTTCAAAAAATCCTTTTATTAATTACGTTTTTCTGACAACCTCGTTGCCACTCGTAATTCACTAATTTTACTTACTACATTAGACTGTAATTGTATATTGGGAAATAAAATATGTAATTGGGATTTGAAGTCAACGTAGGTACTTATTATGTGGAAGACGCGTTGTGCTAAAACTTAGAGTTGATTGTTAGTGTTATTTTTACTGAATGTTGCAGTGAGATTTTCAAGTTACCGTGGTTAAATATTTAGATTTTTAAACGAAAAGTACTTTATTCCATTCATTACGGCTCATTCGCTGCGTATCTACAGGCCTCCCTTTACACACTCCTTTCACAACTGCGAGTACTATGTTATGGTAATTTCCTTAGGTACCTAATATTGATTTTTCATACATTGAAGGAGTAGAAAAAGGCTTCTTTATGTGAGAACGAGCAAAAGCGTACTTATTATATGTTTGTTTTTATCCGAGTCACACATTTCTCTTGTACTTCCTTTTTCTCGGTCCACAAAAGGGGTTCCTTTGAATCTAAACACACATTATGTTATACGGTGAGGCCACATTTACCAAGACTGGTGGGAATTTTAGACGTGACGATTTCTTGTCGTATCGAGGTAGTTACACGCTGTATTACCTGTTTTCTTGCTTTTTTTCTAGTTATTTAAACCATTACTGAAAGTACGCATTTTATTGAAACAAAATAATTTGTTATTTCGTATAACAAAAATATGGGAAATCCTACAAACTATACGTTCTTAGGTAATTTAAAAGGCCAACACTACATGGCATGGTATCTAAAAAGCTGATAGCATTGCCAAATTGAATTTAAATGCTCAATGTCTGTGCAAGATAGAGGGCAGGGTGCATTTTGGTTACCAGACGCCTTTTAGCTGGTTCGGTTTTTACCCGACTGCGCACCGCAAAGGAGGGTTATGTGTTTACCTGTCTATGTATGTATGTATAATGTATGTATGTATGTTTGTTCCTTTGTGGCACACTAGAGATCAAACGCGTGGGTCGATTTTAATGAATCATACGTCAATCGATTCGTCTGAATTGCGCGAGTGTCACTGAAGATATGAAATTAATCAAAATTCAAAATGGCGGCCACCAGACGCCATATTGTACAAAATAAAAAAATAAAAGTCAACCCATTAAGGCATGTGAGGTATCGTTGAATAGGTATTTAAAAATCATTATTAGGTTTCTTTGACCATTTTTCAGACAAAAGAACCGTTTATGATTTATAACGATTCAAAGTTCCTTTACTAACCACGTAAAGTAGGTACCTACCTATCCACCCAGTAGTAAATCCGTTCGAATTAGCAACACAGGAAATAATCTAGACCAACGAGTCTTCAAGCAGGTCACGACGACTATAAAATAATAATAATGTTTTTCATAAATCTCAAACTTCAATCAAGTACGTACGCATGTGCAATGTAGTGTACCAGTAGCGTCATCTATCCGTTGACTTGAAGACTTTTAGTTTCGTTATTACATTTAAAGTGTCAATAGTGTTATTTACCTACTTAATACAGTAAAATATAACCTAATTGATTATAGGTACCAATTACACTAGTCAGTACTCAGCGCTCGTAAATAAATAAAATAGCTACCTAATACTCTAATGTAGTACCAGTAGCGCCATCTATCGGTTGACTTGAAGAATTTTAATAGGGTCAGGCTTATGTAGCGTTTTGAGCCGAGTTAGGTCTCTAGAGGGATTAATAATCAGTAATTTAGATCATCGCAAGCTACTTAATAATCCCCAAGATAGCAACTCTCTCCATGAAATGACAAGATTGCGGAATTTACGGTCTTATAATCCCTAACTAAGAATAGTAAAATAAAAAAAAGTTAATTAAAAAATACAAAAAACCCGACTGCGTAAAAAACTAAAAAGAAAAAAACAAGACTACTTAGCTCAGTAGTAGCTAGGATTATGTTAAGTAATATTTACCGTCGCCATCAGATATATGGTAGCGAGCAATGTGATCATAAATATCTGGACACGATCTTACTGTCAAGACGTTAGACTACAGCTCAGATATTTCTGATTTTTCTTGCTTGCTCATATTACGTCTAATGGCGATCGTACCTACTGAGAAATGACACCATGGAAATAATTTCATGTTCGACACTAACATAAATCAAATATTGATTGCTATTGAGGAATCTAAAGATGCCTACAGTCGGGACCCATTTAAAATCTAGGTTAAAATGTTACAAATAATGGGTCCCGATAGTAGGCATCTTGAGATTCCTCAATAGCAATCAATATTTGATTTATGTTAGTGTCGAACATGAAATTATTTCCATGGTGTCATTTCTCAGTAGGTACGATCGCCATTAGACGTAATATGAGCAAGCAAGAATGATCAGAAATATCTGAGAATGTAGTCTAACGTCTTGACAGTAAGATCGTGTCCAGATATTTATGATCACATTGTTCGCTACCATATATCTGATGGCGACGGTAAATATTACTTAACATAATCCTAGCTACTACTGCGCTAAGTAGTCTTGTTTTTTTCTTTTTAGTTTTTTACGCAGTCGGGTTTTTTGTTTTTTTTAATTAACTTTTTTTTATTAGATTAACATATTGATTAAGGGCCGGTTCCTATATCCACGTAACGCCTCGTTTTGCCTACGGACGGTTAAAATTTGACAGATTCTCTATGGAACAAATGTCAAAAATCAACCGTCCGTAGGCAAAACGAGGCGTTTCGTGGATATAGGAACCGGGCCTAAGTGTCTTTAAATTAAATTATGATATCTTTTGTCCATGGGCTTCAGAGGTGGCTTCAATTCTATAACATTGTAACCAAATATCGTTGCGAATTTTCTCGTCGATAAAAAAACATCGCTTCGTCCTGCCCGACATAAACAAGGCTAGTTTGAAAGCCAAAAGTGCGGAAAATGGGAAGAGTGCGATAAATAAAACCACGAAGCTAATTGGGGGCCCGGCGCATAAATCAGGCACTCCGACCGGTGCCAAAGTGCAAAAACAATTGCCGATGCGAGCTCGGTGCGTTGCCAACGGTTTTGAGATACGCTTTCGAATTTGGAATGAATTTTGAACCTTTGGAACCTTTTGGGTCACGGTGAAGTGACGACGAGGCAATATCACTCTAAAAATATTTAAAAATCATATAAGAGCCGATAATATTTAGTGCCTAACTACTACTACTACTACTACAGCCTATTTGCGTCCCACTGCTGGGTACAGGCCTCCTCTCATCACGAGAGGGTTTGGGCTATAGTCCCCACGCGGGCCTAATAGTAAGTAAAAATATTTTTAAAACCGAATTTCTTTAAACAAATCTAAGATTTTCGAATTAACTCAGCTATGTAGCTAACAAAAATACTGGTTCTGTATCAGTTTCTGAAACGTGCAAACGCAGTTGAGTGATTTTATCAGACAAGAGATCATTATTTCAGCCGAAAGACGTCCACTGCTGGACATAGGCCAGTCTCAAGGCTCGCTACTCAGACCCTGGCGACCCCTACCCTGTGTGACTGGCTTCCACCACTTTCCAGCATCCTTCAAGTAGGAAGGAGGTCATAGCTCGTCTACCGGTTCGCAGACGTCACTCGACTTTCTGGCCCCACAAATCCAGTCCTGCGAGCAATGTTCCCAACTGAGTCAAGGCTCGCAATCCTTCGGGCTATGTCGGTGACCCTAGTTCTACTGCGGATATCCTCATTTCAGATTCTATCACGCAGAGGAACCCCTAGTATAGCCCTCTCCAAGCAGACAGATTCTCCCCGAGTAGACAAGAGATACCAATTACCAAATCATAAATAATATTTTTTTGCATAAAAATTTATAAAAAATTGCTATCATATTTAAAATCATCTCCTGTCCAAATTTTCAAAAATAAATTATATAAGATACTCAGTGAAAATTGTTTTTATACATTGGATGAATTCTTTAAATATAATTTTTAATGCCTCTATTGTAAACATATTTATTAACATTATTTCAAATTTTACATTGTTATTTTATTAGGTTTATTTTGTGACATTACTATAATAAGTTCTATTTTTCTACTGGACTGGTTCTTAATTAAATCCATTTGTACGTGTAGTTTGTAACATTTTGAATGATTAGCATCTATTTTCACATGGCAGTACCGGGGGAACATATTATGGCACATGCATGTTGTAAGACCTTTATATATTACCATATGTTCTTGTGAAATAAACTTTCATTTCATTTCATTTCATTTTTGTACAAATAATTTGAGATTAAAAATTGCCAATGTATATACACACTCATTTATTAAACACACTAAAAACGGGAATTAGTCGCGTAAAAAAAACATTTATATTTTACCTCGACGTTTCAGCCCTTCTCGTGACCACGGCCGCTTATCGTTTTTTTTGCGCGATTAAGTCCCGTTTTTAGTGTGCCAATGTATATTTGAACTATTTTTTTCGAAAGTATTAAGAGGGTTTACTCCCAAAGCTGGCAACGTCGCAAATAGCTGTCAAATATTTTATTGTTTTCATTAATTTATGAATATTACTGAATGAAAATATGTATTGTCGCTCTATGGTTGAATAAAACCTTAAGTATGGATTGCAACAATTATCCTGGGAACATGAAATGTTTAGGATTATACGGAAGTACTATCTTTTGAAAACTTTCCATCGCATTTTCCATGCGTTATAATGTAATCTTATCATTTGAATGCTTAACCAACAAATATAAAACGAGACGCATCATTCAACCATATAATGATAACTTCTTCTTTAATTCAGTTATATTGAGAAATTAATGAAAACAGCGAAAAATTTGACAGCTATATGCGACGTTGCCAACGTTCAGGATAAACCCTCTGAAGGATAAATTAATATAAAATTTATTGAAGTTTAATATAAAACTAAGCCATATTTTCTCTTCAGGTTTCAAAGCTTTGAAACCGTCATCCATTTCCAAGCAACCTCTTTACTTTGTCAATCTCCACCGCGGTCTCGAAGGCTAGATAAAATATTTTCCTGATAGAATTTATTATAAGATAAGAATTAAACATTCAGTAACATGAAGCGGCGCGTTTACGACGCAATCCTGCTGGCTTAATCCCGCTCGCGAGACATGCTATGAGTGCGAGCAGGACGGGCACAGTCAAACCATTCTTATGTGATTAACGTGATTTACTTCATCTCCGTTTGATCTAGACGCGGGTTCAGGATTTAAATCGGGGTTTGAATTTGAGGTTTCGTAAAAGTGACTGAACACCAAAACAAAACAAAGAAAATCCAGAAATAATACACAGTAAATAACAACAGGCGGACTTATTGTTACACTTTACTTAAAATTATTTAATTTAATGGTTACACTCATTTAATTAAATCGGCGAAAGCGAAGGTACCTATGCGAAAATAATTTCGGCGTAAGTAATTTTCTGACTAAACAATATTCGGAATACGAAAATTATGCATAAAATCAATTCGGCGTAAATATATTATGCGTCATAGGAGTTGTGCGAAATATGGTTATGCTAGATTAGTTTCGGCGTAAATTAAATGACGCCTATACTACATGATTATGAAATATCGAATTATACCTAAGAAAATATGCGTAGTACCTGCTCATCCTGTGTATGCATGTAATGTCGTTTTTAATAAAGAAGGTCTATGTTCTGTAAAAGGTAACGTTCATAGACATAAATAATACTTCGTATGGACCCGGCCTAACGTAGATACATGTCATGTTTCCCCACTTCATTGGTGTCCAATCCAAAGTTAAACTTATATCGTGACACTAAACCTGGGTCACATTTTTTCAACAACGAGACGAGTTTTTAGATACTGAGAAACAGTTTCGAAAAAAGTTTTTTTTTAAAACGCTTATTGTCACGCACGCTCGGTGACAGAACTTTGGATTGGACACCGTGGAAGTGGGGACATATTACGTGTACGTTAGACCGGGTCTAAATTATTTACGTCTATGGTAACGTTGCTTTCTCATTTTTATCGCGTCCGCATCCTCTAAGTAGAAAAAAAAGAAATTGTTAATTATGTTAGAAGAAGGAAGACTGACAGGATACAAAACAATAACCACATAATATTATGTACAGTCAAGGGCATTAATATGTATACACCTTTGGACCTTAACACAACGGAACAGGGTGCAAAAGTGTATACATATTAATTCCCTTGACTGTACCTATCTGTAACAAATAGTATGAAGGTCCTACTAGCCATTGGATACTTTAAGAGGGTTTTCTCCGAAAGTTGGCAACGTCGCAAATAGCTGTCAAATATTTCGCTGTTTTTATTAATTTCTCAATAATACTAAATTAAAAAAGAAGTTATTATTCTATAGTCGAATGACGCGTCTCGTTTTATATTTGTTGGTTAGTAATTCAAATGATAAGTAACATTAAAATGCATGGAAAATGCGATGGAAAGTTTTCAAAAGATAGTACTTTCATAGTCCTAAAAATTTCATGTTCCTATGATAATTGTTGCAATCCATACTTAATGTTTTATTCAACCATAGACCAATAATTCATATTTTCATTCAGTAATATTCAGAAATTAATGAAAACAACGAAATATTTGACAGCTATTGGCGACGTTGCCGACTTTCGGAGAAAACCCTCGTAAAGCGTTGATTATTTTCTAAATCCGTTATCCAAATACAATGACAACAAAGTAAACATCCCAAAACATTGTAACTCACTATCACCTACTAGTCCCCTGCTCATCTTCACAGTCCATTTCGTGTGTAATAAATAAATAAATTAGTGACGCCATTAGGGCCACCGGGATGACCACAAAGTTGTAGAGGGTTGAATATACGAAAGTTAGAGGTGAGGCGCGTAATGTCCCGGTAACACGGTAAGTAGAGAAACAGTATAACAAGTAAATACTTTTTCTCAAACATGCTCGGAAATGTACGTGTTACTTTCAAAAAAAGAAGACGCGAGGCTGTCCATTGCCGGCCTGGGCCAGCAAAAACATTATTGTCGTGTGTGTGTTTTTTTTAATTCGCTTGCTATTTGAGACACCTCTGTAGAGAAACTGACAAATCCATGGAGGTAATAAGTACAACTTCCATGGCCAAATCATCCACGATCATGGAAGTAGTAAATACTGATGTGGGGTAAGTGCGCCAAAATTTATTTCGCCCCTCCCTATGCCTTGTAAACAGCCAACTACTAGTTGAGTAATATTTATAGGTTTCGATATATTTATGTCAGGCGCACTTACCCCATCCTGGCGCACTTGCCCCGAAACTGACAAATCCATGGAGGTAATAAGTACAACTTCCATGACCAACTCATCCACGATCATGGAAGTAGTAAATACTGATGTGGGGTAAGTGCGCCTAAATTTGTTTCGCCCTTATGCCTTGTAAACAGCCAACTACTAGTTGAGTAATATTTATAGGTTTCGATATATTTATGTTAGGCGCACTTACCCCATCCTGGCGCACTTGCCCCGACTGACCTTATTTCCTCGCTGTTTGAGAAAAGCATTATATATACCTCGGCCGCAATTGCGATTGCCGGACTCGTACTAATAGAAGGCTTCGCTTCGCTCAGCCTTCTAACGACTCATCCGGCAATGCGCTACTTGGCGGCCTCTGCAATAATGTACTATTGAAGAAGCAACAATATTTGCGTAGAACGAGGTACGTATTAAACACACTATCAACGGGACTTAATCGCGTAAAAACTATTTATATTTTACCTCGACAGAGAGGTCACGAGAAGACCCTGGTGTCCTCTCGTGACCACGCCCGTTGCATCGCGGCCGAAACGTCGAGGTAAAATATAAGTAATTTTTACGCGATTAAGTCCCGTTTATAGTGTGTTTAATATGAGTGTGTATCGCGAAAGTTTGAGACAATGTAACGAGGTACGTGTTATATGTTTACAATATTACTACTACAGCCTATTTGAGTCCCACTGCTGGGCACAGGCCTTCTCTCATCACGAAAGGGTTTCGGCTAAAGTCCCCACGTGGTCCCAGTGCGGATTGGGGAACTTCACACACATCTTTGAATGAAGTACTTCGCAGATGCGTTCAAGTTTCCTCACGATGTTTTCCTTCATCGAAAAGCACAGGGGTTCATTCCAATTAAATTTCGCACATAAGTAAACTTAGAGATGCGAGCCGGAATCGAACCCCCCCGACCCTCTGCATGAGAGGCGAAAGGGTATACAATATTATTTGGCATAAAATGACATAATAAACCTTATACTACCTTAGGTATATTTGTTGATTTCAAACGAAGCAAAGCACCGTGAAATTGTCAGCTTAATCAACAGTTTTATTTGAAGTTGTCCCTAATATATAAATATAATTATTAAAAAACTGACCATTATATAAAAAAAACCTTACCTACTGTTATTAACCGACTGTGCCGGAGAGGGTATGAAATGCATTAAAGTAAGAGACAAAACATACTCCCGAGGGTAAAAGAAATGACCAATCCTACATATCTACATGAATTGCACATTAAACGCGGTTTGTATTTGACCGGGAAGATGGGTGAAAACGCAGTTTATAAACAGTAAAATTCAATGTAACCTATAAACTGTCTCTGCTGGGGAAAGGAACTTATCGTTTGGCCACACGGCAGACATGGCATATAAAAACTCAAGAGGGTTTATCCCGAAAGTTGGCAACGTCGCATATAGCTGTCAAATGTTTCGCTGTTTTTATTAATATCTCAATATTGCTGAATTAAAAAAGAACTTCTCATTCTATGGTTGAATGACGCGTCTCGTTTTATATTCGTTGGTTAGGCATTCAAATGATAAGATTACATTAAAATGCCAGGAAAATGCGATGGAAACTTTTCAAAAGATATTACTTCCATAATCCTAAATATTTCGTGTTCCTAGGATAATTATTGCAATCCATACTTAATGTTTTATTCAACCATAGAACAAAAATTCATGATTTAATTCAGTAATATTCAGAAATTAATGCAAAAAACTAAATATTTGACAGCTATTTGCGACGTTGCCAACTTTCGGAGTAAACCCTCTTAATCTCGAACACCATTCGAATGAAGTGTCAATGTCCGCGTGCGATGACGTCTGTGTGCGTACCAGGACAGGACGTATGTACACTTATAAATATGTGTGTATCACTAGGCGGGCCAACGAGTCACTCACCATCTCCAGATGAAACGAATGACGGTAAGGCGACTTGGGCGCGAATTGCGCGCGGGCTAGATTCAGGCGGGTACTTCCGAGGCCATTTTGTACGTAGTACTATTAAATATTCTGTGGTTTGGCTGTCTTGTTCTCAGCAATGAAAGTTCATTTGTGTCCGTATGTGGCCAATTTGCCGAATAAATCACTGGATTTGAATGTAATGTTCTCTATTATCACGTACCTAAGACGAGTGTCGATCTCCAACGAGATTAAGCCAGGGTCTGAATCCTAAGCGTTGCCTTAAGGTGTCCAAGTACCCAGAGATGCCAGTTACGGCTGTGCAGTCGTGGAGGAGAACACTTGCTTTGCAGTGTTGGCAAAATCACGATCCTCAGCTTTGATGAACCGATACAGGAGGGGGATGTTTAATAAATCTTAGGAGAGGCTTGTATTGAGCAGTGATCGTCTTTTGACTGGCATTATGATGGTGATTATAACTGATGACAGCCTAGTGAGAAACCTATCGTGCAAGTTACTTTTGCCAAAACAGCCTAGGGTGTTCTGTTACTTCCTACTACCGTTAGGTATTGTCTCATCACAAGAGAGTTTAGCTATGGGTCAACCAATCAGGTCTTTGTATTGTATTGCAAATTATTTAGAATTATTCGTACATGTACTGTTGCTTTGTTGTGTGTACTGTTTAGCGGTAAGAACGTCTTTATAACTCATGGTTTCAATTTAATAAATTCGAATATGGCATCAGTTGTTAAGTAAGAGGACACGTGAGCTGAGCCCTTTTTATGATTTGAGTTTAAATCAATGTTGCTGTCTCGAAGGCACGGGTGGAGCAACAAACGGTGCGTTAAGGACAACTGCAGGTTCGTCGAAAAATCCGACGTAAAAAACTCAGAAATCGAGGTTTCGTTCTCGACATTTTCCTCCTCCAAAATTAAACCAATCGTAATCAAATTTTGGTAACTGGATTAGAAGGAAATTATCTGTGTCGGACCGTTTTGATTGTTGGGTTTATTATTGTGGTTTTTGTATACCAGGTATTTCTTTGCGGCCTATCCAATGGGGCTGTTTTCAGCACTGTTTGGAGTCACCTAATTCTATTAAGAACAAAAATATCACTAAAAGCAAAACGTACCGACATAGATACTGACGAAATTGATCTTATTTCAAAAAATCATTGACCAACGATCAAAATCCAGAGTGGAACATGTCGAGAACTTTTATATGGAAAAATGATCACTAGCGTGTCCTACAATTTATTTGACAGATTTTAATCATTAAAGTAGTTTTTAAAGATTACGTAAACCACCACCAGGTCCTTTCCTTCATTGTAAAGTTTCTTCATTTAAAGTATCTTTTTTTTTGTAGGTAAAGCGTTGGTATCGAAGACGATGACATGGTTAAAAATTCACAGTCACCGCTTTGACTACAAAATGACTTCATTTGAATCATAAAATAGAAGATTTTATGCTCCATCTTGAGACAAACCTGCGAGCAAGGTAAGCAATTCGCAAAGTAGGTTGGAGAGGAGTAAAATTTTTACTACTCTTAAAGTCTCGGGTCTTATCGCGGTGGTGTTGTGATAGGGAAGACTTCAAGCCATTCTTTTTAGTTAGAATCGCAGTGGATTTACGTTATTTCCGGATGACTGTACAGTGCTGTTCAGATTTTATCTGCGATCTCCGGAGGGGAACATTGCGTTTACGTTCGAAAAACACTTTAAAAATAAGGAAGGTTATAAGGTGTGAAAATATGTAAGAACTGTTTTTTTTTAATTGGTATGTTAAATAATGAGACTGTTACTTTGCATTTTATTAATAAGCATTCTGAATGATTATTCTCTAGTTTTTAAAAACACGTAATAACCAACACGTTATCATCTAAGGAAGCCGTGGTGGCCTAGTGGTTCGACCTACCGCCTCTCATGCAGAGAGTCGGAGGTTCGATTCCGGCTCGCACCTCTAAGTTTACTTATGTGCAAATTCAATTTGAATTTAACACTGAGCTTTTCGGTGAAGGAAAACATCGTGAGGAAACCTGCTGCACGTATCTGCGAAGTAATTCAAAGATGTGAAGTCCTCAATCCGCACTGGGCCCGCGTGGGCACTATAGCCCAAACCCTCTCGTGATGAGAGCAGGCCTGAGCCCAGTAGTGGGACGCAAATAGGCTGTGGTAGTAGTAGTAGTATTAGTATCATCTAATTGTCATGAACTTTGCTTTGATCATCATAATGTCTGCCGCTGCTGCTGACTAGGCTACTTATCCACAAACCCATACTCTTTTTTGTCGCTTAGACTGATCCACTAGCATTCACCGAATTTGAGCGTCCTTCTCCAGGTCGTTACTTCATCTATTTGGGAGCCTACTTACCTACACAGGAAAGCGCTTTAATATTATTAAAAAAACTCTTCATAAATGTCACAAGGAATCATAATAATCATAGGTAACAAGGAAGGAAACAGTTGTATAGCATTTTTTTTCTTACAAATAATTAATAGTAATAATGTAATTAATTCAGATTTGCTTATCAACCTCCAAGCCTATGTGTCTCGCAGTGTCTTAAGACTAATTTTTGTTTTTCTCAAATTTTCCGGCAGCCGAGTTTCAGAGAAGTTAAGACCGCTCTAAACAATGTAGTGAATAAACAACACTGTCCGTTATCTCTGAGGAGTTGAGTTTTGGCTACTGTTAGTTGATTTATATTTACTATTGAACTTTAAACTTTTTGTGCTACCCTTCATATTATATGTGGTAGGTCCATAGATATTTATGGATGGTATGAGTTCGATTTTTTTTTTAATTCGGAATTCCTACTGTATGAGGCAGGCCTAAATGTTAATCAGCTGTGATGACTTTTGATCAATTGGGCCGTCAACCTATATGTTGTAAATGAGTCTGTCTGTTTTTTTTTGCTTTTTTTATGTCAGTGGTATGCCTATACCACTGATATAAAAAAAGCGCATGAGAACGAGCGCACAGCCCACCTGATGGTAAGACTGCGGCCCATGGACACCGAAATCCTATGATCCCCCATTAAGAAACCATGCATATGATCTCGAATGCGTTGCCTACCCTGAGGCCTAAGATGGAATGCCACTTTGCCAGAAATTTCACCGGCTGCCTTGACCCACGCTTTTGTCTGTCTGCGTGTCTTTAGGTATATCTGTTACCGCTTCACGATTCAACCGTTGACATATAATAAATGTTTGCTGTGGAGCTAGTTCCTGCGGGAACGCTATAACCGTATTCCACGCAAATAGAGTCGTGGTCAGAATCTAGTTAGACAATAAAACAATCAGTGACATTAGTACTAAAATTATTAGCAGATTAAAACCGTTAGATTTGCTAGTTTATTTTCAGTATTTACACGTTAGAAATCTACGGAACTTAGATCATCCAAGTATGAAAGCAATGAAAACCGAAAATAACAAGCCGAAATTCTACTACGGAATATAATTTAGTGGCAAGTCGAATTTCCACGTTCGGTACGATCTTGGCGACGTGTAAGTTGCCAGGTGGAAAAATGTACGTCCATACGGTAATGTTTCGAGATATGGAATGCGAGTATTTGAGAATTTACTACTACTACTACAGCCTATTTGCGTATCACTGCAGGCACAGGTCTCCTCTAATCACGAGAGGGTTTGGGCTGTAGGCCCCAGGCGGGCCCTATGCGGATTGGGGACTAAACACACATCTTTGAATTACTTCGCAGATGCGTGCAGGTTTCCTCACGATGTTTACCTTCACCGTAAAGTTCAGTGGTAAATTCAGACTGAATCTCGCAGCAAACTTAGAGGTACGAGCCCGAATCGAACCCCTACCCTCTGCATGAGAGGCGGTAGGTCGAACCACTAGGCCACCACGCCTTTTTAGGGTTCCGAAGTCCACAAGGAACCCTTATAGTTTCGCCATGTCCGTCCGTCTGTCCGCACTATTGCTCGGAGATGCTTAGGTCTAGAGAGCTGTAATTTGGCATGAATATGCATATTAGTTACGCTGACAAAGTGGTACAATAAAATTCTGAAATATTTTTTTTTATAGGGTACCTCCCCTACTCGTAAAGTGGGGATGTAATTTTTTTTTCTTGCGTACCCCATCGTGCGGCATATTGTTGAATAGGTCTTAAAAAAATATTGTGGGTTTGTTAAAACCATTAAGTGATGCGTTTGTGAAATATTAAGCTTTAAAGTGCTATTTTTTGTTAGAGTCACGTGTCCCCCCCCCCCCTGCCAGCTAAATGGTGGTATTTGGAAGGCTGAAAAAAATCACGGTTGTGGCATATATAACGTAGTTGAAAGGAAAACTATCAGAGCTAAGTAGGCTGTACAAACTTACGAGTAATAGTCGACCAACTTATAATGATGATTTTTCTCAAGCGACAGGGGCGTCGGGCGGGAACGTCATACCACAGGCTAGCTAGATGCTAATAAGTCTTAGAAAGGTACTGTGGGCATCCTCAACTTCGGAACCCTATAATTTGCGCGTGGCCCGACACGCACTTGGCCGGTTTTTACAGATGTTTCCTGCGGTATCATGCATAGTTCACATTTTTCCCGTTGCCGTAGAAATTCTTGACTCCCCAAGGAACTTCAAGCCAAATGTCAGCTTTCTATGAACATACGTTTCGGCTGTGCTTTCTGTCAGTCAATCAGTCCGTCACGGACGATTTCATAACTAAATGAGCTTGAGATGAGAAGTTTTCTGCATTAGGAGTTTTCAATCGTTTTTTTTTATTTACATGTACGACTCTTAAATTTTCTCAACATTTTCTCAACACGTTCTTGTATTATGTAATAAAGGCATACGTTTATTTAACCCAATATAACTCGAAAACCACATTGGTACGAGGAAGAAATATATTTATCCCAAACAAAACACTTGAATAACTAAATACAATAAACACGCATGAAAACTATTCACGAAACACGAATATTCCTCCACACAGCTTATCAGCGGCATCTGTTGGCAAAACGCAATTCTATAAACTTATCTTATTAAATGGCGTCGTCTCAAAATGAACATTTTACGTAAGCTTCTAGTTTCATTTTTGTACAACGGTGACTGGGAGATGTAACTTTTCAGCGTTTCAGCGACGACTGGAGCCATCGTGCGTAAAGATACCGACGCGTATGTGTAGATGTCGCTAGGGGTATAATACAATGGCTGAGAAAAGTTTAGATTTATTCAGTGTTTGGGGCAAGTAATGCGGTCGAATATTATAATTAAATAGATAATACGCAGATTAAAACATAATAAGAATAATTTAAAGAATGTTTTTAACATTTAGATCGAAGAATAATTTACACGTTGTTTGAATATTTTGATGTCTGGTAAAACTTCGAGTTATTTAAAAGCTTATGCTCGTGACTTCGTCTGAGTGGAATTTCATACTGGACCCCTCCCCCCCATTTAATTTCCCAAGAGATGACTTCCAGAATAAAAAGTACCCTATTTCCTCCCTCTATAAATTCCGTGTACCTAAATCTTAGGGCGGACACGACCTATAAAAGCACGATTTCGAACACGATTCGAATGAAGTGTCAATGTTGGCGTGCAAGGACGTCTGTATGCGTGCGAGGACGTATGTAAACTTGTAAATGTGTGTGTACCACTACGCGGGCCTATGATCCTCTCACCATCTCCAGGTGAAACAAAAGACGGTAATGGCAAGTTGGGCGCGAGTCGCGCGCCGGCTAGATTCAGGCGGGTGATTCCGTGGCCCTTCTGTATGTAGTACTATTAAATATTCTGTGCCTAAATAGTAATAATTTGTGATAAGTGTGAAGTGGCAATACACAATTACTTCACATTTATAATATTAGTAGCGTTGGGTAGTAGTAAAGGATGAGCTCTAATCAAAACTGAAGGTTTTCATCGAAGTTTGGAGATGATTACTTTTGCATATTTTATTTTCTCTCTATTTAGGTACTTTGTTCGGTGGATCACAATCCGTTTTGCACTTTGGTAAAAGGTCATTAATCACAATTTTTCCTTTTATTACCTACTATGTTACCTCTCAGTTATTTTATGAAATTCTTCTCCATCTTTGCAAGCCCGGTTGCAATACTTGCAATTTTATGCAAGCGATATGCGACGAGCTCACGTCGCCCGGAAAACTTTTAACAATTTTCACTACACAAGATGCCATTCGACGCTTCCCTCTCCCTCGAATCTATGTAAGAAAAAAGAGACAGGTAAATAGCTCAGGGGTTAAGCTGAAACATGCTTCAAAAATGTGTTGCATTTTATTATCCAAAAGTAAAGTTTTGGACGTTCGGGAAAACAGATGCTGGGGTCTTTCATCTTTGGTTTGATATTTTTTTATTACCGACAGATGCTTGCAGGTTTCCTCAAGATGTTTTCCTTCACCGAAAAGCTCAGTGGTAAATTCAAATTGAATACTTAGTATTTTCAAGGATGTGTGTGAAGTCCCCAATTCCACCAGGCTCGCGTGGGGACTAAAGCCCATACCCTCTCGTGATGAGAGGAAACCTGTGCCCAGCAGTGGGCCGTAAATACGCTGTCGTGGATAGAGAGATAATACACAGTAGGTTATGTCAACATGATACGACGAAGGCGTTACATGAATGATCAATATCGTAAATTGTAGATTTGTTTGTTTTCATTGTTTCTATGTAAAACGATTGTTTCAAGCCAAATAGCATTAAAAAGAATAATAAAGTCAAAAGTTATATTAATTTAAAAGTATGCCTGAAGCCTAGGCTTTTTTACTTAATGATGGATTTTTGAATTAAATTTCATATTCCAGTAAAAACGATGTTTTAATTATTAAATGTCGAAAGCCATTATTTTACTCAAATTTATATTCAAAATTGCAACTGCAAGAAAAATAAAACAGAATTAATATACTTACAATACAATCCAAAAATCTTTATTGAACTCTACATATGAAAAACGTAAGCACAAAAAATTTAATGGTTACAAAACATCATGAGGTAGGCTGCAGATCATGATTTCCAATGTTGCGGGTGATGCCTACACCTACGGCTTCCAAAACAGACGTCTCAATAGCTGGGCCCGTTTACTAAGACTGCTGTAGCCGAGGGTATAGGTGGCGATAAACTGCAGTCACACAGCAACGCCTACAAGATTTTGTGTCTGCGAAGGGGTCTAAGATTTAGTTTGTAACAATGATAATTCCGTACTTACAGCCGTGACAGCAATACAGGCCTCTGTTGGCAAGCGCCCAAGGGCCGTGAAGGGTGTGTATCTGTAGTGTGTAAAGTGTAGGTCTGAATTCCCTTCACCGGCCTGCTCGTTCCGCCGGGCCGTTCCAAGAGTTTTCGCACGCAAACAACCGCGCTCCCAATGGATTACACAAAATGTCAAGTAACTGATCACAATTCAAGCTTTCTACACTCAAAACGCTCGTACGCGTTGTAGATTACAATTTATAGTTCAAGTATCTCAATAAACCACGCAGCGTCTCAAGAGGTTATTCTTACAAGTTTTTACAATGACAATATGACGTCTGTCAAAATAGTACCTCAAGAAGCCACAGCTTCGCTAGTATCTATCAAGGGCTGCGTTCCGAATCGCGCTCAGTATTCGGTTCCGAACAGCGGGTATTACCAATAAAGTCAGTTGATGAATTATCGGCGTTTGATTCCACACCTATCCTTGGATATCTCACATCAGTGGTATGGTATGCAGGCAGTCTTATTCTCTACGAGACAACCTTTGAACAGTGGAGAGGAAAAAAGCGTATCAAGGTTGGTAGGTAGTGCTTTATTAATATAGTTAGAAGATAATCTACGATAGGAAGTCCCGCCCCTCCACAATTCAAAACGCTTCAATACCTTTGGAAGGTATTTGAAAAGCACCACCAACACTTTCAACTCATGTTTGACGGCTGTCTCAGCACGTACACATGCGTTGAGAGTGTTGTGCTTTTTAAAAAGGGGCGGGACTTTCTATCCTTCGATTAGCGTAGTCAACTGTCGAAATGAAAGAAAGGTTGTAATAGTACATTATTGCAGAGGCCGCCAAGTAGCGCATTGCCGGACGAGTCAGTTAGAAGGCTACTACTACTACAACAGCCTATTTACGGCCCACTGCTGGGCACAGGCCTCCTCTCATCACGAGAGGGTTTGGGCTATAGTCCCCACGCGGGCCCAGTGCGGATTGGGGACTTATTAGTTAGAAGGCTGAGCGAAGCGAAACCTTCTATTAGTACGAGTCCGGCAATCGCAATTGCGGCCGAGGTATATATAATGCTTTTCTCAAACAGCGAGGAAATACGTCAGTCGGGGCAAGTGCGCCAGGATGGGGTAAGTGCGCCTAACATAAATATTATTATATCGAAACCTATAAATATTATTCAACTAGTAGTTGGCTGTTTACAAGGCATAGGGGCGAAATAAATTTAGTTGCACTTACCCCACATCAGTATTTACTACTTCCATGATCGTGGATGATTTGGCCATGGAAGTTGTATTTATTACCTCCACGGACTTGTCAGTTTCTCTACAGAGGTGTCTCAAATAGCAAGCGAATTAAAAAAAAAACACACACGACAATAATGTTTTTGCTGGCCAAGGCCGGCAATGGACAGCCTCGCGTCTTCTTTTTTTGAAAGTAACACGAACATTTCCGAGCATGTTTGAGAAAAAGTTATTTTCTTAACAAGGTTTATAAACTCTGTATTTAAAACGGCCCGACGTGGTGTAAGTACAGGTTGTGCAAAAAAAAACGTTCCGTACATCCTATAACAGAGTTAATGGGCCTCACCCCGTGCTGTTAACAAGCAGGCGCAAAAGAAAAAAAAGAAGCGGAATGTTATTTAAAAAAAAAACTAATTTGATGGCATAGGTAATTTGCCTCTAAGCTTTATTTTTTTAACAAACCGTCTGGTGATCAAGGCGTATAATGGTAGAAAGAAAACACAAAGTTTTCTGATATTACGACCGTAATAACCTTGCGGTTTGATTAGCCACAGATAAATAGAGCCGATATTTGAATTTGGAACAAACTTTTGTTCTGTCTGACTGAAGAATATAGTATAGATAAAATGGAGTGTGGAATGTGTCTTGGTAAGGAGCGCAATCTTATATGGCAAAAGAGTTGCACACGTTTGCAACTGTTTTGATAAGCAAAAAAAAAAACAAAACACACTCTCCTCACAATCGTTTTCGCTGCGTTTTCGCCTCAGCAGCGCCATCTCAAGGCGCTACTGCAGACTATCCGCCTAGGTGACTTGACACTTGTGGCGACCGCAACGCCTCCAGCCTACCCGATTTGGTGTCCACTTTTGGAACTATAAAGATTGCGCTCCTTAGAAAATAAGAAATAGGTAAGATTTCTTAACTTAGACCACCTATCGGGAATAACTTCCACTTAACCTGGCAATACCGTTAACTGTTACTGCAGTAGTTTGTGCCTTCGGATTCACAATTAACGTGAAAAAATCCCGTACGAACGCCGTTTTATGAGCCCTTCGCGTGCTTTTAACGAATTTAATGCAAACGCTTTACTACAACAAGTTAATAAATAAAATTTACTTCGGTACAAAGCTTAAAGTTTCCGTTTATTTTTTAATATGTTTCCTGATTACGTGCTTACTTGAAATAACTCGAAATTATTTTGTGAAACTTAGCTATGCAATTCTAAGACGATTAAGATTAATATTCAAGTGAGACATTGTGAATTAAATATGTGCTCTCATTTTCAGGATTTGGTGTCGGTGCATGTTGTTTTTGCTAAAAGTTGATATTTGTAGAGCAGACAAATTGAGACCTTAGGAAGGACATAAAATTATATATTTCCCTCTCGGAAATCTCGTTTTAACGGCGTAAAAGGACACTATGAAATTCTTCTAAAAAATTCAGGCAGAAGCTAGAAATTAATAACCATTAAACTACTAGGAATAAATCATGCTTCTTCACCATACCCTTGATTTGGAAATGACGTAAGCAAACGTAGGGTGAATTTGAACTCTACAAAACAATAACCCAAAGTATAACAATTTGAAAAAAGAATTTACAGTGTATTGGACGCTATCAAATTAAGGGCTAAGGAGGAGGATACAACTTCCTTCCACTAGCAATTACCTACTAACAACTAGTGTTATAACACTGTCAAACTTTTCTCGCTCCCAACTTTTTATTTCATCCTCACGACTCGTCGTTTAGGGTAATTATTACACGAGAAGTAATTAAAGTCAAAGCTCGAATACTCGAATATTCACAAGAATCCAGAGGCACAGAAGTAAGCATAACATGATTAGCATGTACATAAATTCCACAGAGGAAGCGAAAATAAACAGTGCTGCCGTTTCTTGAGCATTTATCGAAGCGTTCTGTTTTGATAGTTCTGCGCGGTAAACATCTGCGTTCCCTTGCTTTATATTATACGATTTGTTCAAAAGCCGTTCGAAATAACCGATACTTCGAACCCGACACTGGTTTGGATACGTAGGGAAATTGAAAATCATTTCCATTCCGGTTCCAACTTTTCGACTCAGTAAAATCTGCGAGGAAATTCTTTAAGAAAATAATCATTTCATGAATCGAAAAAGATACTAGGTATTATTGATTTGGATAAGCTACGCAAAAACAAATCTCATTGAACTTAGTACGAATAATTTTTCGCCGGTGGCATGACCTGATGCAGTTTCCATCCGGATTGTTACCACCATCTTACCCACTAACCTACCTCCAAAACAGGGCGATCGTAACGTTGTTGGGCTATCATTGAATCTTAATCCTTGAGGTTATTATGTCAACGCCCGAATCTCATTTTTCCTATGTATACGTACGACCAAGATTATGATATTTATCACTAAGATGGCCCCCCATTGCCCTCAGAATCCGACCTTGGGTCCTTGCAGCAATTGGTGGCTGGTGTTGTCACTTGAACTGAACTGAACTGTATACGTACGACAAAGATTATTTTAAACATCGGGTAGCGTGTTATCTTGCCAACCAATAACTACCTAAAAAGAAAAAAAAATAGTTCCTTGAAGTGCAAACAAGTAGCAGAATTCGATATATGTGTTTATGTATCGTAAGCTGTAAAAGCACTCGCCTATACAGAGCATCTGTCTTTGTTATCTAGGATTCAAGATAGAGGGCAAGTTAGCCATAGATTACTGTAGTAACAGTTATTTGTTAAGAAAAACTACACGGTTTCGCCGTGACGAAGCGGTTTTGCTACTTTTTGTGGTATTTTATACAGATAAAGGTCAACAACAGGATTGTTTTGATATTCTGCTGTTTTTTTTTAGTTTTAAGACGGATAGATAACGAGAGGGTTTGGACGAAATAAGTATATGGCCTTTCGTAAGTCCAGTGCCGATTGGAGACTTCACACACATCTTTGAATTACATTGCAGATGCTTGCAACTTTCCTCACACCACCAAAAATCTCAATGCAGGTAAAATTAAATTGTATGACTTGACTTAGGATCCTATGTCCCCTCGGTGGGGCAGAGGGCGTCCACAGTGAGTCTCCATCGCGATCGGTCTTGAGCTTCCCGCTTGATTTCACTCCAACAAGTTAAATTGTATATTGCACAATATATTTAAACTCAAAGGTTTACACCTTGACCTTCTGAATGAGAGGCGGTAGGTCAAACCACGAAGTTGTCACGGTTTAAAGCATCCTATTTCCACGGGGCATTAAATCCTAACGCCTACTCTTTTGCGATTACAGGAAGGCTTGTCCCATGGGACGTTAATAGACTGAACCCATGATTTTGCAAGAAGTATGAATAGCACAGAAGCTAATCTTTGAAACAAAGGCGGGCGCCAAGAAGAATATAAAGCAGGCAAAATAGTTATTGAGACTAGCTGCCGGGTATTTCACGGTGGTTATTCTACTCGCAGTAAACATTAAATTTAACAACATAACGGAATTATCCTACTTCCACCCAGTGGACCATCCGCTGACCCCCTAAAATCTATAAAACTAGACCTGGAAGTGTATTTTGGCATCCTTGTAATAGTTTCATGCTTCTCGTGCTTCTCGACTATAAAACTGTTTTAATACTTTAATATTTGTTCGAATAAGTATGTTTTTCTAGAAACATTTTCAACGCATAAAGTACCTACATGAAAAATAGTTCAAGCCAAACAATCTGGGAGACTTCAATCAATTAGGAAAGGCTCTATCAAACAAAGGAGACAAAATACGACAAAAACTAAACAAAAAGTCCTTGATCAGTAGAGAAGGCACGGCCATTCAGCTCTTAATGAGTTTACCATCAAAATAATCTAATAGCCCGAAGAAATCCCAACAGTTCGGGTAACTCGTAACACTTACACGCACGTTTTCCATTTATTCCCTAATTAACTTGTTTGGGCCGATCGATGCTAAATTATATCACGTATACTGAAGTGTTTCACCCGACATGTTTCGTTGGAGTTCTCATGTGCTGACACTGAGGTTTCTGGACGGAGTTGTAAAAATATTTGGAGAAGGTAAATACCTTAAATCTCCACGTTTCTAAGGCTCTGTTTGGCCAAAGAGAACACAGGCCTCCGTGGTGATGTTAAGTGGTCATTGTGGCCCGTGGAAATGAGAAATGATAAGGTTGTAAATACCTTGGTGCTAAATTTCACTGGCTGCTTTACCCCCTTAACGGAACAAAGCAGAGCGTGAGTATAGCACGACACAACTTAGAAGGCACGCGGCGAAGCACTTGTGTCCTTGACGCAGAGTCTATTATTGACTAACCCACGCGACTTCTAAATTGTGTAAACCTGTACCTACTGCTGCAAGGTCGGTTGGAAGATTGTGTGTAACCATCCAACTGCACTCTGCATCAGGGCAGCAAGGCCTACCCACCACATAGTTATGTAATTTAATTATTACTTGCATGTTTTTCATTTTATGTATATTTCTTTTTTTTTTGTATAATCCTTTTACTTATGTGTGGATGTCGAAATAAAAATGTTTCAATGTTTCAATAACTGCTGTGATATTGCATTTGCGACCCCCAAGAAATTCAGTAGTTTTACTTTACGAAAATGAACCTCACACGCGCCACTTGTCAAAGTGTTAAGTAACAGTCCAAACTAACCTCTTTGATGACAAGTAGTGGACATGAGGTTCAGTTTCATACCGAAAAAATCACCAATTGTCTTTGAGATAACAAATCAAGTAACTTCCTACCTTACCTACTTAATATTATAAATTCAAAGTAACTCTGTCTGTATTATCTGTTACCTCTTCACGCCTCAATCACTGGACCGATTTAGATGAAATTTGGTATGGAGATAGTTGAAGTCCCGGAAAGGGACATAGGCTACTTTTTATCCCGGAAAAATTTAAAGTTCCCGCGGAAACGCGATAACCGAATTCCATTCGGGCGAAATTGCGGGATTTATCCTAACTAGATTCATTTAGTACAATAAGTCCGCAGATGGTAGTTCTAATAATGTAAAATCTCTATTTACCGCCGTTCTTTTTTTCGAACATCCCCGCCGCATAGCCACAGATTAGCCAAGATCAGACGTCCGATCGTAAGAAACTTATCTCGTTAGTCAGTAACGTACAAACTGACCATCAACTCTTATCCGGACCGGATGGTTTAATAAATAGAGATTATTGGAGTCTCGTGCTTTATGGAATCTCCGTAAGCTTTAAGGAATGGGACGTACCGTGATGGGAAAAGTTCTTTTTTTCCATTATCAGAAAATTCAGGAGATAAAGGCAGTAGGTTAATAGTCGACTATTAATACTTCTCAGCAAAGAAAACTATTTTGGTGATCAAAATAGTTTTTTATACTCTTACCCTATTGCGGCCTTTTCTCCTGGTACTCCTTTCTCTTCAGCTGGGAAAAAGCCGTGGTAGCCTAAGTGGTTCGACCTCTGCCTTGCTTGCAGAGGGTCGGAGGTTCGAATTCGCCTCGCACTTCTATGTTTCCTTTTGCGCGGATTTAAATTTGAATTTAACACTGAGCTTTTCGGTTATTGTGAGGTAACCTGCATGCATCAGCGAAGTCAATAAAGTATGTGTGTGAAGCCTCCAATCGGGACAAAAGCTTGTGCCCAACAGTGGGACGTAAATGTGGTGATGATCGTGGTCGAGTGCATTTTTTGCCGTGGTAATTTCAAGGTAATTGCAAATTGATCGTGGTAAGTGGCTGTGAAGCCGTAATAGCCACTAGGCTACGCTTAGTTTTATCCTACGCTTTTGATACTGTGGACAAAAACCTCATCTTATCACTAGTTTATTTAACTCTCAGTTCCCACGCAGGCTCAAAATACATGACAAAATACGATAAATATTTGAGCCTTTTGGGGTAGAAACGCTGGGACCGTAGGGGCTGGGGGCACACCGTGTCTTTAGTTTTATATCAAACAAATAATTGAGGACTCTGGTAACCAAAATGCTGGCCTCTATCTCGCACAGAGACTGAGCATTGCCATTCAACGTGGCAATGCTGCCAGCATTATGGGTACCATGCCACGTAGTATAGGACTTTGATATAAGGAAGTAGTGTTTTTGTTATTTTACTTATGTTACATCAACATCGGTATATTACCGCAAATAAAATCCCCGACTCAAATACATGACCTGATTCGGCGGCTTGATATGTAAGTATACCTACCTAAGTTCAAAAAGTAGAAGAATTGCGTGCAGCACCGGGTGACGAGCTGTCGTAGGTCTCCAACAAGATGGAGCATCCTGGTAAGACCGGTTTGAGTGGCGAGCCTTGGGGGAGATGAGTCCAGCAGTGGATAATGAACTTTTCAGATTAAGAATGTTCAAAGTACTTAGTATGAACTACATAAATTAATTCAAAGTTCTTTAAAAAAAGGCACAGCTTTCATAATGCAGTCGTGTCACACTCATAGGTGGTTAGAGATCTTCTACTATCTAAAGTCCCGCGCCTTCACATTTCAAAACGCTTTAATTTTTTCATTATTATTTAAAAAGCACCACCAACACTCTCAACGCATAGTTGATGGCTGTCTCAGCACGTGCACATATGTTGAGAGTGTTGGTGGTACTTTTTAACCGACTTCAAAAAAAGGAGGAGGTTCTCAATTCGTCGGAATCTTTTTTTTTTTTTTTTTATGTATGTTCACCAAAAATAAATAGTAAACGTGAACCGATTTCGATGATTCTTTTTTTGTTCGAAAGGTGGTACTTCCAAGTTGGTCCCATATTAATTTGGTTCAGTTTTGATGATGGGATCCATGAGAAAATGAGGGAACTCCTCCAAATTTGCTAGCACGTAGATGATTTTGGTGTCAATTTCGAGGATTTCAGAGTTACTTATGTACTTCTATAGTAATGTTTGGAAACTGTAGCCGAAAAAAAATTTTTAAATAAAAAAATAAAAACCGCCTTCAAACTCCGACAGACTGCGAAGTCGGTGTCAAGTGAACCGACCCAAAGAAATTATAATCATATAGTGAACTTGACATTGACATCGCAGTCTGTCGGAGTTTGAAGGCGGTTTTTATTTTTTTATTTAAATTTTTTTAAAATACATAGCAGCGTTTTAAAAAGTGAAGGCGCGGGACTTTAGATAGTACTCGTAGAAGATCTCCACCGGACTAATAACAAAAGAAAAATTCCAATACAATCTTCATATAATAGGAACGGAAAGAGAATGAAATTTCCAGCGCAGTCAATTTATATAGTTATTCGGCGGTTAATAGGGCGTTTTGTATTCGTTCACGGTATTATTGACATTACACGACGGGCGCGGGGGTATTCGAGACAATATTGGAGCTCGATCCAATACCACTGATCAAATCAATCCGATATTATAGTTTGAATATCGAACACGGCGTTGTTTAGTGAAACCTTGAATCCTTGTCGTAATCGTAGATATCGAGATTCAACTCAGTGGAAAGTTATTCTGCAATAATAAAATGTAAATAATTCGTTTTTAGGGTTTCGAAGTCCACAAGGAACCCTTATAGTTTCGCCATGTACGTCCGTCCGTCTGTCCGCACTATTGCTCGGAGATGCTTAGTGCTAGAAAGCTGTAATTTGGGATGAATATATATATTAGTTACGCCAACAAAGTGGTACAATTTTTTTTTTTTTTTTGGGTACCTCCCCTACTCGTAAAGTGGGGATGTATTTTTTTTTCTTGCGTACCCCTTGATGTGGGGGGTCGTTCAATAGGTATTAGAGAAACATTGTGGGTTTGTTAAAACCATTTTTTTATGAAACGATGCGTTTGTGAAATATTAAACTTTAAAGTGCTATTTTTTGGCAGAGACAAGTATCCCCCCCCCCTGCCAGCTAAATGGTGGTTTTCAGATAGCTGAAAAAAATCATGGTGGTGGCATATATAACGTAGTTGAAAGGAAAACTATCACAACTAAGAAGGCTATGCAAGTTTCCGGGTCATAGTCGACCAACTGCAAGCAAGCAGAAATGCGTAGGTACGGAAAAGTAAAATTCCATTAGGCGTCGTCGGGCGGGCGCGTCGGACCGCAGCAGTCTAGCTAAGATGCAGTCTTAGAAAGGTAATAAGGGCATCGTCAACTTCGGAACCCTATACATTGCGCGTGGCCCGACACGCACTTGGCCGTTTTTTTAATAAACTGGGTGTGGCCATATGAGCAAAAAATTTATACGATGATTTCACAGTGTATCCGCAGCAAGGTAGCTGCGGATACACTGTGAACTCTGAGCTTAATGCTCCCAAGTGCCTAAAATCGTAGCTAAATTAATTTAACGATAAAATCCACAGTAAATGTACTTCAAATTATTGAAAACAGTCATCAATTTTACAACTGTCAAATTTTATGACTGCGCACAATATTTTTGCAACAAGCTGCGTTGGGGCTATTCGGTGAGTTGATAAGTGGTGTTAGTTTTTAGTAATTTGTAAAAGATTGCTAAATGTTATCTTAAAATTAATTTTACTGCTATTTAGTTAAGATAATGGCCTCTTATATTACATATACAGCTTCATGTTATACATTTAATAAAATTTTATATAAATATGTAAAAAATAGGCACATTTTTTTTTCACTCAGGTACCTATGTTTCGACCTATGTTGGGGTTATTCCGACCTCATTAAAAACTGTGCTTTAAGACGCAGGATTTTAACTACAATCTAAGTCGGGGTTATTACGACTTCGTAAATATGGCGCAAAATCCTCCTTTGGCACAAAAACTGTCACTGCACTCGCCCGAATGCCGCTAGCGACAAATTTCAACTTGAGGCCGCAAGCCACATAAATATCGCGCCTAAGTAAATGATGCCAATATAAAAATATTATTGCGTTTGGTAGAATTTTCGGTTCTACCTATGAATTCATTCAGAATCCTACACATATAGATTTACCTTTTAATATACTGTAATACTGTCAAATTAAGCCTCAAATCCTGCTTAATAAAGCCTACTAAACAATGCCCACTTTACAAACAACACCGTCGCTGTTTGAACATAACTTAGTTATTCATGTTTAATGAATTTAAGTCACCCGAACGTTTGCCAACCGAAATCCCTTAATCTACCTCACTCGTGTTTCCTACTACTGATTTTAGCAAACTTACAACTTACACTATTAAGCAAAACTAGTTCTTGTTATCTTAAAACAAGATGCAACGTGGAAGCACATCTATTTTGGTTAGACTCCGAGTAGTGTAGTGTACGGTGATTTGTGCTGTCACCTCTCGATTGTCGATAATCGAATTAAGGTATCGAGTCGATTATTTACGCCGTGTGCAACGGAGCGTCTTGAGATAAGGATGCGTCGTGCATTCTGAATCAGAATCGGATTTGTAAACTGCAAGTTTGTGCCATTTCATCGCTTTATTTTATACTTACTAACCGTTGCCCGTAGACTTAGAAATCGCGTACCCGATGATACTATTAAAGATGGTTATAGTTATAGAGGTATTGAAAAACTGGTTTGATCCGAAGAAAACTCGTTCCCGTGGAAATATGGGGATAAAAAGTATCCTATGTTATACTCGGTTCTCAAACTATATCCATACCAAATTTCATCCAAAACTTTGCGACGTGAAGTATTGATAAAAATCAAGAAGGTGTCTGTTAGTGAGTTCATGAATATATTACCTACTTCACGTTAGACTCATGAGAAAAATAGAGAGGAGAACAATATTTCACTTATCGATACCTGCTATCGACATATGCTCATCCCTACCCGACGCGTTCAACTGTGTCCGCATCCCGTTCCCGCATATCTTGATTGTGCTCAAACAAATCGCGGCACATCGTTTCCTACCTGATTCTATCAAACTGTTTGCATCCATCGAGAACGACTAAATAAATAAACTCCAGTGGTTTTCATGCCTTTTACAGCCCTCTTGAGTCGTGTTTGCGAAGAGTTTTCTTCGGAACAGTAAAAACTACACTCAACAGCACTGAAAACGGGTCATTTTGTATCGAAAATTCAAAGCAATTGTATGCAAAGTGACCCGTTTTCATTGCTGTTTAGTGTAGTTATATTTTAAATCTCGTAAATGTAATAAAAGCGGAATCTAATGCCATTCATAACATCATCCACCTGTTTTATTTTTAATGTTAGGTACATTAATACTATTATTGAAACCTCCACGAAAACCATCAAATTATTTATTAAATGGCTCTTTTGTTATAGAAATGACTGGTCTGAACTTTACTACGCGCACGCCCGAAGTGTCGTCTCCTCTAGGCCTTTGAGCTTCTGCTGCGGTCCTCTCCCCGCTACCATCTGCTTCGACAGCCCGATGTGGGATGCCTGGGTGACGTGTGCTCTAGTGTAGCGAGCAGGACAGACAATCTTCCTGTGTTGCTATCCTCTTCACTCGTCATTTGTCGGTAATACATTTTGTAAACGCCTCGTGTAAGAATACTAAGTAATGCCCTAGACCGATTGATAGCGTAATAAAACCTGACTCCTGAAATATTGTAGCAATCAATCTAGATTTCTCTTTCTAGATTTTTGGACCAACGTTTGTTCTCCTGAGATATCTACGCTATTTGTTTCAGCAATTTAATAAATATCGTTGTAAAGACCTAATGCTTCTATTATCAGTGGCGCATCATTATAAATAATTATTTTCGATGGAACAATCAAAAATTTTATCTATAGATTTGTTTAGTGTAAATAATAAGCTAGGCTATGACTAATTTTCCTAGTTGCAAAGGACCGAAGTAATAAACCATATCGTGACCCGGAGCTATTGTAGCTGCGGCAATTCTTTCAATATATTGTTTTTTTAGTAATTTACAGAAAATATACAGCCAAGTGCCATGAAATCGGGATACTTTGTTTGGAAAATCCTATACAGTGACCAGGTGATTACACTTCTCTTGAGTACTTACATAGATAATGTGACGGTCAAATAAATCTTCTAAAAGCTTATGTACTTAAGTTATTAAGTATTTAGAGAATTACAGTAAAGATACATGTAGAAGATGCAAGTCGTGCCACGATTATTATTATAGCCCCGTATCACATGAATGCCATACCTTTGCCTGCTGTATGCCATATCTTTTGTGTAATATTATTTCATTATGTCTGTACTGTTCCTTAAATGTGTGGTGTTCAATAAAGTATATTGTATTGTATTGTAAATGAGATTTTCAGAGAGTCCAAATCTAGATAAATGCTTATAAAGCTTATTCCATTTTTTTTTCATTTTCTGAAGTGGCAATTATCATATTTTCAATCAATCTCAAACCTTGCTATCGATTTATGTAAATCAAATACTCGTCAAAGGACAAGGGATACGAGGAAGGGCGGTAATGAGATTTGGTACAATAATTCGATTCCGCCCTATTAGCTGACCTTAAGGTTTGGAGCAATCGGTTCGGCTGACTGGGACGCCTATTCTGGCACACCGAACAGAATTAGGTACTGATGTATTCGATTCAGTTACGACTTTTTACTTGGATATAAATTATTTATTTGTGAAGATAGCTGATACATTAGGCCCGCTTGCTTCTAGCCGCTGCTATCGGTTTATTTAACCTCTTAACTCAGGTTTAGTTGTATCTACTTAACGCTCACTTGCACCAAGCAGCTAACCTCGGGTTATGCTCTAAATTCAGGGTTAGGTGTAACAACTTAACTCTGGTTAGAGAGTAACCTGAGGTTAGTAGCGTTGGTGCAAGTCAGGCTCAATCGAGTTAAAAGCTAACCCGAGAAGCTTAGCAGCGTTGGAGAAATTCGTCCAAACTGTTAGTAGATAAAATTGTAACTATAGCTTTTGAAATAGCTACATTCAAAATTTCAAGTAGACGACTCAGTCGACTCATACGAGATAAAATTGGATTCCTGATCTAGTAAACGTTGCGGGCAACCGTTGAATGAGAGTAACATTCTCATCACTAGGGATCATCATGAGACAGGCCCTGGGCGACCGAACTTTGCTCGGGTGAAAATAGCTAAAACCGAGTTTTCTCAGACATAAGACCTAGCTTGATCGATTTGTCGCCCCCGTAAACCCCCATTCCCAAACTTCGTCCAAATCGTTAAAGCCGTTTCTGAGATCGCTTGGATACATAAATAAACAGAGAAATATACAATATTAGCGCGTTTATAGTATAAGATTTTCTCAAGGGTACATTTTCAATATTTTTTACGACGAAATACATGATTTGTTATCCATGTAGGTACGAAAACTGCATGATTTACTTTTCAAGTCACTTAGTGAATTGAGAATATTTGAAGTCTTTTTATAGTTTAGTACCTACTATAGACTCTTGTGATGAGAGGAGGCCTGTGCCCAGCAGGGGGACGCAAATAATAGGCTGTATAGTAGAAGTACTATAGTGTAAAATACTTCGCTCAACTTTTTCACCTCAGTCACCTTGAAACGATATACGACACGGGATTTTTCCACGAAAACCATGTCACTAAATCTATCCACAGCTGACAGCTAAAGCATCAACGTCAAAATAAATCTTTCAATCTGAATAGGCCCGTTTCCATGTCAAATTGTGCGGCGGACATTTTTCCTATTACCGAGTGACAAAAGCCCGTCTTTTTTTGTCCGTTTTCTTCGTATTTTTTTTTTTGACGCTCCAATTTAATTGGTGCAAATGCTTGCGGTCCTGCCTCGGCCTTCCCGAACGATTTCTAGGAATAGGGATGTGAACATTTTGAAACTGTTATGAATTTGTCGGTATTTTTTTTCACTTCATTGTCTCGTTCAGGGCTTGTAACCGGTTTTTGCCCCCATACAAATAAACCGGTTTTCTTATCGTTCTTTCGTTTACTATTTCATGTTTAATAAGGCTATAAAATAATACGAAGTAATAACCTAAATACACTATGGAGTTCCACATAAAGGGTATAAAATAATTCTAAATATTTGGCTATTTCAGGGTTTTTGGCTCGTTATAATTTTTTAAAATCTTTTCAACGCCACGTCAAATACAAAAGCCGTCACTCACACGGCAAGGGTAGCTGACGTTTACAGTGAAAATGGATCTTACGTCGTACATAACCTTCTTGACAATTGTACGCCATGACGCATATATACTTAGGTCATTGGCGTGTGAAAATCGTACCTCAGGAGCATAACACTGTAACTCCTTTTTTTACAATTTTGTGTTTTCAACGGTAGGTGATATAGGTAGAGGTAGAGGTATCTAAACTTTTCATGCTCTATCGAATCATAAGCCTATAGTTTAAATTATACTCTTTTAAAATTATTTGTTATCTTACTAGGAAGATAACAAATAAATTCTGTAGAATTTCTGTAGTTTATTCTGATATTGCACCTACTCATTTTTTTTGTGAAATTGTAATATGGATGAATCATCATCATCATCATCATCATCAACAGCCCATAGTAGTCCACTGCTGGACGTAGGCCTCACCCAATTCACGCCAATGAGCTCTGTCCAAGGCGTGCCGCATCCAATCTACACCGGCCACCTTGCGCAAATCGTCACTCCACCTGGCAACAGGGCGCCCTACACTTCGCTTGCCTTGTCGTGGTATGGATGAATATCTGAAATAAAAGTATTATTATATATTATTATTATTATTATTTTCCTTTCTGTTTAGCCCAATGGTTGACTGGTAGAGATTGCCTTTAGGCATTAAGTCCGCCAATTGTATACATTTTGTATGTGCAATGAAGTTTAAATAAAAAAATATAGAGCGTTCTATTCAGTCGTCCACTCTTCGTAAGGGCCGCAATCGGCAATTCCTAAGGTGCCTTCGAGGAAAGTCGTAGCGGTAAACTCCACCATTTTTTTTTATTTATATTTTTATTAACGATCACCAACAGTTAATACATCCTACATTACTATGTGTCTATTATTTTCAATTTCAATTTGATGCTTAACCAATTAAAGGTAACCACCATGCTCTGTATGGCCTTGTGATACATTATGATCGTCGTAGGCGGGCCGTAATGGTCTTCCGAGGACGTTTACCCAGGACTGAGCCTCGTACATAGCCACACTTTGGTTTAACCGCGATATCATCCGCTAGTAACTAGTCCCCCCTTATTTTATCGTAAACTAATAATAAGTCTGTAGAACAAGTCGCGTCTGTAACTTGAAAATTAAAAGGAACTATAAAGTCGAGGGGAATAAACGATACTTACTGAACACAAAAAAACAATTTGATAAATTTTATTTTGATCCGTCCTAAACTTTGCATCAGCGTCATTTTTACAATTTCGTTTCTCCTGCAAAATTGATGGCGGCGACATTATCATGCTTTTGAGTTACAGAAAATAGCTGACTCTCAAAAAAATCGCTATCGACAAGTCGATGAATTGATGACACATCCCTGGCAAGAAAAGTTATTGAAACGTTGAACATATTATTTTCCTCGAGGGCGAGTTCCTATTTCACTTGACCGTCGTTTTAAAAGTGATTGACATTTTCGCGGGATGACACCTTATTGGTTTACCGATATACTCGTAGCTTACCCGATGTAACGAAAATAAATGAATTTTAAACATAGAACCTATTTTTGAGGGCTTTTGAAAAAAATATTAATGAAGTAAGTATTTCAAACTATATCGGATCTCATTTTTTTTTTCTTTTTTGGTCAATACATTTCGAGTTATTTAAGGAAATAGGCGAAAAATTACCATCCTCCGCCCCCCGACCTTAACTCCGAAACTACTGAATCTAAAATTTTTGGAAAAAATATGGAGGATAGTTCCTCTAGATATTAGACAAGCTCAAACCAAGCTCTCCTTCAAGCGAATGCTGCGTAAGCATTTGTTTGTTGTGCGTAGATTTGGAATCCTTCATATTTTTCTTTGCTTCGTGCGGCTGGTTTATGTATGTATTAGTTTATGTATGTTTATCTTTTATATTATTTTCATGTACGTTTGTGTAAATTTATCCTCTTTTGAAATTATTTGTTATCTTCCTTGTATTTCTGTAGTTTCTTTCTGATATTGATGCACCTACTCATTTTTCTTTCTGTTTGGCCTTATGGTTGACTGGTAGAGAATGTCCGCCAATTGTATACATTTTGTATGTGCAATGAAGTTTAAATAAATAAATAATAGTTATTGACCTATAGATTAGGTACAGGAAAATTAAGAAGTCCATAGTATTTTGAATCTATCATATAAAAGAGCTTATCCTGTGAAACGGATTGAAAATGACGTCAAGGGTCGGAACCCGAGTTTAACTCGCTTCTTGGCCGGTTTTTTTTAAATCTTAGTTCAAGGTTATTTTACTAGTCAGATCTGTATCAATAATACGTAATAGATGCTTAGAATTATGATAAAACAAGAAAACGAAAGATGTTTGTTGATACTCTTACGACGATTAATACCTATGTAACACGAACGGACAAACACTAATTTAAAAATATAAAGGGGAAGTTAAAGTTCAACACCGTGTGATCGATGCCATCGTAGGTAACTACTAAAAAGTCATCTTATTTTAATTACATGCCTTTTCCAGCGACTTCGTCCGCGTCGATTTAGACTTAAGACAATAACGCATTCAGGGCGGTGATGGGGCTGCGCCGCTGCTGTAGCGCGTCGGGCATGTTCGCGGCGGCGCGCACGGCGTGCTTCTTCGCGACCATGCGCACGCGCGCCGCTTCGCTGCTGCGCAGGGTGCGCGCCAGCTCCAACGCCGTCCTGATGATGGTAGCCGACAGATTGGACTGTCCTTACATGCGGCATTGCTGTAGTAGGCATGTAGTAGGCGTAGCTTAAGTTGTTTTATTTAATTTAGAATTTTATTCCGTGTTTATGTCTTTTATTTATTATTATTGTGTGTTTTAACTCAAATTTAATTAATTGTGTGAAATTGTAATATGGATGAATATCTGAAATAAAATTATTATTACTATTATTATTATTAAATCGGTCCACTCGAGATGTATAGGAATTGTCATTGTTTGTCCACAAACAAACAGACTTTCACATTTTATATGGAGGATATATTTATTTATTTACTAAATCTAAAACACAAATGAATATCCATATTAATATGATAAATGCGAAAGTAACTCTGTCTGTCTGTCTCTTCACGCACCGCTAGACCGACTGAGATGAATTTAGCATGTAAAGAGTTGGGGTCCAAGAAAGGACATAGGCTACTTTTTATCCCGGGAAAACGATAATCGAATTCCACGCGTGCGAAGTCACGGGCAGAAGCTAGTCTTACTATAATTAAAACACGAAATACTTAAAAACTTTACTAAATCTAAAAACGGCCGTAAGTTAGACAAAAAACCTAGTTATGATTGAAAAGACGAATTTTGAAGAAATTGTCGTATTGAATAAATAACTTGTTATGAGGTCACATCGCCTTATCATCACAAGCAAGCCATTTCACGCTGCATTTCGTCCCATGTCACCCTGTGTGGTGTCACGTCACCCTTCAAGACGCCCCTCATTGCAAGCTATCACAAACCAAGCTATCTAATGAGACGATTCGTAGCCCCAAGACAGCTTGGAAAGGTTATTTATGGGGACGAGGTAATGGGAGAGGGGACAATCTAGTTAGAGGTGGCTGATAGAGAAACATCGTTTATTTTATGAGGCGTAGCATTTATCTAAAAGTAGGATCTTGTTTAAGTATATTTAGGTATGTTAATATTTATTTTTATTCAATTTTTCACCTTTCCGTTATTCGGAAGCATTAAAACAAAACATCCTCTGAATATAATAGCAATTCAACGACTCAATTGCGCCTATTTTGCGTGATTCAGGAGGGCGGTGTTATTCCTGCCATCCCAGCTTCTGAAGGAAGCCTAGCAGACCCTTAATGTTGCCGACGACTTCCTTGAGCGACCTCGAGTTTCCGAGGTTAGTTGCTCTGTAGGTTGCCACTGCGGAACATTCCAGAAGAATGTGAGCGGCCGTCTCCTCTGCCTCCATACATGTTCTGCACAGGGGGCTGTAATGTTTAAATTATGCAGATGTTTGTTTAATAGAACATGACCAGTTATTCGGTTTAAAGACATTTATTTCTCAAAAGAATAACAATAATTCACTTAAATGAGAAAAATAGTATGTAATATAGGTAAGTAATAAGGTAAGTAAATACTTAATTAGGTAAGTTAAATTACAACGGTGAGTGTGAGAGGCAAGTGTCTGTTATTGTCGCACATAACATATCGCATTTGGCAGGTAGGAACAAAACAAAACAACAGCGATGAGCGCGGTACTCAGAGCTGCGCAAGCGCACTATTTCTTTAGATTCAACAACACAACATTTGGCAGATATAGATATCATGGAAGTGCCTTTACTTAACAAGAGCGTGGTATCGGTAAAGTTCACAATAGCCGAGTTAAATATTATTATTTGAAGAAATGGTGGTGGTTATTATTATTTTCATCAGTGTATGTATGCCTATTGTTGAAATTAATTTATATTTATATTTTGTAAAATTAATATGTAGCTGTTTTTGAAAATAATTATATGCATAACAAATTTCAGCTCCTCTAGTTATCCGGGTTTATTATATTATGCTAATGCATATAAGAATTTTAATGTTTTTTTGCTTGTGATATTTTCATTGTTGTCTGCTACTTGGTGTGTGTTGTGTTCATATTCAGGGCTGTTGTTTCTGACGTTGCTTGAGTTTTCGAGCTTATTGGCGGCATTTGGACAATTTTGGGAATACCCTTGTAATATCTTATCGTTAGGTTTGTTTCTCCATTGGCGGTTCTCTTCGATAGGTCCTTCTTCAAGTTCATTAGGTGTGTCTGTTGATTAGGTGTTTTATCAGAATAAATGTTTATTTTTTCATCGTTTATATTCTTTTTATTAGTTAAAATAAACATCGCTTCAGCTTTTGAGTGTAAACATACTTTTATCATTCTCTGTTTTCCGACTTTATATTTTCCTAGCCTTTGTACTCGTACAGGTTCGGGACAAGATGGTAAGACTTTTCTTAGCACGTTCAATATTGCGGTATTGTCGTGCATCATCCTCTCACCATGTGAGGAATAATCCGATTCAGGGATGCCTGTTACTATAATGTTGCTTGCCCTTACATGGCGTTCTTTGATTTCAGCAATTAAGTCCTCTTGCGACATGTGGTCGGGAAAAATTGTACTGGTCTTGCTATCGTTCTTGAGTTGAATAACGTCAGTTTCCAGATTCTCAATCCTTCTCTCAGTTTCGGTGCTAAGAGAGGTGAGTTTGTTAATTTGTGATTTGATTGCATCTTGTTCCAATGTCAAGTTTTCCATTGCCGATTTGATATGTATCACTTCATCTTTTATTGAAGTAAGGTTTTCCGCTATCAAGTTTATAGATTCATTTTGCTTTTCATTGTTTATTTTCAACATTTTCATCAATTCCATCATGTCCATCATCTGTTTTTTCATCTCAGACATTTCACTTAGTAGAATTTCATTGCTATGTTTGAACTTTCGCTTGTTGTTATGGCAACTTACTTTTGAGCTATTGGAGAATTCAGGAGATTTATCTATTATCACAAAAGCTGTTGCGAGGTTCGGTTGGGAACCGCCGATGCCACTTCCAGTAGGCGAACGTAACATCTTGATCTGTGTCCGTTGGTCAGAATGTCGTAATTAGCAGAAGGAGCGGGATAAAAAATATGGTCCTGACCTTTTTACCCGAGGTGGTGAAGAGCTGCTACCGCGGCAACGATAATGTGTTTAGAAGTAAGTGACGTAAGCGCACTGAATAAGCGCACTCAGAATTGCATTTTAACACATTAGTCTTAAGAAAACTTTTTGTTCAGTAATATTTTAATAATTTAAATATATTTTTGCGACACGTGTGCTCTGGACAATGCTCACCAGCTAACCTTATTGCTCCTGTAATTAGTCGAAGCTGGTACCTTCTTAGCTTACAAAGCTTGCGCGACAATCCGGGGCCGAGGAATCCCCATTTCTGGGCACTGATCTCCTTTTATCACAAGAGGATAAGGTCTCCGGACTGTTTGGTAATGGCGTCATGTTTTGGGGACTTCAAAGTTCAAACACATACCTACATCGAATGTTCGTAAATAATGAAAATTAGGTTGACCATTACCAAGGTGTAGTAGTAGTAGGTTGACCATGTTTACTTTGTTACAGATTCATACAAATTTTCACATTCATAATGTTAAATAATGCGTAATTTCATAATTTGAATATTTGAAGAGAATCCATATCCCCATACTTCCATA
The DNA here is from genome assembly GCA_963971205.1 of Aethes cnicana. NCBI lineage: Eukaryota > Metazoa > Arthropoda > Insecta > Lepidoptera > Tortricidae > Aethes > Aethes cnicana. The sequence goes on from OZ020284.1 coordinate 11,767,043, forward strand.
TCCACATTTATAATATTAGTAATGTTATAAATGTGAAAGTGTGTTTATTTGTTTGTTTATCCTTCATTCACGTCGCAACGACTGAACCGATTTGGATGAAATTTGGTATGGAGATAGTGACTTTTGATATCCCTGATAATAATCCCTTTTCCACGGCAACCAGTTTTCTACGGGTCAAACCAGTTTTTCAATACTTCTATAACTATAACCATCTATATGTATTAGTAGGTAATGTATCATCGGGTATGCGAATTCTAGGTCTACGCGGGACGAAGTCGCGCGCAATAGCTAGTATGAATAATAAAGGCAGAATCTTTAGTTTGTGACGAATAAAAATAAAAAGTTAGTAAACGTGTAAGTTTTTTCCTTAAGTTGTTTGAATGAAGAACATTATAACGCGATATAATTCCTGACAGAACTTTTACAAGCTTCAAACGGGTCCTTCGTGGAAAATTGTAAGCTCTTGTTGGTCGTTCAGTTTCGGATTTTTAGGTGAATATTCACAATATATTTCCTTTACTTCCGGCTCGATGATGTGACAATGACTATACAAGATACGCAATGGCACGAGAACTTTTCTCTGACAAAGTGTACTTATAAAGAAAGATCTTACCTACTGCGATCGCTTTTTATAAGGTGTATTATGGAGAGAGCGCTCACAGGAACTTCATGATCGGATCCCTTCATTCCACTTGGTGTCCTCAGGTCTGCCGCTGACGGGAAAAACTCCTTCCTTATTAAGGTGAGTGAGCTATGCAAACTCTATCTTGTTAGACACCTACCATCTGCGGATGTCATTCGAGAACTTTCTGGCCCAATCGGCTATCCGTCCTGCGAGCAATTTGCCCCGTTCCCGCTGCTACAAAATAAATAATTCAATAACATAACTTACTCCAAGCCCACCAAATAACTAACAAAATAAGTTAGGTGGTAGGTATGAAAATAAACAACGTATAAGTTGCCAACTTTTATTCACTTTAGTCAATAAATCGCCTAGACACAAACTTGTGTGAATGCATTGTACAAGTGTTTAAAACTACGACTCTGTCGAAGTGTCTCCACGTTTTCTAACAATGTTCTTGCTCGGCCTTTGTGTGTTTCACCGCTGATGTGATGAAAGAAATAGGTGGCATGTTTGTGAGCAGGGCTCTATTTTTTGCAGGGAGTGAATGAATTCGTTGATTTCATAGATGGTCACGGACCTGAAGAATGTGATGTTGTGATCCCTTTTCGAGATTCGAATGATGTTTTTTGACATTAAAAATGTCTTCTCGTTCGCTCCAGTAGTAAAGAAAGAAAAGAAAAGAAAAGAAAAGAAAAATACGATTTATTGCCACAGAAAAAAAAAACACTTTAAAATAAAACACTTTAAAATAAAACAAAAGTAAATACAAAACAAAAAAAAACTAGTGTAGGTACAATAGTGGCAATAGGCTCAGGTCTCAGCATTTGCTGTGAGAGCGTAGTATGCACAGCGCTGGTTTTCAGCCTGCACCCTCTCTCTGCTAGTTGTAAAATTTAGTATTAAAGTACAGCGAGTATAGGTTACGATTTCACGAAAAAGTGCGATCCCCTTATATCTCGAAGAGTTGTGAAGATATGATATTAAAAAAACACTCAAAAGACGCGTATTCATAAGAGCTGTAAGGTGCAAAATGAATTATCCAAGAAAGTCTAAAACGAAAAAGTTATGGCCGAAATAGTGAATTTTTTTATTATTATTTTCTGATTTTTTGTTTTTGGCGCTCGATATTTTCGAAACGAAGAATGATATAAAATTTTGAGAAAAAATCCTCTGTACAATTTTAGTCAGCTACAATTTGAGCTTAATACAAAGACGATCGAGTTAAGGGTTGTCTCTGTAGCCTAACCTTTTTGAAAAAAGTCAAAAAGTCAGAACGACATTTTTTACATTTTTCAATTCCGTACTTAGATTCATTTCCAATGTGCTCGATAGTCGTGTGAGGCACGAAATCTGTGAATTTTTGTATCATGTTATTCACTTAATTTCAATTTAAGGCAACTGATTTAACAGGTACCTACTTATGTTATGTTCATTTCAAATGTATTTTATTGGTGGAAGATAAAATACATTTGCAAGCGTGATGAATATTTTGCGTCTACATACATTTTAATAGATATTTCAGTATGACGTATCCGCATCGTATTGTTCCTTTTTCTTACATCAATGGCCACTTCCCGTTATAGTTAGTTGGCAGAGGTATTTATCCCAGTAGAACGTAAGCGGATTATTACGTTTCCTTCATTGCAATATTGTTTTCTTATTTCGCTGATAGATTTCAGCTCATACTGCAATGTGAGCTCATTACGTTTGTATTATTTTACAAAATACTTTATTGTGACCGATCATGATCACGTTATCTCATTATTATCATTTCAGGCAACTATTTTCGTTGATTTTATTTGAATTATGATACTAATAAGCCCCTGAAAATCAACGCCGTGGGCTTCCACGGCAATATGTTGAGCGGGTTTCCCTTTTTGCTGCGCGTCGATGTTTGTATTATTTTTTATCTTGTGCTCTTTATTTATATATTTGTATCGATGTGCAAACCATATACATATTTCTATTTCTAATAAAATAAGTATTATGAACTTGAAACAGATGTGTTTACAGACGTGTGGATGTAATAATTGGTATAAGTATTAACTTTACACCACGATTGACAATAGTATAATTTAGGGGCTGTGATATTTTGTAGCTTTGAACAGCATCTGCTACTCCGAATTCAGACAACATTGTTAGATCGTAAAAATGGTACCGTCGACGTCAAAAAGAAGTTTACACTTTTTCACCCTCTTCCGTTGTATTAAGGTCCAAATGTGTAAACATCCCTTTGACGTCGACTGTACAAACTCAGTCCATATAACCAGATAACATAATAACCACATATCATAAAACTATGTTGGCTGATTTACATGTTTATATACCATCTGGGTTGAGTTTATAGACTGTATAAAATTCCGTCAAACTGTTTATTTTATTACTAGCTTCTGCCCGCGACTTCGTTCGCCTGGATTTCGTTACTAGCATTCCCGCGGGAACTTTGCGTTTTTCCGGGATAAAGTAGTCTAGTATATGTTGACCAGTATTATAAACTACCCTTATACTACATTTTGTTGCAATCCGTTCAGTACTATTCGAGTTAAATCCAGACTACAGACAATTTTTTTAAAAATCGTTATTTCAAGTTCAGTATAGTTTATATTACCTCGACTTCATAGTTTCTTTTAATTTTCAAGTTTCAGACGCGACTTCTTCTACAGCCTAATTATTAGTATAGAAATTTACTTTAATATGTAACACAATTTAATTTCTTTAAGAATTTCATCGTCCGCATGTCAGCAAAAAGAAGTCCAGTTATGAATATTAGGTTTCGCCCAATAATCGCTCGCAGACTGATTGTGCGTAACCGGCATCGATCGACCTAATTCTTGTTTAAATTCTACTACATCATCTACCTACACAGGGTCTACATCAAGTCTATACTACCTAAGGGTCCTCGCCCACGGCGACTCTTTGTACCGATGCTGCCAGGCTACTCATATCGCTATCCTTTTTACTCCTTCATGTAAAAAAAGGATAGCGATATGAGTAGCGCGGCAGCATTGCTAGGGCCCTAAACCATTGCTTGGTACAGCCCGGGCCTAGGTACCATTTAACAAAATGATACTATGTACCTATATAGTCTACAAACATATTTCGCCTGAAGGCAAACTATCTGCCAGTTGGAGATCTCTGTCTGTGACGAATGGGTCCCCGTCGTATATAATGCATACCCTTTTAAACCCATCTTAAGCCTTGACACTAAGTGACCGGGACATTTTCAGTTCATTTATTTCAAACTACTATCTGGAACCCCGTTGACTGCGTTTATTTCGCAAATCCCCACAATCCGGGTTTCGAATAAAATTTATGGCGGGGTGATTTGGTATTCGTACTGAAATTAGGAGTTTCCAAGTTATAAATCCATTAGAGGATAGGGATATAAAGAGATGTTAATTTGTGATAGTTGCTATGTCCGGCATTGCCAGTGAATTGTTACTTTAGCACTGAATGTCCAGTCGTAAGGTAATGAGAATAATTATACTTACCCCGCGCATGCATCTTTTATACATGCGGGGTAAGAATTACTTACATGCTATGCCATATTAATTAAAGCCTATGCAAACTGGAATTACCATTCATTTCAGTTCAGTTTTCCTATTATTGAATAGCCTTATCTCAAGTCAGGTCAGTATTCTTTTACGCCTACAAAAATCAGGTGTGTGATAAGTTTGACTTGTGCGTATTTGTAGGCTCCGCAACGGATGAACCGATTTCGATAAAGTTATTTATTGGATAGTTGACTTTGGGACTGTTTTAGTAAATTTTAAATCATTTTAGCGGTTTCAAGATTATCGGAGCTTTTCTTAATGTAGGTAGTAAAATGTCGTCGTTATAAGTAGGTAGGTATGTACTTGGGTTTTTTAATTTTTTTTAGCTGATATCTACCTTATGCCTTCCAATTGAAATATCCGTTGCGTCTTTTAGTTCTTGTTATAGAAATACTTGGAGTAGGTTTTTCTTTTTTCTTCTGTTCTTATCTTCTATTTAATCAGTCATTGTCCTTTATTTATTCTAGGTAAGATATTATACTCACTCTAACATGACTTGGCCGTCTCAGATTAGCAACATTGTATAGGAAAAATGAAATGAACTCCATATACAAAACTTTATTATATTTTTCATACAAAAACGCCTTGTCAAATTATGTACTTTTTACAAGAGTGAATTTTACGAGTAGCTGATGATGATAAAAAAAACAGTGGAATGATAGTACTTATCAGTTAATATACTTACTTAATTAACAGAGAAAATTAGTATACCAACACGTGAAATGTAAGTATAAAACCGAGCTTATACTTCTAAGTAATTTCATCCAGCTTAGATCTGAGAATAGTCTTACATGAAAACAACCTTTCCTCAGTGACAGTTCAACATTACTAAAATGACACTGGTTATAGAGCATGCTTAAGACGGGTAAGTACTAAGCACGATGAAGTTGGCAGATCAGGGGCTATATTGGAAGTCTTAAATAGGGATCTCCTTGTTCCCTATAGGATCGGTCACGCGTCAAGTTGAACTTTAAATCTAGCTGCTTAAACTTCACGCGACGCGTGAGCGATCCTATAGGGAGCAGGGAGATCCCTATTTAAAGACTTTGAATATAACTCCATGACTGGCTGTTCAGCGGCATTGTTACGAGTTCTGAGGTGTCAGTCAACCTAACCGTACCTTATTCTTACACGTGCGTCTATAGTGAAATCAGTAACTATGGGGAAGTCACACATACAATTACATCTTTGAGTGTAATTTCGTCTTGAAGTATCATCTGATTTCAACGTTCGATTAAATGCGGTTGCTCAAATTTCTCTGCTAAGATCTCTTCTGTCTGATTACCTTACAATACAACCATTTATACAATCATTTCAGTTGTTAAATAAACATAACCTGATTTCACATAATTATTTTTTATAACAAAATTGAACAATGATCATCAATAATAAGAATAAGAATCATTTATTTGCAAGAACATTTACCTTACACAAGGTGATATTTCACATGTTTAGGTTCAATGTTCTGTTGAAGAATCAACATGCAAATTTTTATACATTTAAGTAAAAAGAAGATTTACTTTAAAACGTAAATTAGGTCGTTATAAGAAACTATATTAATTCTTCCTCCTTTCACTGAATACAAGTGATTTGGAAAAAAAAAATAAGCTACACTTTAAAATCACATTTTCATATTTTGCGGGGTTTTCAACCACCATTATTTACAAAACAAACCCAATGAGTATGAAAAAAATAAAGCATATCGGAAGTGGAAGAAAATAATCACAAGAGGAAAAGATTCTTAAACATCGATGATCATTAGATTGATTTCAACGAGTGGGATGACATTTACGATAAAATGGTATCTTAAAGTAGCTATTGTGCACATTATAGCTATAATCTTGGCATGTGACATAAGTATTTCTATACAAATAAAGTATAATAATAATATCATATCAGTGCGTCCGGTTACAGTCCATTAATTCTATTTATTTATATTTTTAGTAAATTAATGTTTTCACAGTTCTAAGACAGAGGTTTAATGTTTTCGTTCAAAAAACAAAGTTCATTGTGCAACAAATTAACAGTAGGTAGGTACGTTTATCTAATTTATACTTAAGTATATTATTTTACAACATCAATTTTAACGGTGAGTATATTCACATTATTGTTAGGTATAGAATACATAATTAAGTGCACATAAACCTTAACTAATCAAATAAATTTAATCTGTACCTCACTTATATTAATGACTAGGTTTCCAGAAATTGACTTAAAACGTCTAAGTAAAAAAGAAAGACAGGACAGAACTCCATAATATTAAACCATTTACGACGGCTGAGGGGCCGGAATTGGTGTCGTGAAATCGATAAGTTTTCATTTCATTTTGTATTGGAATGACGGGATCTATCATGAGCTGTGGCATCTCAGTTGTCTTTTTCGGCTCCCTTGGACACGGTAGAGTGTCGGGCGGAATTTTCAATACATTCCTCTTCACTCCTTTTTTAGTGATTGCTATGTCATTGCTGTGTTCAAGTTCTATATCTGTTGCGTTTTGTTTGGAGTTTTCTGTCTCTATGGTGAGTCCGGCGTGGAGTATGTCTGTGTTGTAATCTAGCTTGTTCTCCATTGGCTCGGGTATTTTGTTGTAAGCCGAGCTGACGACGGGCGGGTCCATTTTGCACGTCACGCCGTCGAGGGAGGCCTTAGTGTTCTGGCTTATAGTCTCGTTCCGTAGAGAGTGCATCCATTTTAACCTGCAGTCGCACACGAAGTTGTTTTCTGTGAAGAAAGAGGACACTTGTCATAAGGTAGGTATTTTTTTTAAATATGTTTAGTAGGCGCATAGAATTATACATCAATTTATATTTAAAAATAATTCGCTGTGTTCGGTAAAAACATTCACTACAAAAGTTTTCTTCAAAACCATGTCTTTCTTTTTCAAACTAAGTATAATAAAAATACAGTTACGTTTAAAATGAAAGTTTTCCAACATTATCCCACTACCTATCCCTCTGTGGAGGATCTAAGAACCCTCCGCGGGATCATAAAAGTAGGAAACTTCCTAAGCATTATTAAAGTTAATATAACGTCTCTGTTTCAACGCGTTTAATATTCAACGTGTGTTTTAAGTTTGTCAAACTGAACGTGGGGACGTATTAAATATTCATAATTACCTTCGAGTAGCAAATTGCTGTTCTGTGGTTTCAAGTTGTCGAATATGGGTCGGATGTTGTCGAAAGTTAAGGTGTATAGTTGGTTGGAGCGGAGGTCCAGCGAGCTGAGCCCGCGTGCGCCCTCCAGCCAGCCCGCCGGCAGCGCCGCCAGCTTGTTGTCGTCCAGAGACAGCTTGTCCAGCTGAGACAGCCCATCAAACGCCCTCTCAGATATAAACTTCAAGTCGTTCTTCCCTAAAAGCAACTCGTGCAAGTTCCACAGCTCCGCGAACGTGAATTCAGTAAGATTGTAAATGCGGTTCCTTCGAAGATCCAATTTCCGCAAGTTCGCCAATCCATCAAACGTGTGACGGTTCAAATGGAATATGTTGTTTTTGTTCAAGTCCAATTCTAGTAGATTGAACGTGCGCTGAAACGCGCCATCCTTTATCGATGATATGTTGTTCTTAGTTAAGACAAGTTTCTGAAGTTTGGGTAGATCGTAAAAGGATTCCGTTCCAATTTCAATGATCATGTTATCTTCGAGATTGATCGTAGTTACGTTCGGTAGATGAGCGAATGCATATTTCTGGATCGTTTCGATTTGATTGGTGGACAGCGTGGCTTCTTTCAAATTGGTTAAGTTGGCGAATGCGAACGATGTAATTTCGACTATATTCCCGTATTTGATGTTAATGGATCGGAGCCTTTGTAGATAATGGAGCGCTTTGGTGGGCACGTAGCCCAATGCGCCATCGACTCGGACGTTAAAAGATAAAGTTTGTAAAGTCGGTTGGGAGGCGAAACTCTGCCAGATGAGGTCGTCGCGCGGGATTCCGCCGTTGAATACCCAGCATTCTGCTTTGGTGGCATTTCGGAGTTCCCTGTTATTTTCGCAGTAGCAGTGTACTTTGGAGTCACGGTCTGTGATGTCGCATATGTTTTTTTGGAAGCCTCCTGTCTTTTCTTTGGCCCGTCGCTTGTTGTTGTCACGGGCCTGGACATTAATTGACATTTCGTTAACGAGCGCGAAAGTGATCAGGATGTACATTATCCCGGCGATGCGACGCTCCATTTTCATTAAATCTGAAACAAGTGAAAGTCGTTACGTTAATAAAACAGAATCGGGATTACAGTGTGCCGGAGTTTGTTCTGTTGGATTACGCCGGATTTGAGTTGGTATTGAAGTTTTAGAAAGGATTGGTTCGCGATCTTAAATATTCAAGGGCCTGAAGTATATATATTACTTTGGATTTGTTGAACGGATCGAGCTTAGACTGAAACTGTTATTTGACTGACAATCAAATAAGGACTAGGTAAAGTGTCTTAAAACCGATACTATTACTGTAATGAAATGACACGTCGGAAATAAACCAGAAAGTTGTTATCGATAGATACAGTATGGATGTTTCAAATCAATAACATTTACTTGCAATAAAGCCTTACTATCAATTTTCTTAATTTTGCTCTGTGGAATTAAGACCATCATTACCTCAAACTACGAAATAAAACCATTACTCATCCTATTAATACTATAGAAGTGACATGAGGCTACAGTGTCTCCCTAGATATTTCCACATGATCAAGTTTTCCGTGGGTGAAACCGTGACGCACTTACTGTTATTTCACAACAAACAATAGCTGGAAATACAAAATTTCAATTAAATATTAATACAATTACTGCTCACAACAAAACCGCAAGCAGAATTAACTACAACATCCATATATATGGCAATCGGAAACAAAGTAATCGGATAGCAATATTCCACCACAACACACAATACGGTAAAGTACATTATGGCCCCCTGATTAAGCAATGAGTGAAAGTCACATCCATACTAATATTATAAATGTGAAAGTGTGTTTGTTTGTTTGTCCTTCCTTCACGTCGCAACGAGTGGATGAAATTTGGTATGGAGATAGTTTGAGACCCGGGCAATAACATAGGATTCTACTACTAGACTTTTTATCCCGATATTTACACGGGAACGGGTTTTGCACGGGTCAAACCAATTTTTAGAGAACTATAACTACGTACGTCAATTAACATCGGGTACGCAAATTCTAAGTCGACGCGGGACGAAGTCACCGGCAACGGCTAGTAATATTTTAAATGTGATAGCAACTTTGTCTGTTACCTCTTCACGCTGAAACCACTTGACCTATTTGGATATAATTTGGTATGGTGATAGTGCGAGTCCCGGAAAAACGCAACCGGGAACGCTGTTACCGAATACCACACAGTCGAAGTTGCGGATTGAAGCTAGTTATAAATTACACGACAATTCGTGAAAATTACCATATTTTCTAAAATATCAAAATCGTCAAAACGATCCTAATATGCACCTCAAAAAGGGCATTAAAAACGCGCGCGCCCAAATACATGTAATACATTCGCTAATCTCTTTGAGGGATTACACGATGTGACGACACGGAATCCGAATGTAATTTTAATGTATTACGAACTGGTGCAAAGCTGTGCTGTAATCCAAATGAGTTTTAAATAATTAATGATTGTGGTAACCGAAAATAACTAGATTTGTGGAGGGGTGAAGCCCGGAATTTAGGAGTGTTGATTTAGGGAATTAAGCTGTCCTTGAATAAATTTGACAAGTGCGTTTGGTGTACGTTTAGACTTTTCATTTAAACCGCCTTTGAACTTATAACGAGATTTACATTAAATTTTGCTTCCTACATGAAAATTAACTGAAATTTCTTTTGATTACGTACCAAGCAATTTAGTTATTAAGAACAAAAGATATATTAGAGGACTGCAAAGACGGAAAAAGACAAAAAATAGTTTCGTGCTAAGTCCTATCTTTCCGAATTCAAGTTATTACGATTATTTTAGAAGTTAAATAACTCTATTTTTGAAAAAATAATATAGTTACCCGACTGCTGGCAAACTTTTGATGTCACATTATATATTTTTGTAATCCGTTCCCCCCACTCGGTATTCATTGAAAAAAAATTGTTTGGAAGCGTTTAATTTTTTCCCAAAAGTCCGCCATATTGTTTTTGCAATTTTGATATACCCAGTGTCACTCTCGCAATTAAGCCGAATATAACGACACCTCGCATGCTTAAATCCATCAAGCCATTTAGGCTACAGAGCGTGCCAAAGAATTATACAACATTCATACATACATTATACGCTCGAAAAACATAACCCTCTTAGCACAGTCGGGTAAAAAGCTGAATTATTTCGTAACTATTCCAAGACATTCTAAGTTTTTACGCCGGTTACCATAAAGTCTTCAAGTTTTCAACTCAAACACTGCACGAAACAGCCCCGCTTTACACTAAAATCACCTCTGGGACGCGATAAGTTGAAACAAAAAGACGCTTGATTCCTCTGCACGAGATCTTGATAAAAAGTAAAGGCACAGGCCGTCTGATACTACAAGATTTATTACCGAGGATCTCAGGGGAACTGATGTACTTTGGAGCTCTGCTTAGCCGTTTAAAGGAGGTTGTCACTTCATTTTATTTCAAGGTTTGCCACAGACTACTGATTTAGTTGGCACATAGACTCTGGGTGTGTTCCGCAACGCGCTCAAAGCGCTCACAACGTTCACAACGCTCATAAGTGTCCCGAATCGATTGTCACGCTCACGACCGTGTGAGCGCGTTTTTGATTCGGAACGATCATAAGCACGCTCACGGCGCCAACACTAGTAACTGGCAATCTTTTTTTTTATTAGGGAATCATGTCCTGTCAAATGTATAGTCAAATGTCATGTTGACGTTTGCACTCACAGCGCCCATGCCCCGCTGCGTGAGCACCTTGAGCGTCGATCGATGACGTCATTAATTCTGAGTTAATCTTCTCATGTCAGATATGTCAAATCTCACGGAATTTGTCCTACATTTTGAATATTTGTTTAAATCTAAATTTGATTTTTATTAGTCTCCACTTTGGATCCACTTTATCACAGTTAAATTTAGCCCAAAGTCCACTAGGTATAATTATGAAAAACAATTATTATGTCTCCCTTTTGCTCCAGACGCATTTATTGGATTCCCATGACCGCTACCATATTGTCGCTTGATCTCTTCTAAGAATCTAGCTTTCTTGAAGTTGAGGTTTGAAAAATAACCACAATTTGTAGCTATTTGAGCAAAGTCCTTAAATTGACGATAAGTAACCATCAATTGAAATATTCAACATGCAAAACTGATACATCTTCGTATTTATCATGATTTTTATAGATTTGTACTTACATCTTCCCTTCATCTGTTTGATAAATTTGCTCAACTTTACTTCCTGTGACTCAAAGAAAAAAGTAAGGCATTAAGTACACACCGAACGCAGATATAAGCAAACTCCATAACGTTCCAAATCCCTTTGGAGCGCTCCAGGAAAGTTGGCTCTATTATATCTCCATGACACCCTCTTTGAAATTCAAATGTACATACGTTTTTTACACTTATTCCTTTACACAGCCGCCTGTCATATAAATCAGGAATTTAAAACATTTGTTCAAGCTACGTTGGATAATGTCTTGTATAAATAAATAGGGAATGTTTTAGCGACGACTGCACGGAAGTCACGTCACTAACAGCTTTGCTTTTCATAACCTGTCAACGTATTTCATAGCCGTAAAATCTATACTAATAGGTATTCATTCTGTAGAAGAAGTCGCGTCTGAAACTTGAAAATTAAAAAAAACTATCGGGTAGGGGTCGGGTTGCATAAAGTTTAAAATCATATATTTTATAGGCATACGTGCATTCGTCTAACTTTTTTTAAGCATAATGTTTAAGAACATACTGTGGAATGGGCATAAATTGGTTGGCCATAAAGCTGTTTAACCATACTGTATAAACGCATACTTTATAGTGGACATTATGTATGGGGTCACAGTTCTAACCTAACCTAACCTACTTTTCTGGCAGCGATTCAGTTCTGTAGGGTCACATTTCTAACCTAACCTAACCTAACCTACTTTTCTGGTAGCATTTCGTTTTTGTTACGCATGTCGTACGTAAGTACTGAAAATAATTATAATTATCAATATTATGACTAAATGAATGTGTGACAATCGAAGTTATGATTAAAACAATTATAACGTAGTGAAATTATGACAGCGAACAATTATGACATCGAACAATTTATGCCAAAAAAATTATGAGCAGCAACTTTATGCATAAAGTATTATGACAATCAATATTATGACAATAGTCGTTATGCGACCAGAGGGTCCCCCGAAACTATCACGTTGAGGGGACTATAAAAACGATACTGAACACAAAAAATATCTCATTGCGTTCCATTAAAAAAAAATGCGTTACAAATAAAATAGGCATTCATTTAAAAGTCATATTTGAAAATTTTCTACATACCTCGTCTATGTCAGTATTTTCCGAAGAAAATGCGCATACAACTAGTTTTGTTATCCAGCATAAGTGGTACAAGACAAACAATCTATTTCTGAAGTTACCATTAAACGAATAGTTAATGTATATAAAAGGATGTTAATAAACGGTTTGCCAAATGTATAGAATTAATTGCACGCGACGACTTAACATAATATCTGATGTATACTAACTTAACGTAAATTCAATTAAAACTCACAGAAAAATCTATTAATTTAAGGTTTAGAGTTTTAAGTGCAAAGTTTTTGTATTTGAAGAAATAAACAGTTCTTTATTCATTTTTTTTTATTTATCTAGAGAATAAAAACCAAAATATATATCCTTTGCATCAGTTTTTTGTTTCTTAGCGAACTGGATTTCCTGGTTTAAACCCTAACTTGATATTTCTTAAGCACATTTTTGCCTAACTATGATATGCGACTTTGTCCAAAACGAAATCAGCATTGTAGGTAATGGATTGCCGTGCCGTGAAATATTTCAGTTCTACTACATAATTTACGTCCACATATTGTATAACAAATTATGCGCATACCGCACGTAATACAGTAATTGTGTGGGTATGAACACAAATTTCGAATGTACATAATTACGTAATATCAGTTCGTGAACTGGAACTGCTTATGGAATGGTTTTCTATTGTATTCAGATCGTAACTGAATGTTTGTACTGTGCATTTTCGGTGCATTGACATAAATGCGAAACAGTTATCGTTTTAGAATGAAACGTGGAATTTCGTGGTAATAAGCTATTGCTATCGTGTGATATAGATTTTTAGGTGACATTGATATTTTATGCACGCTTTAGACTGGGCATTTTTATAATGCAGTATTGGCGAGTATCGACGGATAAGAGGTGAATAATGTAGACGTTTAAACTGGAAACTAGGTCAGAGACAGATTTAAGATCCAGTTACTTCCGGTCTTGATTTCTTATTTGAACACATAAACTAGAATGTCTTACTGGTCTTATCTTTCTTTTGAAATTTTAGCAAACTTACTAAGTAGTTCATTCAATTCGAACTACATACCTACATAGAGTAGGGCCTAGAGCGGTGCAAACTGAGATTCGAACCCCGGAACCCTGCGCGAGTGTGTTCAAACCACTAGGTTACCACTTCAACAACACAATCCACCACCACAACCCGCCTATTTACGGCCCACTACTGGGCACAGGCTTCCTCTCATCACGAGAGGGTTTGGGCTATATAGTCCCCACGCGGGCCCAGTGCGAATTGGGGACTTCACACACATCACATTTCGCAGATGCCACAACAGAATAAACACCCCAATCTGATAAATAACAGAAATATGAAAGTGTACTAACGCTATTATTTCGGATACGTGCCGCCTGAATCGCCCATTCGAATTACGGACAGGTCCTTATCGGAAAATGCTTAGTTTGTCTTTGGTAAGCACTCTTATAATAACCAGTAAAGGGGAAAGCGATAAAGGGGGAATAAGTTATCTAAGTGATTTGATTTGTAGATTGATGACAGATAGTCGTTCAAGTTAGGACCTTATCCCACTTGCGATTTGCGAGCGAGTTGAAAGCGTTTTTCAATACAAAACTCGTACGCGGCGAACTCGCGGCGAGTTCGCCTCCATACAAAACACGCTCGCAAATCGCAAATGGGATAAGGCCCTTACAGGAAAAAAGCATCTTTGTATTTATTTCTATGTTTACCCTAATATGGCAAAACCAAAAGAAGGTTTATGATTTTAGCAATCTATGTATTTGTGTGTGTTTAATGTACTCGTTTTTGACAAAAGAGCTTATGGGTGAGTTGATTCAAACCATCCGTTAAAGTTAACATTAACGTTAAATATTTTACTATGGAATAAAATGACGTTTCTGTATGGAATGATAGCTCGGCGGCCATATTTAACGACCAGGAGTCTGTCAACTATGTATGAAACAACTCACCCTTAGTGTCCGTCGATTCGTTATTATTGACCGAGTGACATAGGGTACATTTCGTACAAAGAAAGCATAGCGTTATTTATTACTTGTCGGGTTTTAGTTTTCAACTTATTCACTTGGATTTGGATCAGTTATTATTTTTCTGGAAAGCGTGACGGATAACGGAACATATTATTTCATTTTCAATTGCGGCATCAGATAGCCCCTAATTTGGGGTTCATATCACATCAAAAGGAAGAGCAACTTTGTCTGACTGATTTGTCTTTATGTTACTCTCATTTGACTAAACTACTGGACAAAGTTTAAAAATTTGGTAAGAATAGAAGTTAGTGGTAAAGCACGACACAACATAGAAGGCGCGCGGCAAAGCACTTAAGCCGTTGACGCTGAGTCTATTTGGCCTTCTAAGTTGTGTAAAACTGTAGACTTTTCGAAAACCTAAACCCCAAACTCTGTCGTGATGAGAGGAGGCCTGTATCCATCAGTGGGACGCAAATAATAATAATAATTTATTGTACACAAGAGAAAGTACATGGAGTGCTTAAAACTAGATCTTAATGTAGTTAGAGTAGACATTGACATGCATTTAAGATTAATGTACTCTAGCATCTAAACTAGGCCGAGCCTGTGTCTTAGAGGCTAGATTCCTTCCAGTGACATTTTATACATGGCTAGGAAGTGTTTGTATTGCACTAAGTAGTTGAACTTAATTGAAATACATGTATGTAGGCTGTAGTAGTAGTAGACTTTTCGATGATTCTCGAATTTAGTTTCAGGTACCCTTTTTTTCTACTTAAAAAAAATCCAACGTCACCCCTCCATCTTGATCTTTACTCCGTGCCCTAAGTACTTTTAGATTCTGAGCGCGTGCGCGGTGTAAATTCAAAAAGGTTATCCCATGAAGCGCGTAAAGACGCATTTCATATCCTATCCTACGCTCATTATTTTAAAACCTATAATTCACAGCGTCAATGCTCGACAAATTTTTTTATTCGACTTTAAAAATAGTGCAAAAGGGGGATATCATATGGGATAAAGGATAAAATTGGTTTTAATAGTTTCATAAACTTACATAAAAATCAGGAAATTTGTCATTGAAAAGAATCTGTAGTAGGTAGCCTAATAATTTAAATGCAACGTCGTTTCATCATACCTATTGTTCGTCTATCACATACTGCATCCTCACTGAATTGTTCCCAGTTCTACAGATTTCTTTTACAGAATACCATGTCTACAGATTTCTATTTCTACACATTCCCAAGTGTACAGATTCCCAATTCTACATAATTTAAATTTTACAGAATATTGATTCTGCATATTCACAATTCCACAGATTCCCAATTCTACATAATTGGTATTCTACAAAATAATACAAGGAATGTAACTGGGTCGACGGGTCCCCGCTACGCGGGGCCCCTATTTCTAGGTAGTTTGCCCTTCGGGCGTATATAGATAACTAACGAACCTAACCTACATTCACACCTAACGGACTGAGTGGACCCTTACCGGTAAAATAGTAGTCAGATAAGAAACTGTGGAATAAAGAATATGTAGAATTGGGAACCTGTGTAATTGGTTATCTGTTAAATTGGGAACCTGTGTAATTGGTTATCTGTTAAATTGGGAATCCGTAGATTAGAGAATCTGTAGGATTGGGAATCTGTAGTCATGAGCCCCAGTCTCCTCACTTGCTTATTCTAACGTTGACTGGAATAAATCCCTCAAAGGGATAAGTTCGCTTTTGTACCTATTTTCCTACCTCTGTCGTGTTATGTTTTATTTTTGTACAATAAAGTGTTTACATAGGTACATACATACAAGAATTCGAGAACCATCAGGACGTATTCGCTAATTTAGTAAACTAATAAAGGTTCGATATGAATCAAATCTAACACTAATCGGCTTCTACAACTTTCTCAGCTCCATGGGATAGAAGTAATCTCATCTAAAAATCTAATTACATAACGGAACCCTTCCTGATTGCTGGCCCAATTTAAGGTCCGTCAATCTTTAGGACAGCCTGTCAACGTTCAATCTATAAGGCGAGTAATTACTCCCTTGGGCGGGAGTGTTTTTACGCGAAGGCTAAGTAATTGAGGTTTGATGCGTAACGGTTTACGAGTAAAATTAAATAAGGCAACATCTATCTTTACCATTACCATCATTTCTCGAGTCACAAAAGGAAAGTGGAAATACTTCTGGAATGAAGGAAAATAATTAAGTTATTGAAAATCCCCTCATATCACGCAAAAAGACGAGCATTGCTAGTTGGGAAAACCCGATCCTCCGGCTAGATAAGCACAACTGAAAAGCTTCCCTACTATTCATTAAATAAAGTATTCACTTTAATCACCTGTTGCACCAAAATAGCTGCAAGGAAGTAAACAATAAAGTTCCTCCTTGAACGTAATTGCGTCGATAACTTACTCTAAACGTTAATGGATCACTACATCAGTGGCTGGCGTGTTGGCATGGTGCCTCGACGGCGATGCCAGGATTTGTAGCCGGGAAGAAAAAGATAATAAAACAATCGATGTAAAATATTCAAAGAAGCTGTGTAAAAACACCAAGGCTGTTTCCGGTTGGGTTAGGCAGAAACACAGAACGCTACTTGCTTCTTCTATGCATACCTTCCTCGCTTCTATGGAGATTCATCCCTGAATCATCCGCTCTCTGCATGCATGCTCATCTGTTTCTTTTTTCTTTTATCACGCGGTTACGGACCCTATCTAAAATTTAGTACCACTCATAACTTCGTGACGAACGCATTTCCACGGCATTTATTTTATTTTCATTCTTCTTGTCCCTTACCCAGCACTCTCAATCATACATCAAAGATGCAAAGTGAAATGTTTTAATAGATAGGACTGTCAAGTCAAATTGTGAAAATTGGTTACTAAGTCTGTACTTCTTCTTCTTCCGGTGCCATCTCCTATCGGAGGTCGGCGATCATTATGGCTATTTTTATTTTCGAGACTCCCGCTCGAAACAGGGATCTGGTGCTCATCCCAAACCAGTCTCTGAGGTTACGGAGCCAGGAGGTTCGTCTTCGTCCGGGCGGTCTTCGGCCCTGTATTTTGCCTTGCATGATGAGCTGCAGTAAATTATTTATTTATTTATTTATTTATTTATTTAATTTTAGACAGGCAGCAATTCGCTGATGCGTCTAAATCATATTTTCACTGTTGGAGTTCATTAGTAAGAGAGTAAATTATATTTGTCATTGCACTGTATATGCCCCAGATATTGTAACTTTCTTTTCTTTATAGTCTTAATCAACTCCAAGCTCTTATTCATTCTCCGCAAAACCTCCTCGTTCCTTACTCGATCCGTCCAAGACATTTTCCACATTCTTCTGTACACCCACATTTAAAACGCTTCCAGCCTTTTGAACATGGTTTGTGCAAAAGTCCAGGCCTCTACTCCATACAAAAGGACGGAAAATATGTAACACCGTACATGTCGGCATCTCGTGGAGAGTTTAAGGTTTCGGTTGCAGAGAAGATGTGACCATCGACCGGAAGCCTGGCGCGCCTGCTCTATGCGACACCTGACTTCTGTACTGTGATCCTCATGCTCGTTAATAATGCAGCCAAGGTATTTATAGGAACGCACTCTCTCTATGGGTTGGTCTTTAATAAATAATGTTCCATCTGGCTACTGTAATAGTAGAATCTAAATGTCCGGCAGTAGCTGCGTTTTTAATTAGATCATTAGTGCAAATAACTTAATGATAGCTTGGTCGTCTCGTGAACAATAATATAAAGGATTAGTATGACTGTGCTAGAATATGGTCCGTTAGTTTAAAACTAGACAGCTGACGACGGCGGTACAAGCTATTGGCACCGCGCTCGAGGTCACGTGCCAAACGGCGACGCTTCAAAAAATAGAACAGACGCTTTGGCATCCTTCAAACTTACTCTATTTGATCAAAATCAAAAATTCCAAAAAATATTAGGCAGACTACATTTCTGCACTATTCGTAAACCTGCGCTCTCTGATCGGCGCCTTCAGGTGGTTGAAATTGTTTTCCTCTCTCGTGCGCAAACAGTATACGCTGTACATGATCTACGCTCGATTGAAACATTAAGGTGTGTTATAAACTACCTTAAGCTTAAAACTGAACTACAAATAATCCTATTTTAGGCGATTCTACATTTACCGCACAACATACAAGAACGGCCCGTAGTAGTGAACTTGTTAAAAACCATGAAATGACTTTTTCTCTTTTGTAGCTATATAATACTAATATTTTTATATTAATAAAAACAATATTTCAAAACAATTAATAGTCCTAACATGATTGATTTTGTTTTTAGTTTGTTCCGAAAAACACAATGAATTAAACAAACACGGGCAATATATTTAACCCCGGACGCAAAAATGGAGGGGTGTTATATATAAGTTTGATATCTGTGGATCTGTTTGTTTGTTGTTTTTGTTAGAACATCTGTTCAGTGGTTTAAAAAAAAATGATATTTGTCATCGAGAGTTAGGTAAGATTATAAAAAAAAGGTAACCTTTACAGGCAATACCAAACGTAAATCGACTCAATACAAACAGTTTTTAGGTATAGTCTAGTATACCCACGTCATGTTTGATTTTGGATTTTTTTTAATGACGAATTCATTACGGGTTAGTGTGTAAGTCGAGCCAGGAGTAGTACTGTTGTAATACAAAAGCTTCTGAAAATTTTCTCGGGGAGTTGCAATTCTGTCTGTTAGGTACTTACCTATATCATTGTGCGAAATTCAATTTAGATTTGGCACTGAACTTTTGCGGAATAAAAACAGCATAATTGAGCAAACGTACTTGCATTTAAGAAGCTATTTTAAGGATGTGTGTGAAGTCCCTAATTCGTACTGTGCCCGTGTGGGGACAAAATAGCCCAGACCCTCTCATAATCAACTCATCGCAAACTTCATTTTGAACCATACAAACACTTTTAATGTAAGAACTTTGAAAAATTGCTCAAAAACTGAGTTAACTTAATGAAAAGGGAAAGTCAATTATTATTTGTTTTTTTACTACCTATAAAAAAAAACATCGCTCTTTTATAGTAAGTATGAATGAAAAAAGATCAGGATTCCGACTAGCAGTTGCCATCGACAGTTTTTAAGAGAGCCAAGTCTGGCGTAGAGTCGCTCGAGCCGTGCCAAAACCATCATGACATTCATTATTTTCTATTGTTTGCATTTTAAATACATTGACTACCTACCGTTATTTTCCTGGGCCAATTAAGTACGCATAGGAATATGAAACAATATAATAAAAACCTAGCTGAGCTAGTTTGTTATTACTAAACGTGTGGTGGAACAAAAGGAGTTATACATTCTAGAAGTTGATGTCTAGGTTTCGTAACCGTGAATAGCATCAGCTAGCTGAACTAATTTAATTGTTGTAATAAAAAAAGAGTATTAGAAAATAGATATTAATTAACCAGTGTGCTGGGTGTTGAAAAAGCCGTGGTGGCCCAGTGGGTCGATTTACCGCCTCTCATGCAGAGGGTCGGGGGTTCGATTCCGGCTCGCACCTCTAAGTTTACTTATGTGCGAAATTCAATTTTAATTTACCACAGAGCTTTTCGATGAAGGAAAATATCGTGAGGAAACTGAAAGATCTGCGTAGATGTATCTGAATGATTCAAAGATGTGTGTAACGTCCCCAATCCGCGCTGGGCCCGCGCGGGGACTATAATATAGTCCAAACCCTCTCGTGATTAGAGGAGGCCTATGCCCATCAGTGGGATGCTGTAGTAGTAGTTAAGTAGTATTAGTGTGATAGGTTCCCTTTAGCATCGTTGCTACGGTTTCATCTTTACAGACTTAGGTATTGTAGTAATAATGAAGCAGTAATTTCCTAGGTACTTAATTACATAAACGACAGGTTTGGCTCAGTTGGTAGTGACCTTGCCCACTGATCCGGCGGTTGCGGGTTCGAATCCCGCTAGGGGCAAACTTTGTGTGATGAGCACGAATATTTGTACCCCGAGTCATGGATATTTAGTATGTATTTCTCTTTATAAGTACACTCAGTGAAAACGGGTCACTTTGTATAGAATTTTCTATACAAAGTGAGCTGTTTTCATTGCTGTCGAGTGTATTTATATTGTTAGCACCCATAGTACAAGTTTTGCTTAGTTCGGGGCAAGGTAGTGTGAAATGTCCCAAGATATTAATATAATATTATTATTATAAAGCAACCGTTATTTCTTACTTTAAAGGAACGGCCATTTTCTGTACAACAACGATTGATATTTTATTATTCTATTTGATGTCCACTATTATAACGGTCATTCACGAATTGAAAACTCAATATAATGTAACATTTTCTAAGAGGCTATTTTCATTGAAATTCGCTTTTAATGCTTTTCCGTTGCCATTTCAAACGTGCTTTGGAAAATGCGAGGATCGAGAAAAGCGCCAGAGAAAATGACAAAAGCGATATCATAAATTATAATATCTTTATACAAAATTTAAGCATTTATAATATTATAAATGCATTATTGGTGTTATTTAGGAAACTTTAGTTTAGATATTATCGTAAGAATAAAATGATGACTTAGAAAATGTTTTTTTACTGCATCAGAGACATTTTTCAAAATAAGTACCCAACTTGCGTACAAATTAATGAATAACCTTCTAAGTATATTTATTTATTTATAGACTAAGATCACTGACATAGCTCGAAGTAATGCAACACTTAAATGGCAGTAGGTCCGGCGGCATATTGGTTGTAGAATTCCCAATGGGGCTAGAAAATTCAAGCGTACACATGCCGAAAGACGAGCTTCGTATACCTCCAACAGGCTTTGCTGGTCGTAGCTCAGTCGATTCTCTGGGTTGTGGCAGAATACCAGTGTTTTGCTCAAAATAACAAAGCTATACGCTGAGCTATGGCGCGCTTTTGCAGTACTGCACTCTGTTTTCTTCTCTTTACTATTAGCACTCGATAAAATGTATACCTATTGTGTTCTGTAGTATACTCAAATAATCGTTTTATCTATCTGTCTATCTATCAACAGGACGGAGCGACAAATTTGGAAGGTCCGAGTGGCACGGGACCGGTTGGGGTGGCCAGCCTAAGGGGAGGCGTGTGTCCAGCATCAGTCGACGTACTGCATGATTATGATGATGATGACAGTGATGCGTGTTTTTGACGTGATAACGTCTTATAAATTGATGAACGCCGGCTACGCCCAAGAAAAAACATGACGCAATGTATGTCCATGTATGTCCTCATGGCGATGTATGTCCTACGTAACGGGTCATATTCATTAATGTTTTCTTATGACGTAATCACGTAAAATTATCGTCCATAAACCGACTTTATAGACAACCGATTTTTTTTATGGTATCTTCTAAAATAATATCGTCTGCAATCCAAGACTTTATAAATACAATTGCATCTAACCGCAACCGTACGTGACGATACCAACAATTACAAAACTATCATACCGCTCAAATAAGGATTTGTTCATCGTTTGTATCAATGAAAATGACTTTAAAACTGCACCGGGAATTTAAATTTATATGAATTTAAGTACCTACTAAGTCGCCTTTAGTACCGTTTGGTAACCAAAATTTCGTAGCCAGCTATAGAATGGGAATCAAGATTCCGAGTTTGTAGCCGGTTACGTATTGGGCCAGCGTTCTATCGTTTGGTAACTAAATTTGGTAACTAGCTACAAAACAAAAATCTAAAATTCCCTGTATGTAGCCAGTTACGAATTGGGCCAGAGTGGTACCATTTGGTAATTAAGTTTTGTAACTGGCTACAAAATGGGAATCCAAAATTACCTGTTTGTAGCCGGTTACGTATTGGGCCAGAGTTACTGATCGGAGTGGCTTGGTGGTCAAATGAGGCCACAGAAACTCAGCCCGCAGGCTCAGGTACCCACTTTGATTTTTTCGTAGGTGACTCGACCCACTGAACATGTTGGAAATTTTCTGGTGTTTTTCATCTAATTCTGAATTTTCACGGATGTTGTTGATTAGTTGGAGTGTAGGGTGGGATAAAGTGAAGCAAATGACAATGTACAAATACTTACATTATTATTTTAACAATACGTAAACAATGACGTGTTTCGACCGCGATTAATGTAGTAAAATATTTTTGTGCTAGTAACAAATATTTTACTTCCTCTGGCAGATAAGGACAAAGTGGCTAATTTATCTATCTATCTATACTATAATAAAAGGGGATTTTTCTGTCTCTTTCTTTCCGTCTGTCTGTTTGTTAGCGTTAATCTCCGGAACTACTGAACCGATTTGGATGCAGTTTTCAAGGATAGATAGAACATTATTTGGAGTAGCATATAAGCTATGTTTGATTAAAATCGGATGTCGGAAAAAAAAAGCAATCGGAAAGAAAAGCTATCGGCAATATTATATTCCACGCAGACGAAGTCGCGGGCACAACTAGTTATACAATATGAAAATGAAAATGACCAAAAGTAAAGGTGAAAACAGTAACATTATACGTCTTCTATTAGACTCTAGGTCACTTCTTATATCTAACTACACAAAGTTGGCGACAAACTAAAAATACATTAAAAAAGAATTCCCTACAAACCCGCAACTGCTTCAGATTCTTGTATCCCTAAAAAGCAACCATATCCGCGGGCGGCGACATCCCTTATTTACAACCACTAAATCATGCGGAAGCGAAATTCAATCAACTTCCCCGAGGTCCAATGTGGGAGATATTTCATAAAGAATATTATTTTTCCATCCCCAAAGTGACACCCCAACTGAATATTTTATTGTTTTACGATGTTGTTTAGTTGTTTAAAATATTAGGGTCTACCCCTCCTGGTACAATGTTGTGGATATGAATAATTCTGGCGACATCTTCTTTTCAAGAATAATCATTTTTGTTACGCAGTAGGGACATAAAGTAAGAGAAGGGGTTCGCTTTTGAAGACACGGTTCTATTCTCAGTATCGCTCGCGTGGTATACTTACTTACATTTTTCTAACTCCCATAAACAGTTTATTTTTCTATATTAAAAGTTATAAATAATATTATCTATGGATGTCCCTCCGAAAGCATTTTTTTTGGCAAAATGTCATAACGCATTATGAACAACGCATAAAATTTTAATGCATAACCTTCATATGGCATAAATTTCGTTTGGCATAATTATAACATAAGCATAACAGTACTATGGCATAATGTTTTTATGCATTTTGATTTTATGCGTTTAGAAGTTATGCATTTTGACATTATGCATTTTCAGTTATGCGTTTTGAGATTATGCGTTTTGATGGTTATGCGTTATGACGGTTATGCCATTGTATATTATGCGTCTTGATTTTATGCGTTCCAATAGGGACCCACTATCTATAATTAATGTCACACAACCACAAATGTCTAAATAAAAGCGTTGTAATAAATCAGTTGTAATCTTATTAGTAATGGGGCCTCACAGACACGAATATTTCCTTATCAAATCGACTTAAACCTCTTCGTGCAATTTGAAGGATACAATCCCCATCATCTCGAAATTCTCGACAAACGCCCAAAATCTATTTACGGTTTATTTCGCTGAGGCCGTCATTATCATTGAATTTTTAAATCTGAAATAAGATGAACGTGATTGAAATTTATCGTGTCGCTTAAAAAGGTTTGATTGCGGTGAAGGTTCCGGTAAAGGATTTTATCCTTTCCGTTACGTATAAGGATAAAGGATAAAATAAGAATTGAATTATATTTAAATATTAAAACAGATTCTGTAGTATAAATAGGACTGGAGAGACTTGAGGATTGTAAGGGAGCACTCAGAGAGAATTTCTCGAAATTCCTACAGGAACGGGAAAAAGGGAATTTTACATTTTAATGTTTGTTACACAGAAAAATCCGCAATGGTAGCTTTATCTTCTAAGGATAGCCTTATCAATTTAAATGAATATCTTAGGAGTTATCAAAAAAATAAAATCTTCCGCGCGAGTAAATAAATTCAGCGCGTGCGTACTTAGCTGATCCGCAGCGGCATTGTGTTTGGCCGTTTGTTTTTGTGATGCTGATTATACGACCAATATTTTTTCAATACGAGTTCAATACGAGTGGTGCACATAATCGAGTCCTGGGGAAGGACACAGTACAGGCTACTCATTAAGTTCGGTGTGCACGGGGTCAGTGTTTATCCTGGAAGAACGCTTAGTTGCCGCGGTAACGCTATAACCGAATTCCACCCGGATGAAATCACGGGTAAAATCTAGTTTGATATAAATTTCAATTTGATAGGGCTACGCGTTCTTGAGAAAAATGGTCTTGACAGACGGACATCGAAATGATCCAATAAGGGTTCCGTTTTTTCCTTTTGAGGTAAGGAACCCTCCAAACAACAAGTTACCTACTAATCTTTATAGTTTAGCAAAACAAATTAATGTTGCAAAACTGTTGCTCCAATTTTCTATGGTCTGCTTGTTTCAAACACACTAAACACTTTGCACTGCTAAAAAGTTACTTATTAGTAAGAAGTACAAAAATAAACCTTGTTCAGACAACTAGGTTTATTTTTGTAAAAACAAATCAATAAATATTGGGGATGCATGTCTTGAATATAAAACTTGAAATATTCGCCGAAGGTCAATATCAAATTATCCCGGCAGTTTGCGAGCTGTCAAATAGAAGTATTAAATGAAACGAAACGTGATCAACCACGATCCATTCGTGATCAAATTTATGATTGTCTATTTAATATTTGTATTTGAAAGGGAAGACTTGGCATTTATGTTTGACAAGCATAACTCGTTGATTGGTTTTGGATATAAGTAGAATTAATTCATAGACATTCTTTAAGAGAACATCAAGCTTTTGTGTAGCATTATGATTAAAAACCTCGCCAAGTGCATGTCGGGAAAGTGCAAAATAGGGTTCCGTCCTTTAGTTGCCCATCAATGAATTTCTATGATATTTATTTATTTCCATATGACAGTATATAGGTGAATGATTGTTTTTGAATTGTTCAAAAATATTAGTGGACCAACTGAAGATGTATACTCGGAGAAGTAAACTCCTTAAATTGGTCGATTAT
The DNA here is from genome assembly GCA_963971205.1 of Aethes cnicana. Taxonomy (NCBI): domain Eukaryota; kingdom Metazoa; phylum Arthropoda; class Insecta; order Lepidoptera; family Tortricidae; genus Aethes; species Aethes cnicana. Next base: position 11,792,656 of record OZ020284.1, read on the forward strand.
TACTCGTAAACTTGGACAACCTTTTAAGCAATTCAAAAACAAACATTTATATGACAGGGAAGGGACCAATAAGTATCTTTTAAAGTTAATCATAACAAAATATTCTTAGGGTCAACTGAAAATGCCAACATTAATTCAATTAAATTGTGTTTTACTAGGAAAGTTTTGAAGTCTTTCTGATTTGATTCTATATTTATTTTGGGATGCTGAATCCGAATCTGAGGTTTTCGGACAAAATTTCGTGACACAACATGCTTCATTTCGGAAACTATTGCGTGCACAGAGACAGTTTTTGTCTCACATTGTAGCAAATTTAGTCTTCTTTGAAAACGCACTGAAAAGGTATTACCAAAGTATTAGTCCTTTAGGGTCAAAATTGCCAAAATCTGAAAAGCAGCACAAATGAAGAGGTTTTTTTTTTTTTTTTCAATGTTTCGTCTCGAAATTTTGTGTGCAAACCTCAGATTCGGATTCAGCACCCAAAAATACTTGTAGAATGAAAGAAATCAGAACTACCCAAAAATTTTCCCACCAGGAGCCAGCTTTAGAGTAAAAATTGACTGAACATGTTTATGTATTAATGTGATTGAAATTTGACATTGTAATGTCAAATTTCAATCACATTAATACATAAACATGTTGAATGATTCCGTACTTACATTACACAGTCACCCTTCACAATCGATTTACTTTGCATTATATCTGCAGACGTGTGATTCGTATGAAGTCAATCGAATGCTGAATGCCGGTTTACCTGTCAGGGCGTTTCTCGGATCCTATTACGTTTGTATTGAATTCAGCTTCCAATCGATTTGCCTCGGGTCATAAATAAGGGATGCCGACATCAAGTTACGGTTTTGGGTAGCGCAAGGTTTTTGCGCCTTCAGTTTTTTAGCGGTGCAAGTGAAGTTGAAGTTTTGAAGTAAATAGGTACCTATGGTTTTGTATTTAAATCCATGAATGAAGAAGATAATTATTATCAGAATTTGAATAAATCTAAATTTAAATAGTAAAAGAGACGACGCTGTTATCTGAGAGAATCCAGATAGGACAGAAATGGGTTCAGTCACCATCACATGTATGTGAACGAACAGGACGAATCCCTGAACATGAGATAAAGTGCTCCGATAAGATCGTGACCAGATATTTATGACCACCTTGTTTACTTCCATATATCAGATGGTGACATGTAACTCTGTAAAGGCATCTTAAAATAAAATGTAACACGAAAAAACATTACGTAATAATAACAATAAATATTTTACAAAATTTTAGGTACCATGCCTTGTAGTGTTGGCCTACAGTTAGATTAAGGAAGTAGTACGTAAGATTTAAGACGTTATTTTATTGATTTTCCTTTAATAAGTTAATACGCTTGAGTTGGAGTGTATATAGAAGGACAATTTTTACTAAACAATCAAATGAAAAGCACATTATTCTCGAAAACGATCTCAAGCACTGAATACGAGCTCATTTTACTGAGCTATATTTGATATTAATTCTGAGCATGCAGGTAATGACGCGACAGTAAACTGCTCAATTCCGCGCCATTTCCATCAAATACAGTGAGAGAAATACCTATGCTCCCGATATCTAAAATTATATCACGTGTCAAAGATAAACGCAGGAACAAAGTCTTGTGTGATGCATGATGCTGAAAAAGCTGCATCTTATAATTTCTGTATTAGACTATGAAAAGTATTACGCAAATTGCAAGGCTTGGAAGACGTTTCGAAACACAATACCTAAAAACAAAGGCACTAAAAATTAAAAACAGAATAAAACTCCGTGTGTTAAAATTTTGGGAAGGCATATGTCTTGCTATGGAGGTAATGCGGGCTGTCTTGATGGTAATGATGGTGAGTTCGATATTGAGTCTGGATTTTTTATAGCTACATTATTATTATTATGAGCCCGTTGTGTCCCACTGCTGGGCCTCCCCACACTTTTTCCACTGCTCTCGATCTTGTGCAGTCTCTGGCCAGTTCCTTATAAAGGAATCGATTTCATCCCGCCATTGACGACGAGGTCTGTCTCTTCTCCTATTGGAATTGTTGGGCTTCCATTCGGTGGTTGCTTTGGCCCACAATTCGTTCGGCATGCGACAGACATGATCAGCCCAGTCTCACTTCAGTTTGGCCGCCTTCTGAGCTACGTCAACTATTTGTGTCCTGGAGCGTAGGGTAGTGTTCCGGATACGATCCCTACGTTTAACACCTAATATGCTTAATAATATAAAAAAAAAGTTGAATAGATACTCATTTAATTTAGATCTTTTTTCTTGAAATCTAAACCAACTGTAACGAAATAGCCACCTACTAAGAACCAATACCCACGTAAATAGTAAATAACGATGCAGATAACCCCACTTACCCGACAATACAATTCGACGACGGTCAAGAAGAATGGCCTCGTTTAAAAGGGCCGCAAAGGCGCCCATGGGACTACTGCAATGTTACGAGCTCTTAGCTGCGACGGAATAGTTGGGTTACGGCATATTAAAGTCAGGTGTCTAACTTAAGTAAAAACATTTGTTCATGATCATCATCATCATCATTTCAGTCGAAAGACGTCCTTTCCCGCTAGGCACGCCACTCAGCCCGTTGTCTATTTTATTATTTATTTTTAAATGTGATATTAGAAATGAATGTATAAACGTGTTAGTTTGATAGTTATTAACTACATTTAAGAATATGATAAATATATGGTTAATACTGAAATGTTTCTATAGTCTAAATGAATATTTTAATGAATAGATTGTTAATCATTCCCATGACAAATTTGTAGGTATGCTTGTCTATAGGTAAATTGTGGTGATATTATTTAGTTAAATAAAGATCTTAAACTCAATTTTGACAAAATAAACTTTATTCATTCATTCATTCAATCTATGTAATTAAATGCATTCACACCATGGTTGTATTTGTTTTTGTCATAAAAAATGCTGTGATAAACTAGACTTATAATTAAAGTCGGATCAAAAAAGCCGTTGTGGCCTAGTGGTTCGACCTACCGCCTCTCATGCCGAGGATTGGGGGTTCGATTCCGGCTCGCACCTCTAAGTTTACTTATGTGCGAAATTCAATTAGAATTTACCATGAGCTTTTCGGTGAAGGAAAACATCGTGAGGAAACTTGCACGTATCTGCGAAGTAATTCAAAGATGTGTGTGAAGTCTCCAATCCGCACTGGCCCCGCGTGGGGACTATAGCCCAAACCCTCTCGCGATGAGAGGAGGCCTGTGCCCAGCAGTGGGCCGTAAATAGCCTGTTGTGGTATAATAAAAGTAGGGTCCATGGACTGCAGTGACCTTTTACCATCAGGTGGCCTTTATGTTCGTTTAGCTACGAACAACGTAAAAAGGTACATTTCTTAATAATGGAAGAAAGACAGAGAAGTTTATTGTCCATGTTAATGATTATAATAAGTAGTAGGAGTACTTCGAAGACACGAATAATAGAATACTCTATTAAATATTCTGGTATATACAAAGGTATACACCTATATACACCCACAGATCAACGGCAAACGTAGAAGAAACGTAATTAGAAAACTTTTCTACTTAATTCTTGAGTCCGTACTCACGCACTGGTTATTTGATTCCACTATACCTAAAAGAAAATGGACGATGATACCGACTTTTTTCATTAAACAAGATGTTGCTTAGGTATAATATTCATAATGTAGGTAAGTATATATACTTACCTAACGTGTCTGCTAAGGCTATTATGAAATGGTTTTTAAGTGACCTGCGTTCTTCATTAGGAGAATTATTCGAAATTCCTTTTTTATTGGTAAACGCTGGTCGGGATTTAAACCCCCCCGTATAAGAGTGTAGGTTCAATGATTAGGTCTATCTAACCGGCTTACAAACAAACAACATACATTGTTTGTTTGTAAGTATTGTTAGAATTAACAATTATAATGAAATACTTAGATATTTACTCAAAAATAATCGGGCGTTACTTTATATTGACGAAATTTCAATCAAAAATGACTTATCTACAAAAAAGCGAAGAGTAGGTTATTTATTTATATCTATAATAACTGTAACTTGAAATGAAAATAAAATAATCGTCAATTCATCGATGACATCAGAAAATAAATACCCAATATTTTTTAAACGTCCGAACCTATGAAACAAAGCACAATCAAATTTGGTCCATCCGTCGCGCAGCTACGAAGCTACAGACAGATACACAAACACGCTTTTTTTAATTCTAGAAATATTTATAAAGGTACACGCACTTATCATCATCAATGATCATGCATTTCAGCCGATAGACGTCCACTGCTGGACGTATGCCTCCCCCAAGGCCCGCCACACAGACCGGTCCTGTGCCACTCGCATCCACTGCGTTCCCGCGACCTTTACACACACTTATAACACCCCTTATTTTTGACGCCCGGTGGTTAAATATTGATAATAGTACATTACTACAGAGGCCGGGAAGGAGGAAGTTGCAGTCGAGCCGAGTATTATATACGGCTGAACGAAGTGAGGCCGGATAGTTACGAGGCCGACAACTTCCGTTCCCCGCCGATGTATGTATAGTGCTTTTGTTCTCAAACATGCAATGATATAAATAAATAAAATAATATTTTATATATAATATATTTTGTCTTTTTTACATAAATAAAACTGCGCTACCTATGTAGCAAATATGGTTCATGTTTTTTTAAAGCTGTATTGGCAGAATGTCATAGCGAACCATAGAGTAAATATTGCTTGTAGCTTTTTTAAATGGCGGAATGCCAAGATTCTGTGTCACAAATATATCAAATGGAAATTTAAAAAAAAGTGAGTTGCCGGCCTAGGCCTGCAACGTTTGTATGAAATTTCATTATTCACCAATTTGTCTAGCCGCGCCTGAAACGTGATACTTCCCAGGCTAATAAGAAGAACATAATATCAATATTTCATTGCATGTTTGAGAAAAATAAATAATGTTCGTTGTATTTTATTATCTCTTTTTAGAGAATGTTTAAAATTAGGCTACAGCGCAAAAGTTTGCATCCCGACTAACTCACATTTCTACTCACATTTATTATCGCAGTACATCTTCACAGCACTTAGTGGGAGTTCATTAAAACCCAGTTTTACTTTATTTCATGTTTTTATTACGATGTGCAAACGACAGTTTCAGTGTCGGGGGAGAATGAATCCAAGATTTATGGCGGAAAGCTTCGCTTTTTCAAGCGAAATAAAATACGCTGCTGTCAAAATTTGTTATAAGTAGTTTAGTTTATTAACTGACGGAAAAATAAGTATTTACATAATGAACCCACCATTACATCGCAATTTACGTCCCACGGTGGGCACTCTCATTACGAGAGGATTTGCGCTAATAGTCATCACGCGGGCCCAGTGCGGATAGGGGACTTCTCACACATATCCTTGAAGCTTCGCAGATGCGTCCTGGTTTCCTCACGAAGTTTCGCTTCACCGAAAAGCATGGTGGTAAATTAAAATTGAATTTGACTCAGAGGTGGGAGCCTGGTTTTATCCAACTCTGCATGAGATGCAATAAAATAGTGTCCTATTTTAACCACTACGCTTTTTCACGGCTACAGTGAAACAGGGGATTGGAGATTGTCTTTATTTGTATTTGTATGTTTGTATATCTGTGCGTAATGGCGACAGTAAAATAGAGCAAACTAACGACTGACAGGAGCTTGATGGTCAGACGATTAAATGAACGACGGCGAGGCGGACTGACAGACTACTAGATAAAGGAACCTAATTATTTATTTTAACAAAAAACTTGCATATAAAGCAAAAGTTAAAGTGCTTGTCTTAGTTAAGGCCGTTTCCTGAACCAGCATCGTCAAATTGCTCATTGTTAAAAATTGTCAATGTCAATGTCAATGTTAAAAGTTAAAAATATAAAAAAGACCTATGTCATATTTGATTATTCACCCTTCTTACATCGACAGCTTTCGTTACACGTTTCACGAAACTTCGCTTTTTTTTTCCAAAGTAACCTCTAACTCGGACCTTTAATTCGACTTTACTCCAGTTTATTATATCACTAGCTTCTGCCCGCGACTTCGTCCGCGTGGAATTCGGTTATAGCGTTCCCGCGGGAATCGAGCGTTAAACTATTACAAATTATATACTACAACCTTCCTCTTTAATCACTCTATCTATTAAAAAACCGCATCAAAATCTGTTGCGTAGTTTTAAAGATTTAAGTATACATAGGGATATAGGGACAGAGAAAGCGACTTTGTTTTATACTATGTAGTGATAGTGAAACAGTGTAAAACTAAATATAACAGAAAAAATATCTATATTATTATGCATATATTGACAGCTTTATAAATGCTATAAGGTTTTTAGACGGTAATTTTATAGAAATTTAAACGTGTTAAATACTAACTAAATTGGGCGTTCTGTGCGTAGCGCTTTCTCTTTCATTCGTTGCACGAGTGACAGTGACGGCTGAGCTGGGTATAGGAACGGCCTTAAGGTTACGGAAAATGCTGCAATTTGAGTTATTAATACAGCTTAAAAGCTCTCTTTCAAAGGAGGTTTTATAATAGTTTACACGGAAAATAATAATAGCGTGAAATATATTTTACTACTACTACTACTACTACAGCCTATTTGCGTCCCACTGCTGGGCACAGGCCTCCTCTCGCCACGAGAGGGTTTAGGCTATCGTCCCCACGCGGGCCCATTGCGGATTGGGGACTTCACACACATCTTTGAATTACTTCGCAGAGGCGTGCAGGTTTCCTCACGATGTTTTCCTTCACCGAAAAGCGCAGTGGTCAATTCAAATTTAATAGTACATTATTGCAGAGGCCGCTAAGTAGCGCATTGCCGGACGAGTCAGTTAGAAGGCTGAGCGAAGCGAAGCCTTCTATTAGTACGAGTCCGGCAATCGCAATTGCGGCCGAGGTATATATAATGCTTTTCTCAAACAGCGAGGAAATACGTAAGGTCAGTCGGGGCAAATGCGTCAGGATGGGGTAAGTGCGCCTAACATAAATATATCGAAACCTATAAATATTACTCAACTAGTAGTTGGCTGTTTACAAGGCATAGGGGCGAAATAAATTTAGGTGCACTTAACCCACATCAGTATTTACCTACTACTTCCATGATCGTGGATGATTTGGCCATGGAAGTTGTACTTATTACCTCCATGGATTTGTCAGTTTCGGGGCAAGTGCGCCAGGATGGAGTAAGTGCGCCTAACATAAATATATCGGAACCTATAAATATTACTCAACTAGTAGTTGGCTGTTTACAAGGCATAGGGGCGAAATAAATTTAGGCGCACTTACCCCACATCAGTATTTACTACTTCCATGATCGTGGATGATTTGGCCATGGAAGTTGTACTTACTCGTATAACCTCCATGGATTTGTCAGTTTCTCTACAGAGGTGTCTCAAATAGCAAGCGAATTAAAAAAAACACACACACGACAATAACACTCCTTTTGCTTGCCAACATTCTGGACTCTAATTTATAATTTCATAACAACAGCGAGACCAAGATATTACATTTTGTATTAGATCCCGCACATTGTTATAAAATTAATCAGTCAGAATTTTCTATCAGAAACTTCTGATAATGTGCGACCGGTCATAACATAACCTACAATTTTACATATCATTTCACTGTATTCGTTTCATAAGATCATTATCAACTGACCACATGATGAAGGTTTTGGGTCCACTATGATTATACCATATATTATATTAAGAGCGCGGTATGAACGACAGACCCCAAATGGGTGTGTTTTTCAAAGGGTACGGAAATTGTGGTATTTGTGTCGACAAGGTCCATCTTTTTAGTAAGTACATAATTATGGATGCGTGGAGGGGTTTGTTTACTGAAGATATGTTGTTCCTAGAAAACTACATATGGATAAGAAATAAGAATATTTAAATGATGAAACTATTTGACTAAGGATCTACTAGTAAGAAATTAGCATGCTTCACAGACATGCTCTATTTGTCAGGTATTTATTAAGATCTTCTACTATCTATAGTTGATGGCTGTCTCAGCTCGCATACATGTGGTGAGAGTGTTGGTGGTGCTTTTTAAATAATAATGAAAAAATTGAAGCGTTTTGAAATGTGAAGGCGCGGGACTTTAGATAGTAGAAGATCTCTACGCCTTACGGCAAAACTCGACAGCACATGAAAATTGTACCATCATGATGCGACCTGAGTTCTGACAAATAAATTATATTTCATGTAAACGATCGTTTTTGTCAAATTGTAACGATAAATATTCACAATACTTTAGATAAAAATCAAGGATTTTGACCTGAATTTAAAGTTTCTATGAATGCAAACAAGGGCAGTTTAAAAAAAGGTGTACACTACTACTACTACAGCCTATTTACGTCCCACTGCTGGGCACAGGCCTCCTCTCATCACGAGCGGGTTTGTGCTGTAGTCCCCACGCGGGCCCAGTGCAGATTGGGGACTGCACACGCATCTTTGAATTATTTCGCAGATGCCTGCAGGTTTCTTAACGATGTTCTCCTTCACCGAAAAGCTCAGTGGTAAATTCAAATTGGATTTCGCACATAAGTAAACTTAGAGGTGCGAGCCGGAATCAAACCCCCGACCCTCTGCATGAGACGCGGTAGTTCAAACCACTAGGCCACCAGGGCTTAAAATCTATATAAGTACCTATTCTATTATTAGCCGTCCACTTTTGCACCCCAGCGGCAGAGTGACCCAACTCCCGACTTTAGCAAACAAGTAGCGATTCACCAATTACTCTAATAGCAGTTACGTCTAATATAAAATTGGTTTCGGCTGAGCGGGCATCGCTGGACTCCTGGTTATTGGATCACATCCAAACCCAATACTGCTTGGTTGCCTTTTTTCCTTCGTGATATTCATTTTTATGACGACTTCTGACGATGGACAATTTTCGCGAATAAATTTACTTATCATATTTTATTGCGCGGCCCCAATAGATTCGGCCAACTATATTCATGTTTATTTATTAAGGCTCTATATGGGTTTGGGACAAGGCGCTTAGGTAGAGCCGCCTATCTCAATAAATTTTGTATCCACGTAAATCGAATAGTCTCCGGTTTTATAACATCATTGTAGGGTAAGCGGGTAAGTAAAACTCGTTTTTAGGGTTCCGAAGTCCACTAGGAACCCTTATAGTTTCGCCATGTCCGTCCGTCTGTCCGCACTATTGCTCGGAGATGCTTAGTTCTAGAAAGCTGTAATTTGGCATGAATATACATATTAGTTACGGTGACAAAGTGGTACAATAAAATTTTGAAATATATTTTTTATAGGGTACCTCCCCTACTCGTAAAGTGGGGATGTAATTTTTTTCTTGCGTACCCCATGGTGCGGCATATCGTTGAATAGGTCTTAAAAAAATATTGTAGGTTTGTTAAAACCATTTTTTGATTAAGTGATGCGTTTGTTAAATATTAAGCTTTAAAGTGCTATTTTTTGCTAGAGTCACGTGCCCCGCCCCCCCCCCCTGCCAGCTAAATGGTGGTATTTGGATGGCTGAAAAAAATCACGGTTGTGGCATATATAACGTAGTTGAAAGGAAAACTATCACAGCTAAGTAGGGTGTACAAACTTACGAGTAATAGTCGACCAACTTATAATGATGATTTTTCTCGAGCGGCAGGGGCGTCGGGCGGGCACGTCATACCACAGGCTAGCTAGATGCTAATAAGTCTTAGAAAGGTACTGTGGGCATCCTCAACTTCGGAACCCTATAATTTGCGCGTGGCCCGACACGCACTTGGCCGGTTTTTTATACTTATTAAGGTAAAATGCATTTTTCTGTCCTCACCTCTTTGTGTCTGAGCTTGTAGAGATGTTTGGATATCTGCAAAAAAAATAAAATATTATTCCAAATTCTAATTCCAGGGCAAAATAACAAAGAATACTTAAGTAGTAAAATATAGATCTTCATTCTTATTTTTGAAAAGTACGTACTTAATAATTAGGTAAGCGAAAGTTACATCTTATCTTATCTTGAGATTGTGGGGTCCTTTCGGATACACTTCGACCCATATTGGGATCTTTTGTGTAATTACCCCCCTTCGTACAGCTAATCCATTGCTTTATCCAGTTACATTATATAGTCAATGGTTGGCAATAAGATAGATGTTCTAGAATCAGATCTTCAATAGACAGCACTTTTTATTTTTATGAACTATAGTAGGAGAGATTCCTAAACCGAAATGTGAAATCTGGAGACCCCCATATAACCTAAAAATGTACTACTCATCAACATATGAATGAAACAACTTATGACATTTAGAAGAAGGCTTACGTCCTGTATCCTTTAACTTTTAAAACTAGTGATGAGGCAAAATCATTTGTTTCCATTTCGTGACGTTTTCGCAAGTCGATATAAATCGAATATTTATAAACTAAAATAAGGAATAAATTCATCTTTCCTTTCCATATCCATATTTAATATAGCTTACGATCGTACCTATAAAAGCATGTCACGTAAAAAATAACTAACTTAAATATATATTTTAACACTATAATATTATACCTAACCTATTTACTAATACTAGTACTAATACATACATTTAGGTACATTTAAAATAATCGTCGGTAAAAATCGATTTGTCTTTAAAAACGCACATTGTGAACTACGATGCTCCTTAGCCCCACCACTATAAACATCAACTATCATATTTCGGTTAAGGAATCTCTCCTACTATAGTGCAAATACTGTGTTACCGAGAGCATCCTCTCATATCCCAGTTTTTTCATTTCTGTTTAAGGCGTTGATTGGTAAGCGAGGGAACAACCACCTGAAGGTATCTAAGTGGTCTCCGTCCATGGTCCATGAATAAAAAAAACATAAGATTTCGGATGCGTTGGCAACCCCAAGAAGATTGAATTAATAATTATGTTGGAAAATTCACCGGTTCTCTTACCCCATCATTGGAATACAACAGTTCAAGTTCTCATCATTTCAGCGGAAAGACGTCCACTGCTGGACATAGGCCTCCCCCAAGGCTCGCCACTCAGACCGGTCCTGAGCTGCTTGCTTCCACCAGTTTCCCTCGACCTATGACCATATATAGTTCAAGCACTGTTCTCTGGGAACAGGTTAGCGGGTTAAGATGGTGGTAGCTTTTATTTTATTCCCATTTTTTTTTTGTTTAAAGTCCAAGTTTATTTTCATCTTCACTTCACTTCGCCCGTGCACGTACGAGCCAAATTCTCGTGAATATTTCATTCATGAACCCGCCTTACATTCTAATTCACAATAATATCCGTGTTCACCCCCGTCATAACGAAACCTCTAAAAGATCCCACGAGATCACGGGATGGAAAAAAATGTGCTTGTTTTTTTAGATATAAAATTCTAGAAGTGGCGTCGAGCGGCCGATAAAAAAATTACTGTTTGATCGCAACCCTTATTTATCCATGTTTCAATTATACTTCTTTCTTTTTTAGATTCAATTTTATTAGGAGGACATGAAAAATACATGGAGCGATAACAAGGTTAATTCAGAGTTAGCTTATCCGTTGTCATCATCATCATCATCATTTCAGCCGAAAGACGTCCACTGCTGGACATAGGCCTCCCCCAAGGCTCGCCACTCAGACCGGTCCTGTGCTACTTGCTTCCACCGGTTTCCCGCAACCTTCACGAGGTCGTCGCTCCATCTTGTTGGAGGCCTACCGACAGCTCGTCTCCCGGTTCGCGGGCGCCACTCGAGAACTTTCCGGCCCCATCGGCCATCAGTCCTGCGAGCAATGTGCCCCGCCCACTGCCACTTATCCGTTGTGCTATAACTTAAAGTCCTAAAATTCTGTTTTAAATTACGTAAAATCTTTTTTTTTATTTCTAGTATCTGTATTGTGTCCTTTATGTATCTTATATTATGTGTCTTCAATGTGCGTAGTGAATAAATGTCTTTCTTCTTCTTAAAATGGTAAAGATATTGCAAACACATTAATAGTTATATGAATGTTCCATTCAATTATTCAATTTGCTTTAAAAACTTAGAATATTTATCATCAGGACAGTTACTAAAAACGAAATATGCTATTTCCATTAAATTACACTTCAAATTAACTTTGAGATTTATTGTACCTACTCGTAATAAGTTAATCTACACTCGCTTGATTTATATCCCTTCCATTCCCTGCCTTTCCCTGACGCCACCTTATGTTAGCTTAAGCCGAATAATAAAGATCATGTTTTACGAACACGGGATTTCGCCCCACGTGGCATCCCCTGGGCTATCTTGATTGGCAAATACTTTATCTGGATGCTTACTTGCTTTTTTAGGGCTCTGCATCTGGTAATTTGGATCAATGTGGAAGTTTTACGCGTAAGGCGTACGATCACTTTATAGTGAACTTTTTCGTGGCCGTGGAAGAAACGAAACTTTATATTTAGATAGCCTACTACAGTTGTGTGGGCTAAGAAATGTAAAATATATTATGTATTGTGTCTGGTTGCAAAAAACGATTGGTTCTTATTTTGCTTAAATGTTCTTATTCGTACTTGTAATAATAAATAAGCAAAAATGTAAACAAAATCAACTAGGGATAAAAAAAAACAAAGATTGAGTTTCAGTTATCAAATCACCAACCTATTGAAAAAAATTGTGTGTTTTCATTTAATAAATAGTAAAAAAAAATTAATAATAAAAAATCCCTTCTAATCTGACACGGAACCCGGAAGCACCGCTAAACGAACTCACCCAACTTTTTACATTTCGATTTTAGTAGCAAAGCATTTTTTACCTACCCCCATTTTGTAAATTAAAAAGGGTGGTGGGCCTAAGTTATTTATGAAAGCAATTTAAGTGGGTGCATTAAGCTTGAAATTTTGTTTATGCGAGGGTACTTTTTGTTTTGCAAATTAATTGGGAGAATTAAGGTTTGGGTGAATATCAGATTTCATGTTTTGCACTTGTCCACCCATGTTAAGTTCATGAAAATTAAACTATAAGAGTCAGGCTTTTTTGTGGGTAAAGATCTTACTGGGAAGCAACATTGCCATCAAAAAAAGCAATGAATAATAATTCAGAAGTTATCAAAAAAAAAATTTGAACTTTAAAAATCTAAGCTCTTTGGCGCGTCCACCACTGTGTTATTTTTTTTAAACAATTATAATTTTATTTTTTACTCCGAATTTGACGTCTCCAATTGTGTTTCCTGTATTTAGAAATGTTTAATTATACAAAACTCAACTAGAATATTTTTTGTAATTGTCTGGTCAAAAGTTATTGTAAAATCAATTTTGTCCTACCCAAAAACACCTCATTTCTTTGGCGTACTTGAACAGTCTCGCATTTTGTTATCATTTTACCTAGACTAGCCCCACCTCGCGTCCCTGCTTCCTTTAATTGCCACCTATCATCCGACTGGTGCAAACCTGAGCATAGTTTGACGTGTTTCGGAAAAATATTTTATACATCACCGTTTGCGGATTTTTTTCCGCTAAGCGCCTAATTTCTTCGGCGACCGAATTCACAGTCAATTTCTACTTGAATTTTTTTATACTTTTTTAGTGAATGTATGCTGCGATTATCTACATCTATAGTTTTAATTTGAAATTATACTTTAAATACTTATGGATGTAAAAAAATATTTATACCCTAATCTCATTTCTTTGGCGCTAATTTCTTTGGATTTCTTTGGCATTTAGTGTCAAAGAAATTAGATTTAGCCATAGAAATTAGAAATTCATTGACAATTTTCCCAAAGATATATCACAAATATCGCTTTTATTAGATTTAATTGTTTTATTAGATTGTTTTAATAATGACCATTCCTAAATCTATCAATAATACTAAAAAAAAATCTTACGCTAAATAACCATCAATAAAACGACTGTTTTTCTCTGTTCAGTTTAAACAAATGTTATATTCGGAGATTTATATAAAATATAGCAAATTTTGCAATTTGTTGTGTTTATATACTTAAACTTAATATAAAAAACAAACATGTTTCAACATTTTAAATAAGTAACATTTTCATTTCAAAAAACAATCTACGTATAATGTATTCTTTATCATATTTTTATATCGGATTCGCTATAAAATAAAATGAAAGTAATATTTTATCGTACAGAATAACATAAAATGGATACAACTATATTGTACAAAGTCGAACCGATTCAATATCTAAATGGCGCGAAAGAAGAAGAAATCGGCAATTAAAATCAAACAAAAACTAAACAATGAAACTTCCTGTTACTATGTAAAGAACCCAAAAATTCATATAACTAAAAAAAAGCAACGAAAGATGAAAAGTTGAAAAAGAGCAAAGAAGCGTTTAGAAGATATTAAATCCTTTAGGTTTATCAAAAACAATGAAGAATTCAAACAAGAGAAAGGTACCACGAAAGAAGAATAGAAAAAATTGTTTTTATGGGTTATGGAGAAGAATTGAAAAAAAGTTGTGTGAAACTTTTTAAAGGAATTTAGATTTAAGAAAGTCTTAGATCGATCTGTAGCACAAATGATGTGCAAATAAGAATAAGCTAATTAATGTACATATTTACTCGGTTTAAATGATAACCAAAAGTATCATAAAAAAAATTTGAGTCTTACAAGATACTTTTATTTCATTACTACACGGTGGTTGTATAAAAACAAATTTTTGTTGATCGCGTATTACATTTATAAAATGTGTCACAAATATTTTATGTTATAAATACATAATATTTATTCAGAGTTTATGCCTATGATGGAAAAGATATTTTGATAACACTGTCAAATCTGTGGTATTATAAAAAAGACCGACATTACGTAGATTTTTGTGCAACAAAGTTTTTAATACAGGTAAAAATATGATCTTTCTTAACAAGTAGGTACCTACTTTGTCAAAAATCGACGCTTGCGATTTAAATGCTTTTATTTTTAATTTTCTGCTTATCTTTTATATACCCCACCTATTTTTTTGGCGCATTTCTCTAATATATTTGACAAAATTTTATTCATTTTCTAATTTTATTGGCATATTTTCTAATTTCTTTGGACCCACCCTAATTTCTTTGGCAATCAAATTTTTAAACTGCTAAAACATAAAAAGGATTGGAGCTATTTTTGGCACAATAAGATATATTTTATTGAATTTAAGTCTTTTACAGGGTATGTTGTCCGAAATACTCGAAATATTGAAAAAAAAATGCGCCACAGAAATGAGAAATTTTCTAACGAAATCTGATATTCACCCGTTTATTGGTTTATTGCGTACTTACTAAAAAGTCGTGTCTGAATTTTACGAGATGTCGAGTGACATAAAATTAACTTGTTGAGCGTTTAATTTTAAAGTACTGTAGTAATTTTTTATTAGGTTATTATTTTTTAAGTACCCGACCATATATTGCATAATATTTTAAATAGTATTTAAATCCTTTGAAAAGTAACGTTAAATGTTAATGCATATTGGAATGAATAAAAAATACTTCGATTTTTTAGGATTCGAAGGTCCACAAGGAACCCTTATAGTTTCGCCATGTCCGTCCGGTCGTCCGTCTGTCCGCACTATTTCTCGGAGATGCTTAGTTCTAGAAAGCTGTAATTTGGCATGAATATACATATTAGTTACGCTGACAAAGTGGTACAATAAAATTTCGATATATATTTTTTATAGGGTACCTCCCCTACTCGTAAAGTAAGGATGTCATATTTTTTTCTTGTGCACCCATAATGCGGCATATCGTTGAATAGGTCTTAAAAAAATATTGTGGGTTTGTTAAGACCATTTTTTGATTAAGTGATGCGTTTGTGAAATATTAAGCTTTAAATTGCTATTTTTTGTTAGAGTTACGTGTCCCCCCCCTCCCCTCTGCCAGCTAAATGGTGGTATTTGAATGGCTGAAAAAAATCACGGTTGTGGCATATATGTATAACGTAGTTGAAAGGAAAACTATCACAGCTAAGTAGGCTGTACAAACTTGCGAGTCATAGTCGACCAAGTTATGAAATGATTAAAAAACCAATGATTTTTCTCGAGCGGCAGGGGCGTCGGGCGGGCACGTCATACTACAGGCTAGCTAGATGCTAATAAGTCTTAGAAAGGTACTGTGGGCATCGTCAACTTCGGAACCCAATACTTTGTGCGTGGCCCGACACGCACTTGGCCGGTTTTTTAATATAATTACCTATCCCATTCTAAGTTTATGAATTTTTAATATAACGTTTAAGTATTGTAAATATTTAACTTCACGCCTTTTATAATAGGTAGGCACATAATTATTTATCTATCATTTTCTGTAGTGACGTTTTATTTTCAATTATTTTTTCTGAAATAACCAGCCAGTTTCTGAATCTTCGTTTAAATATTGAAGTTGCTCTAACCAAGTCAAGTTAAACCCGATATCGGGATAAAGTTTTACTTCTCCTGTTTCCCTCCATTCTGGATTCGAAACCTTAAACGTTCAGATACCCACTTTTAGCAGGAACCCCTTTGTGTTTAACCTATCAAAATATTGACTCAAGCTTGCCGTGTTTGTGTAAATAATAGAGCGTTTGATTTCTAGGTGTGAACTTTGCCTTTTTACCCGACTTAGCCAGAAGGCGGGTTATGTTTTTTTACTAACCGATGACGCAAAAATGGAGCGTAGTAAGAGTCTATATGTACTTATAAGTTTGACGTGTAAACATATGACGCTTTGACCAGATAAGTACATAATTGTATGCAAATTTTTGGGACAAGTTTTTATTGCTGTCTGTACTTTTCTTTGTAAATCCTTCATCTACCCTTCAAGACGAATAAAACGAGCATAAATTGGGTGGGTTTATGTGGTGTTATTACGGAGTTCCTATGGGCACCTTCCAACTCCATCATCAGATCAGCTCCACGTCATCATATGCGTGACAATGCAATATGTCACGCAATTTAATTATTCGTGCAAAATTTCAGCTCAATCGGAAATCGGAAAGTGGGTCAAATTTAACTTGCAAGATCCCATTACATAGTTACATACAGGTCGACCTAATAAAAGCGTGTTGAAAATATATATGAATGTCATCTGAGCCCACAGTACTTAGCCTGTGTAGTAATTATTTCCTAAATCTGAAGAAAGTGGGTTCACTGATTTGAAAATTAGGGCTCTTTTCAGATATCGTATGTAGTCGATGTATGATGTGTTAGGGAATTTTTAATGTTTCGATTCTAGATATAATACCTATTTTTTAGGGTTCCGAACCTCAAGAGGTGAAAACGGAACCCTTATAGGATCACTCGTGTGTCTGTCCGTCCGTCTGTCATAGTCGATTTTCTCCGAAACTACTGGACCGATTAAGTTGAAATTTGGTACGTACATGTAAGTTTGTGACCCAAAGACGGACGTGTAACGAAAATAAATGAATTTTAAACATATACCCTATTTTTGGGGGCTAAATATGAAAAAAAAAAGTTTTTCAAACTATATCATATCCATATGACATATCAAATGTAAGTACTTCTTAAGAGGATCTCAAATGTTTTTTTTTCATTTCTTTTTTGTTCAGTACTTATCGAGTTATTTAAGAAAATAGGCGAAAAATGACTACTCCCCCCTTTATCTCCGAAACTACTGGACCTAAAATTTTGTAAAAAATACGGAGGATAGTCATTGACCTATAGATGACAGGAAAATTATTAAGAAGTCCGTGGTATTTGAAATATATCATATAAAAGAGCTTATCCAGTGAAACGGTTTGAAAATGACGTCATTGAAAATAATCAAGGGTCGGAACCCTCTCCACGCGAGTTTAACTCGCTTCTTAGCCGGTTTTTTTTAAAGTGAGTGTTTTATAGCTGTTTGGTCCTGGCAGTTACAAAGAAACACGCAACATTTCTGTTCTAACAAGCTCACGCGTGTGACTGGTTCGATTTTCCTTATGAAACCAGAAAACAAAACTTAATTTGTCCAATATACGTTGACCCCCATAATTTCACCTTCTGGTCCCCAGCTTCGTGTAAGTATGGAGCAAATATGGCCCCCACTGCGGTGGTTGAATGTAGTTTGTAACGGTGCACCTTTATTGACTCAGTTTACGAGTATTTCTGTACCATATTACTGAACTTCAGTTTTTCTATTCTATTCCTTGTTCTATTTTCCTGGTATTAATTTATTTTCATTCTAATTTGGGATTTATCATACTCCAATTATTGGGAAAGATTGTTGTGTCTAAAATCTAAAATACAAGTGGTCGACCAACCATACTGAGCATTTTACTAATTGTGTGACATACCGTATCGACTATGGAGGGTTGAAGTAAAGGAGCACAATCTTTTTAGTTCCACAGGCGGACATTCTGCAGCAGCGCCTTCAGATGGCTGCTGAGGCGAAATCGCAGGGAAAACGGTTGTGAGGAGAATGTGTTTTGTTTTGTTGCTCATCAAATCCGCTGGACACGTTTTCAACTGTTTCGCCATATAAGATTGCGCTCCTTACCAAGACACATTCCACACTCCATAGTATCGACCGCCGTCTGTCATCTCAGCCTTCTATTTTGATTGTTTCTGAACAGTCTCAAAGCAAATTCAGTATAAAAATTTGTTAGAAATCGTTATTTTTGAAATCAATAATGTAGTTGAGATTGATGACGGCCCGGTTGAAATGCTGCTGAGGAGGATTGACCTTCTTATTTAAAATCTCAGGAGTAGGTAGATTCTCCTACCGATTTATCTGTCAAATAAAACAGATAAGTCACTCTCGAGCCCGTGTGTGTACTCAGGCAGACCCAGTAATGTAAGCTAGTGTGAATGACAGCCTCAGACCCTTGTTGTCATCATTATTTAGCTTCGTCTTTAGACAGTGCCCACGTGAGGCCAGTGCGGATTGGAGAATTTACACACATCCTTGAATTATTTCGCAGTGCATGCAGGTTTCCTCACGATGTTTACCGAGAAGCTCAGTGGTAAATTTAAATTGAATTATGCATTTCGCGACCCTCTGCATGAGAGGCGGTAGGTCAAACCACTAGGCTACCACGGCTTACTACTACTACAGCCTATTTACGGCCCACTGCTGGGCACAGGCCTCCTCTCATCACGAGAGGGCTACCATCTTCGGGCTCTGATCTTGTCTATTAAATAATGGACAAGATCAGAGAGAGTCAAATTCATTGATATTTTAATTTGTCAAGTACGCCGTGGTAGCCCTCTCTCAAATGTGTAAACTTAGATATAGAGAAGCTTCCATGAATACCTATATATTTTCTGCTCTTCCACGTTCCTACACTTTGTCATATCTATAGATAATTAGTTTCTCGCTTCACCGTATTGTGCAATAGTATGCTCAGCTGAACGAAAAATGCGACAAAGCAGTGAGTGATACTTTGCCCTTAAGCTCTAATGCTCGGTGCTAAGCGAATAAATACCCTAACTCGGAAGCATAAAGCATTCACATTGTAAATGCTTTGACCCAGTTGCGCTGCTCCCCTTTTTTCGTACTTAATGTAGCAGTTGAAAAAATTTAGTGACGTAGGCTATTCGGAGCTGCCAGAAAAATAATTCAGTTGGGATTTTTTTGATATGTTTATTTTAGGTCAATCGCTATTTCAGATAGGTACTTCATCTTATCGGGGCATATAAGTAGTACCTAATAAAAGACGTTATGCTAATATCCATTGCAATTTTTCAACAATACTCGACCAAATTCAGGTACTAGGTACCTATTTTGTTTCTGGTATAAATAATTTATTTTGTCATTAGCCTATTAACGTCTCACTACTTTGTCACGCGACAGTTTGGACAGAAACCCCAACGCGGGTCACTGCAAGTTGGGGAATTCACACAGACAATTACGAACCACTTCCCAGATGTGTGCAGGTTTCCTATGGGAAGTATCAAAGGTGCGGAAATATTTCCTACTAGCTTCTTCCCGCGACTTTGTCCGCGTGGAATTTGGTAATAGCGGTCCCGCGGGAACTATGCGTTTTTTTCGGGATAAAAGTATCCTATAATGTTGTCCAGTGCAGTGTTATAAACTAACCCCATACCAAAATTTGGTGCAATCCGTCCGGTAGTTTTCGAGTTAAATCCGGACATACATAATGTATGTATACAATGACTTACATACAGTCAGTTTTTCTAAAAATCGTTACTTTGTGTTTAGTATCGTTTATAATAGTCCCCTCGACTCGATAGTTTCTTTTAAATTTCAAATTTCAGACGCGACTTATTCTACAGACTTATTATTAGTATAGAAAACCTGCAAAGAAGCTCAAGAGGGAGTCACCCTAAATTACCAAACATTCAAACATTATACTGAAAACGGGGCCTTAGAGT
Source organism: Aethes cnicana (assembly GCA_963971205.1). Taxonomy (NCBI): domain Eukaryota; kingdom Metazoa; phylum Arthropoda; class Insecta; order Lepidoptera; family Tortricidae; genus Aethes; species Aethes cnicana. The sequence goes on from OZ020284.1 coordinate 11,812,886, forward strand.
ACTACGAGTATTCACTTGGAATCTTACATCATAAAGTACGAAGAAATTTGAGCTGGCAACAGCCACAAATTACAATACCTGCTAGAGACCATTTTTGCCTGGCTTAATAAAGCGTGCATTAGTGTAATACCGTCATTCCGCGGCTTGTTTCAGGCTCTTAACCCTTGCCATTTGCTACGGAACCCTAGAACTCGGGGAAACCACTAGGAGGTTCCGTAGAAAACACGCTTCAATTAGAATGCTTTGGGATTCAGAAGGTATGTGTTTTTATGCTTTGTTGGGAACGTTATATTGGGTTATTAGCTATATTCTATAACTAGCTTTTTCCCGCAACTTCGTATGCGCAGAAAGTTCAAAATAAAAAATCCCGTTTTTTCCGTTCCCGTGGGAATTTAGAGAAATCCTTTCTTAGCGGATGCTTTCGTCATAACATCTGCCTGCATGCCAAATTTCAGCCCGATCCGTCCAGTGGTTTGGGCTGTGCGTTGATAGATCACTATGTCAGTCAGTCAGACAGTCACCTTTGAGTTTTATATAGTTAGATACTTAACACTAACACCAACGTATTTTTTTTTCGTTGCAGTTGTTTTCTTTTTATCAACTTCAAAAAAGGATGTTATCGATTCAATACGTATAATTATGTAATATAATTGGGTCCAATATTTGGGCTTCCAAGCAAGTGAACAAAATGCTGTGGTAGTTGTATGTATGTACGTTTGTTCGTATGTTTGTCCACGTATTTCTTCGAAACTATTGATGAGATTTCGAATTCCAATCACATTTTGTAGGTACCTACATGATTTTCTTTACCATTTACTCGACCGATTTCCATGCTCTTGACTAAAACTATAATATCCCGAAATTGACTTCCATAATTAAAATAAAATTTTCTTTATGTAACTAATGAGGAAAAAGAAATTCCCCACAGCGACCTGACAAATCGAGCGTGAAGTGACAAATGTGATAGAGGTGGTGACGAATGTGATCGACTTATAAGGCTCAAGTTCGGGCTCATGGTGTTACGGAGATCGTTTTCACTTCAATTGCAGCAAAAATATCTTCTTGCCCTACGATTTATTCGTGAAAAAATACTTTTCAACCGACGAAAAAAAAGGAGGGGGTTCTCAAGTCGACGCGCTATATTTTTCTCCACCTAGCGTGAAAACAGTTTTTAAATTTCGAACCACACCACAGGCTGAAGCCGAATTATAACTTTTCTGACAAGTAAAGAACTGAATTCAGAAGTTAAAAAAGGCACGTTGGAGAAGAAACCGGCATTGGAAATAAAAGAGAGGTACTTTTCAAGATATAAGCATACAAAGGGACAGACAGACTTTGTTTTGTATTTGTATTTATACTATGTAGTGAAGAAAAAGACAAAAATCATTTATTCGAGTAGGATTTTAAAATAACTTGTACATGAGTTTAATATAGGTACCTAGTTAGAACACACTGTTATCCGCTACATGCTTCGTTAGTTAGTACCTACATCTGGTAACTTCATATCACATTTTTATAAAATCACTATTTTTTTATGACGTTTTAACTTCGTCCGCACAGATGTATAACTTAGTCCAACCTAGTCCAGGCATTCATATCATATTAAACACACTATCACCGGGACTTAATCGCGTAAAAACTATGCGCGACAAGAAAAATATGGCGTTGCATCGCGGCCGAAACGTCGAGGTAAAATATAAATAGTTTTTACGCGATTAAGTCCCGGTGATAGTGTGTTTAATATTCATATCATTATGTGAACAACAAGCTAGAGTACCGTACTTAAGGGGCGCTACCCCTAACCGCTCTAATATCTTAATTCGAGCACCTTAACATCCAACTTGAAATAAATCTTGCCTCGAAGGTAATCCTCAAACGGCCTAATGTTCTTAGCTGGCAATAATTTCCCTTAAAGCGACTAGAGAATTCAAATACGCATGAAATTGGTTCTTTTGTCGACCACTGCTCCTATGATTATTGATGTCTTTTGATCCCTTTGAATTGGTTTAAGGCCTAGTCAAGTGGAACCCGGCATCTGTTCGGTAACTAATGGAACTAGGGAATATCTTGGGAATGTGATTGTTAGACGGAAGCGCAATTGCTTAATGCATGCTCTGCCAAGGCTTCATACTTGAACACAATTTCGTCAGATAAGAAAATGTTTTTCCTCGTATTGTCTACTTTATCGGGTTAAAAAATAACATTTTTTTAATCACAGTGATATTAAATACAAGATCATGTATGAGGATCACTAGTATTATTGTTATTTTCCATCTTTTAAGGCATTAACGGTTACTCCTTTAGGTACATCAAGTTTTTCACTGCTATTTATAACCCAGCAACTTTTCCAAAAGCCATATATCATAGCGAAGCCTGAAACAACGTGGCAATCTAAAATAGCGCATATTTCTTGTCCACGTTTGGAAGGGCAAAAAATACTTCCACAATACCGTCAGATGGGGCCGGCTTATTCTTAGGCGTGAAACGTGCTTAAGCTGAAACTGCGTGGGAAGACTGGGTGGAATTGTTTCTTAGCAGAATTGTTTGTTTATTTATTCTGTATTGTATGTTTCCACTGACTGTCATTGAAATACTTATTATTAACTAGGTGATTTCTTGCGGCTCCGTCTACGTTAAATATAACAGAAAGACGATAATTTTCTATTCGATATCCAATTTTAATCGAACTATATGGTACCTTAGCTCCGAATGATGCTCTATCTATCTTTACGAACTGCAATCTACAAATGGTTTAGTAGTTCCAGGGATTACATCTAACAAACAGACAGACAGACAAAGTAAGATGGAGACAAAAAAATATAATCTTTTATGATAATTACGATGTACCTATACGAGTATAAAGTGACTAACGACGGATATGTTTCTTAATGTTAGAAAATAAGTCTTACGACTATGGCATTAAATTCTATGTGTATTTATAACTATATAAGTGTGAAAACATCAGCTGCTTGTAGTCGACTTATACAAATAACATACTATTCACTTTTTATGACCATATTCACTATTTATCAGGATTTCGCTGGTGAATAGTATAGCAGTACCATTCTAGTAAAAAATAATAACACAAAAGAAACAAAACACCGTCCTCGCTTTTTAATTCCACCTGTGTCCAATCTAAGTCCACTCTAAGTTCTCGTCTAGAGTGTAGAAAGAAAAAGAACCTGCGAAAGCCGGTGACTTAGATCGAGTGTTGCGATGGGATATCTTGCTTACTTTTGCTATTGTGCAGGCGGTTTAAGCGTTTGCAACTTTTTATGGAAAATAATATTAATTCAACGGATGAAAGACGCATAAATCTGGTTTTAAAATATACAAGTCACAATTTCGTGTAATGTCTTTGGAAATATCGTCTTTTTTTTCTTTCGGATGTATTTCAATACCAGTCCATTCATTCAATTCCCTCTTTTAATCTCTTTAATCTGTTTTTCTTTCTTTTGCGCTATACTAAATTTTACAAAATACTTGATTATTTAAAATGTATCGAGATATTTTAATGTAATGTACAAATTATATATATGTGGAAGCTTATAATTGTTGTAAATGACTAATTTTAGTGCATGTTTTCTTTAAGGCAGCTTTCCGAATATAAAATTAAAAAATGTGTTCAGATAAAGCTATTCTCATATTTATAGAAAATAAATCTGAATAATTTTTCACTTAATTATTTACCTATTACAAACCTGAAACAGTTAAAGATTAAATTTAATGAACGGTACAACGGTCCACCAACTTGATGTCAATGGAGCTTACGTAATAAGTTCCTTCAAACTGCCAATAGATGTCAGCACACGGCCACCGGAGGCGGCTGGTGACAGTTTAGAAATGCCTCACCGGCCGTGCTGGGCAATGATCGACTTTATTTTGGGATTAAAATCTGGTTCAATTTTACTGATAGCTACTGATATCGACACTTCCTACATAGGTATATTAAACGAGCTTTTACTTGCGACTTCGTCTGCAAAGACTTTCGTATTTGTACTAAACTTGCCCCCTAAATTAGACCAAAATGTGTACTTACACTCTAAAAGCTAAAAGAATTAAGTCGGTTAAAAAGCTTAAAGGTCCATTGGTCACTCAGGTTGACAGATAGACTTAGACTGCGACACCGTGGCGCCATCTATATCGCCAAATCACGATAACATAGAAAATAATTGCTTATAATACTAAATATCACAATGAAAAGTAGCCTATAGCTTATTCCAGGTTACCAACTATCTGTTTGCCAAATTTCAAGCAAATTAGTTGAGCCGTTTAGCGTGATTGAGTAACAAACATCCAAACACACAAACTTTCAGCTTTATTATATTAGTAAGATAGTACAGTAATATAAGTAGTAGATTTTCCTCTTGTTTGATATGATTTTACACGAGAACGGTGCAAAGGTTCCTTAACTTCACAAAATATAATAGTGATTAGGGAAGTATTTTACATAATCCTACATTAATGGAAAGTAGAAATTAAATACAGTTCAAATGAAACGACAGATGGACTTGTAAATGCGACTTTTACATATCGATCGATGTACACTGAGATAACTTTCTGAGCATTAGGCCTCTTAAAAAATGATTATTGTTTTTTTTTCACTCCTCCTATTCGAAGAGGAGTACTTTGTTCCCCGTTTAGAGCGAACAAAATGCGATTTTGCTCCCTCTTCAGTTTTGCCCGGCAAACAGGGAGCAAAGTAAGACTTTGCTCTCTAGGGAGCAAAGTACGATTTTGTCCCTGCTGCTTCTGCTTTTCTCATAGGAGTGAAAAGCAGAGTGTGCAACACGGTAGCAAAATTATTTAAACCTTGGGTGACATAGCTTGAATCCGTCACCCGCGATAAAATATACCATTTTGCACCCTAGTCACACAATCTACTATTGTGTCAGTTCCAATTTAATTAATGTTTTTTTTATAAAAAATCTAAACACAAAACGCAGCATTAAGTCAACTCACGCTCCTACCTTCTCAGAGATGCGAGTAAAAACTCGAACCTCTAACCCTGCATCCAACCGCTAGGTTGAAGCCTGCCACGGCAACTAAGTTACACAGAGTGTTGAGACTCACAAAGGCGAGCATTGAGATGTGATGTTCGTTGCTGCTGCGTTTGACGCGATGTCTTTGTTCCGGCTATTGCAATTAACGTGCGTGTTTGATACGAGTTCGATAGAATTTCGTAAAATCAGGCTATGGTTTCTGAATAGTGTAGTGTACGTTGGCGCTAGATTCGTGGTTATTTTGGGGCATGTACCGAATGACTGCTTTTGGTTGAACATTTTGATGTTGATTATAAATTAAATATTTTTTGTAATAAACAGATATACGTACAGAAGATTACTGCCGCTTTATAGTCGTTTGCAACCAGATGCATCCTAAGATGGATATTTTTTTTATGGAATTTATTGGCAAAGGAGACAGTTCAATTTCCCTGGCACTCTTAAAGTAAGTAAGGGGTTACCAGAACACAACAGTGAGTGGAAGCGCTAATGTCTACCTAATAATAAGTCTGTAGAAAATGTGCGACCACTTGGAAATTAAAAGAAACGATCGTCAATAGGGAACTATACGGAGTCAAGCAAAACGTTGTCAGCTATCGATTCTAAGCATGTTTTTTTAGGTTTTTATTTTTTTTCGGCCTGGTAAAAAAAATGGGATTCAGGTGTTGCTCGCACTATCAATCCCATACTGGGTCATACATTTTTTTTAACAACTCGGAAAAAAGAACCTAAAAAACATGCTTCTATCGATAACTGATAGGTACTGTGGTTAAAATATCGTCAGAACGTTTTACTTGATCCTATATGTAAGCATAAAACAAAAGTGAACAAAAAAATAAAAAACGAAAAAAAATGGAAAAACGCATAGTTCCTGCGGGAACGCTCGAATTCCACGCGGACGAAGTCGCGGGCAGAAGCTAGTACCTACATAAATATTTGACGGTAGAAGGTTAGCGGGTAAGATGGTGGTATCCGTCCTGACGGAGCCTATATTGGGTATTGCCACCAGAGAAACATTCCTAACCTATTATGTTATCGATCGAATGAAGTTATTATAATAAAAATATACATCTACATTGACTAAACCATTTTAATACATGTAATAAATTGAAATTATATACTATCTTGTACCCAAAAAACCTTACCGCGTGTAACATAATCATAATCCTACGTATCGATATAATGAAGGTAATAAATGATGAGGTAAAAGTGACAACAAAAAAAAATTCACCACAAAAAATTAAGTCGGCGTAATGACGTCATGAATCCCGAGAACAAAACCCACCGATTTGTTAATTCCCACCTTTTTACCTCATAAAATAAAACAGGAATTCACGTCACGTCATGTTTACAACCCTAAAAATATTATAAAGGCGAGGTACGTTTTATTATGAAACCATCGGCGCGAGAGTGATACAAGGTAGTTTATCATTCCCCTGTCATATTTAGGCGTGTTTTTCGCCAGGAAACGTGGAATACGTGTGATGGTTGGACTGTTAACTTGTAGCTCAACTCTGGAAATTTGTGAGAAATGTGTTATTTATCGTGTTATTTGCCAGGGTAATAATAATTGGAGGGAAGGCGTGAAGGAAGATGGCTTCGTCTTAAATGTAACTTAGGCAAAAACGATTTCTTGTGCAAGAGGGTTACCTACGTTTTGATTCGTGTGTAATCTTATTTAAATGCTACATCGGATTTCAGCTCTCGTTTTTCGAAACTATTTATTCAAGAACTCTAAAAAAGAACCAACCCGTTTTTACAGACGCTGACGCAAAAATAATTTTACTCGTGCAATGGCTAAAGAAATAACGTCTATGGCGTTTAAAAGTTAAACGATAAAATACACACATACTTACATTGGGTACTTACTTAAATAGAAATAACTCGTTTATTTTTGTAAAAAAATGTTTATTTGTGTACTTAAATTAAAATGTCGAAATCGGGCCCAAGGTCGTCTCGAAGGTTCTCGAAAATACGAAACTGTTCAAGTGAAGTGGGAATGAAACTCAATTTAATATTAGTCAGGCTTGAGTGCTTTAAAACAGTTATACTTACCGCAAATTGAATTATTTAGTAGTTCTGTTGATACCAACATAGAAACCAACAAGCACGAAATGCAGTGCTAATTTTTATCAAGCGATTGTTTATACATATAACTATAACTATATAAGTGAAGCCGTGGTGGCCTAGTGGTTCGACCTACCGCCTCTCATGCAGAGGGTCGGGGGTTCGATTCCGGCTCGCACCTCTAAGTTTACTTATTGTGCGAAATTCAATTTGAATTTACCACTGAGCTTTTCAGTGAAGGAAAACATCGTGAGGAAACCTGGACGCATCAGCGAAGTAATTCAAAGATGTGTGTGAAGTCCCCAATCCGCACTGGGCCCGCGTGGGGACTATAGCCCAAACCCTCTCGTGATGAGAGGAGGCCTGTGCCCAGCAGTGGGACGCAAATAGGCTGTAGTAGTATTAGTTTATACATAATTATATCAGTTTTTTTTTAAATTAACATCCAATTCCTAATTTCCTAATCATTCCTAAAAACATCTGGATTCTAATTTAGAAGTCTTAGCTTTATTATTAACGCACTGAAGAGAGGGTCACATTAAAGTCCATGAGACAATCCATTATTCAACGAAATTTAAAAATATCCCCATTATATCCGTCCAATGGAAGCAATATTTAAGGTACTTTAATTTCAAGGTTTTATAAAGAAGCTCTCTACTAGTATTTGGTCGTACATCCATCACGTAAACCGAAATCATAAAAAGAAAGTAGGTAATGTGTTATAAAAGGCGCAGGCGCCATTAATAGTACATTACACACCTAGGGCGGTAAAGTAAAGAATGTCTCAGATCGCGGGTAGTTGGGGCCCGAGCTGGAGGCGAGGGCTATAATCGAGCGGTCTGAGGCTTTCTTTACGACCGCCCGTGGTGAGTATACGATTTTACGTCACCACCTGGCCGTGAAGAGGGATTTTCCGTCGCACCCGAGGGCGGTAAATCCCGCTTCTCGGCCTGGTGTGACGTAAAATACCTTAAAATGCATGTCGATCGACCTATTGATACTAAGGTACTTTTATCTACACCATGATCATAAACCCTCTATTATTCGTTCAAAAACCGAATATTATGACCGGCATTAAGATGAACTTTACTGTTTAGTTAGAACAGATTTCTTACGTGTGAAAATGTTGTTATTGCTGTATAAGACCATCGAATTCGATTGTCTAATAGCATTAAAATTTCGAACATCTTCGAATAGCAATGGCCGGTGAATGGCCGCCTACATTCTTTAGTCAGACAGAACGAGTTTGTTCCGAATTAAAATGTCGGCTCTATTTAGTCTATGCTTTTTGAAAATCGAATGTGATAAACTGACGTATTCGAATTTCCGCCATTGTGGACAGCTTTTGAAGCATCTTAGAGGATTTATAAAATGAGTGTAGATAAAGTTGTGTATGCAACTGTACATAATTAGGCCTTAAAAATGCGATATTATTATGATAAATATCATGAAACCCCACTCGTGTTTTAAGGACCTTTATTATGTAGCAGTTACATAAACTACTATTAGAGATTCTTCAATTACTGTTAAGTTACGAGTACTGACTGACTGTGTGGCTTTAAAAATGATAACGCAGTAATTAGAAGTAATTTAGTGTCGTGTAGTAATTAATAATAAGTAAGATTAAGACTGCACACTTTAATATGTTTTGAACTAGCTTTTCCCCGCGACTTCGCCCGCGTGGAATTCGCCCAACTAGCAAATTATGCACTTATAGTACTCTTCAAGCCTACTTTTATTGCGCTTATAAAGTACTTGTAGCTATCTACAAACCTGGATTTGGGCACACTTATAGGAGCATTTGTTTTTGTAACAGTCTTATAATCTACTTACAGAATGCTATTAAGTCCTATAATATGCTCGTAATAGCGTTGAAGAAGTACAAATAGTCCTATAATGTATACTCAAAACCTTTATAAGTACAATTGCTCTTGTAAGTGTCTGTGACAAGCTCTTTATAAGATTAAAATAGTAAATGTCAGTACATCTTGCAAATGTGGTTTAGTGTTTGTGTTGTGAGTGATTTTTGGAATTAAAAAGGTAAGTACAATATCTTTTTGACATAATACTAATATTTATCGTAGCCGGTGAAGTAGGGATGTGAATATAGGGTTAATAGAGAATGAATTAGTGGGGAAGTGATATTCATCGTTAAAATATAGTATTTTAGAAACATATTTTAAAAGCGCCTCTAAAATTTCATCATTACACCATTCTTTTAATAAGTTTATTACAATATATTGCAATAAATATCCGCCATAACAAAAACTGGTTTAAATGAGAGCGTTGTAAGTCTATTATAAGTGTAATAGCGCTTATTCAAACTATTATAAGAACATCATGCCCTCCATGTTGACATTAATTAGGGTTCCTAATAAATTCAATATAAACACTTCTAACCCATGATTTTTTTACAGTTTATAATTTTAAAATGTAGTAAATCCCTATAAATCGTAAATAAATGTTATTTTTGGTCTTGAATGTTTTGTCTGACTGACTTTATATTATAGGTACTAGATTTTGCCTGCGACTTCGTATGCGCGTAAACATTAACATGTATTTAATATTGTGTGTTTTTCTTTGTAATTTTCTTCGTTACCGTGTAATTTTCTTTGTCGAAATGTTCACCTTTTTTATTTTCATCTTCACTTAAATTATCTAAATTAATTGATTCTACGGGACCCTTTCCTAATAAAGTTTCCGTTTGATTCAGTGGGTCAACTCTTATAATAGCATCAAACAAGAGTAGATACGTTTTTGAAATCTTATTAAGGTTCTCCCCAAGAATGTAATAAGAGCTATTACTCGTGTAAAGGTTCTGTTCAAGAATGTTATAAGAGCTATTACTCTTATAAAGGTTCTGCTCAAAAATGTTATAAGAGCTATTACTCTTATAAAGGTTCTGCTCAAGAATGTAATAAGAGCTATTACTGTTAGAGCAAGAAGCCATGGCGTTTACTAAATTAAAAAAAAAAAGAAGTTTTGACAGTCTGTGAAAATATGTCCACTAACGAGATTCATTATTGTAATTTAATATCGTAAATAAATGTTCTAAACCTTACAAAGTGGTCCAATCGAACCGGATTGGTGTTATTTCGAACTATAAATGGTGTTTTTATGAGCAATAAACGTTTTTTTACAAAAAGTGAGCGCAACTTACCGGTGTACTTGAGAACAATAGACTTGTCGGTGATTTGAGGTTAAATGACTATGCGGCGATACATACCGTGTTATTAAACTTATAATAAGAGTGATGCGACGTAAATAAACTGTTAATGATTGTTTCTTACTTATTTACAGTGAACAATATGTGTTGTTTGGACTTGTCGTTTACATTACTGAGTAACTAGTGAACTTTTCCTATTACGAGTACTAGTGCATACGAACTTACAAAAAACCATTACAATTGATACTATCCGACTTGTGGTGTTGTGATTTAACCTATAAAATGGAGGATTTTGCTAAGATTCAAGAGGAAACACTCGACCTTATAAAGAAAGTTGGAATTAACTTTAAAAAACAAGCCAAGTCACGCATCACAAAGGGTTATGTTCAAGCAAGAATTGAGACATTAGACGAGTATTGGACAAGGTTTAAAGCAACACATTTTGAACTATTAAAGTCAGCATCAACTGAGGAGAAAAAGAAACATGCATACTTCATACAAGATATATTTTCACAAGGCGAAGATGAGTATCTTGTGACTAAAGCGGACTTGACAGATACATTAGATGGATTAAGTGGCACTGTGTCTCATTCCAAAACATTCAATCAAGCAGAGGCTACACATACAGATGAAGTAAAGTTACCTAAAGTGAATTTACCGCTATTCGCTGGAAGTTATCATGAATGGAGTTCATTCCGAGACCTGTATACAACAATGATACATAACAAAGCGACTCTTAACAAGGTACAAAAGCTTCATTATTTGAAGAGTAGTGTTACCGGCGAAGCTGAACAACTGTTGAAGCACCTGCAAATTACTGAGAGAAATTATGATGTTGCTTGGGAGACACTGAACAAGAGGTACAATAACAAAAGAATGATTGTTAATACAATTTTGAGTAAATTGATGAACCAAAAGAAAATAAGCCATGCCACTTCAAATTCTATCAAAGATCTGCTAGACACAACACAAGAATGTTTGAACGGTTTGAGAAATAATGATGTCGACATCTGCAACTGGGATACAATGATTATACACATAGTGCTCAATAAATTAGATGATGATTCACATAGACAATGGGAAGAAGAGCTTGGCACATTACCTGTACAAGAGTTGCCGGAGTTGAAAAAATTCATAAACTTCTTGGAGACACGTTTCAGAGTTTTAGAGATGGTTCCACCTACACATCAATCGAAGGATAGAGTTATCATGAGACAAAAATCATTTCTAATCGCCCGTGCCTCCTCGAATGTACAGTGTGTTTATTGCAAGGGAGATCACCTATTGTTTTCATGCAAAGAGTTTACGAGTTTGGATGTTGAATCCAGAATACAATATGTCACGAAGGAAAGACTATGCTTTAATTGTTTATCACCGACACACAGTGTGAAGTTCTGCAAAAGCAAAGTATCATGCCATCGCTGCCGTAGAAGACATCATTCATTGCTACACTATGAGAATGCACCTATACAACCATCAGGGACAACTGCACAACAGTCGAATACAGCACCATCGGGAGAAGTCTGCAACAAAGAGATACAGAAGTCTACACCCTCAGAAGTACCTGTCATTAGAAACTACCTCGTCACACAAGGTCATACTGCACTCATGGCTACCGCACTTGTAAATATACAAACAGGCAAGGGCTTACAGCTGGTTCGAGCATTACTTGATCCATGCTCACAGGAGTCATTCATTAGTGAAGCTGTGGCCCAGAGATTACAACTACGCATGAAACCTGCTGATGGCATAGTAACAGGAGTTGGTCAAATGTCTACAAACATCAAATATGCTACAGACATCCAGATTTATTCGAGATTCGACGTCAACTATAAGAGAGAGTGTACCGCATTCGTCGTTAAACACGTCACTGATGTCATGCCCACTGCAAAAGTGAATCGAGAGAACTGGGCACACCTACAACACTTATCTTTGGCCGACCCAACTTATCATACGCCTGGCAACATCGACATGCTCTTGGGTGTAAACATCTACACAGACGTGTTGATGAGTGGTGTGATCAAGGGAGAACCAGGTTCACCCATAGCACAACAGACTCGTTTGGGTTGGATCCTGTCGGGAGGGCTGCTGATCAGTGAGAAGAGAGAAATTAAGACTTTGCATTTGAACGTTACATTGGAGAGTATGGTTGAGAGATTCTGGGAGACAGAGAGATTAGAGTCAGAGGGGAACGACACTCTCACCCCACAAGAAATTCGAGCGGAGCAGATCTACGAGAAAACAGTCACGAGGGAGCCAGAGGGAAGATACATTGTAACACTTCCATTCAAGAGTGAAAAACCTACCTTACCAGAGAATTCGAGAGAGATTGCCTTGAAGAGATTTATGAGCACAGAGAGAAGACTAACAACTAACACAGATTTGAGAGATTCATACAACGAGGTCATGAGAGAGTACCTAACGTTAGGGCATATGGAACTAGTGAACCACGGTGAGAGCTTGAGTGAGAGAGTAGTCTATCTGCCACATCACGCAGTGATACGAGAAGACAAAGACACCACTAGAGTCAGAGTCGTATATGATGCATCCTGCAAGGGAACAAATGGAGTTAGTCTAAACGATGAGTTGTTAATCGGACCATCCCTTCAAGAAGAACTTCGGGACATTTTAATGAGGTGGAGAACATACAAAATCTGTTTCGTCGCAGATATAATCAAAATGTACAGACAAATCATGGTAAAGAAAGAAGACGCTGACTGTCAGAGAATATTTTGGAGGTTCAACCCGGAGGAAGAGATTCAAGAGTATAGACTGCTAACAGTAACTTTCGGAACAGCTTGTGCACCATACTTAGCTATGAGAACCTTGAGACAAGTGGCTATTGATGAAGCCAATACTGAAGAGTATGGCCTGGTACGAAATATGATAAATAATTCATTTTACATGGATGATGTTCTGTTCGGGGGTGATACAGAAGAGATAGCAAAAGAAGCAAAGAGACAAATAACAGAAGTACTGAGAAAAGGAGGGTTTGAGCTTCAGAAGTGGTTGTCAAACAGCAAAGAATTCATGAGCACAGTCAATATGGAGAGTAGAGCGGCAAACACAGAGATAGATATAAACATAAAAGAGACAATAAAAGCACTGGGCATAACCTGGAACTCAAACGAAGACACACTATTCGTGACATCGAAAGTGAACACTTTGCTAGAAAAAGAAGTAACGAAGAGGTCAGTCTTAACAGTAGTTGCATCCTTATTTGACCCGATGGGATGGCTGGCCCCATCTGTGGTAAAGGCTAAAATCTTCATGCAGAAACTGTGGGAAAGAGGTCTAAGTTGGGATGAAGAATTACCTAAAGACCTGCAAGCCGAGTGGATGTCATATGCCAATAATATAAAATGTTTATCCGACATTAAACTGGAGAGATGGATTGGCACAGCGAGTACTAACGAGGGTGTCGAGCTACATGGATTTGCCGATGCCTCCAAGGCGGCTTACGCAGCTGTGGTGTATTGTAGAGTAGTTCAAGCAAATCACCAAGTCAGAGTGTCATTGTTAATGGCAAAAACGAAAGTTGCACCATTAAAAGAAATTTCCCTACCCAGACTCGAGCTCTGCGCCACAGTACTACTAAGTAAACTGCTGAACCATGTAGCCAAAGCTCTGAATATTGAGACCAAGAATACTTACGCGTGGACGGACTCAAAGGTGGCTTTAGCGTGGATTCTCGGAGACCCTTCAAAGTGGACACCATTCGTGAAGAACCGAGTTATCGAAATCAACAACACTTTGAAAACAACCTGGTCATATGTAAACACTAAACAAAATCCTGCAGATCCAGCTTCGAGAGGAGTAGCACCTGAAAAACTGAAAGATAACATGTTGTGGTTCAATGGTCCAACATTCTTACACCAAAGAGAAGTGAATATACTTACTGAAGAGGTAGAAGAAACTGACCTGGAAAAGAAGAAAAATATAATTACTTGTAATACTACTGTGAATGAAAAGGAAGAAGAGTTCATACTTACCTTGTCCAAGAGATATTCGTCGCTGAGAAAACTTGTTGCGGTGATTGCTTATTGCTTGAGATGGCTGCACCTGAAAAGAAAAGACGTTAGTAAAGAGAACTTACCAACAAATGTAACACATGAAGAACGTGAAGAAGCACTTACCATTTGTATTAAACTTTCTCAATACCTGGAGTTTTCAGAAGAAATTCACGCACTGAAAAACAGCCAAGCACTGAAGAAAGGAAGTCCCTTGCTGACCCTCTATCCATTTCTAGATGGAAAGGGCGTACTGAGAGTTGGAGGTAGACTCAAACATGCAGATTTGGAGTTCTTGAGTAAGCATCCAATAATTGTGTCCAAAGATAATGCACTTATACAACTTTTACTTGCTGAAGCCCACAAGAAGACTTTGCATGGAGGACCACAATTAATGACAACTTACCTCAGAGGAAGGTACTGGCTAATTAAAGCGGGTAACACTACAAAGAGCTTTGTGAAAAACTGCATGCCATGCGCAAGACAAAAGGCGATGGTAAGAACTCAACTAATGGGGGACTTACCGGAGATTAGAGTGAAACCATCAAGACCGTTCCTCATAAGTGGAGTCGACTTTGCAGGCCCTGTAAATGTCCGTATGAGTCCGGGTCGTGGATCAAAGTCTATTAAGGCATACATCAGTATTTTCATATGCATGGTGACAAAGGCCATACACATAGAATGTGTCAGCAACATGACAACTGAGGCGTTTATGGCCGCATTCAAGAGATTTATGTCTAGAAGAGGATTTGTTAAGGAAATGTGGAGTGATCACGGAACTAATTTCGTCGGAGCCAGTAAAGAGTTGATAGACACCTGGAAGCAAGGAAAGACCAGTATACCCGATGAGCTTAACAATCTTCTTGATGCTGAGGGCACAAAATGGAAGTATGTGCCACCAAAATCCCCTAACTTCGCAGGATTATGGGAGGCTGGAGTACGCAGCATAAAGTTCCACCTAAAGAGAATCATTGGAGACGCTACACCCACCTTTGAAGAGCTTAATACACTCTTGATACAAATTGAGGCGTGTTTGAATTCACGACCGTTGTCACCGTTGAGCGACCACCCTGATGATCTGGAACCACTGACACCAGCGCACTTCCTGGTAGGCGAGCCACTTATTACAATACCAGAGAAAGACCTGACTTTACATAAGGAACATTCCTTAACACGTTGGCAGAATATGCAAAGAATGTTACAGCTCTTCTGGAAAAAATGGCAATCAGAATACCTGACGAGACTTCAAGAAAGACCTAAGTGGAAAACACGAACACCAGAGTTTGAAATTGGGGAATTAGTTCTTGTGAAAGATGAAAGGTTTCCCCCAAGCAAGTGGCTATTGGGACGTATCCTAAAAAAGTACCCCGGACAAGACAATATAACTCGGACTTATGATGTTCGTACTATCTCAGGAGTTTACACGAGAACCATTTCAAAACTTTGCCCTTTGCCAGATGTGAGAAAGGACAATACTGTCCTTTCGGGGGGAGTATGTTAGAGCAAGAAGCCATGGCGTTTACTAAATTAAAAAAAAAAAGAAGTTTTGACAGTCTGTGAAAATATGTCCACTAACGAGATTCATTATTGTAATTTAATATCGTAAATAAATGTTCTAAACCTTACAATTACTCTTATAAAGGTTCTGCTTAAGAATGTTATAAGAGCTATTACTCTTATAAAGGTTCTGCTCAAGTGTGTAATAAAACCTTATACTCTCACCGAATGCTACTATTGGAGCTGAAAAATTACAAAGACTATTTGTCTTGTAACATGCACTTATTAGATACCGTCTCCTATAACTGTCTTATAACGTACTCCTATAGTAAACTAAAAAGCTTTGTTATAAGAACAAGTGATCTTGAGTTATTGCTCTCATAACGCTCTTAATAAGAGCTTTTACTCTTATAAAGGTTCTGCTCAAGAATGTTATAAGAGCTATTACTCTTATAAAGGTTCTGCTCAAGTGTATAATAAAACCTTATACTCTCACCGAATGCTACTATTGGAGCTGAAAAATTACAAAGACTATTTGTCTTGTAACATGCACTTATAAGATACCATGTCCCATAACTGTCTTATAACATACTTCTATAGTAAACTATAAAGCTTTGTTATAAGAACAAGTGATCTTGAGTTATTGCTCTCACAGCGCTCCCTGTTGTCTACCGCCTATTGTCAAAAAGATTATGTAAAATAAACTTAATTACTTAGTTATTAAAGTATATTTGCTCGACGCGGAATCGCGTCAACGGTAGACAACGGATTAATAAGAGCTTTTACTCTTATAAAGGTTCTGCTCAAGTGTGTAATAAAACCTTATACTCTCACCGAATGCTACTATTGGAGCTGAAAATTTACAAAGACTATTTGTCTTGTAACATGCACTTATTAGATACCATTTCCTATAATTGTCTTATAACGTACTCCTATAGTAAACTATAAAGCTTTGTTATAAGAAAAAGTGATCTTGAGTGTAACAAGACTTATAGCTTAACCTTGTAGTACACTACAAGCCTATTTATAAGAACACGAGATCTTGAGTATAACAAGACTTGTGGAATGCCAATATAAGAGCGAAAGTCTTTCTCAGTGCACTTACTAGACTATTATGAGAATTGGTAGTCTTATAATTTTGGTTATAGGACTA
Source organism: Aethes cnicana (assembly GCA_963971205.1). NCBI lineage: Eukaryota > Metazoa > Arthropoda > Insecta > Lepidoptera > Tortricidae > Aethes > Aethes cnicana. The sequence goes on from OZ020284.1 coordinate 11,829,782, forward strand.
CTTTGCTAGTTGGGCGGTTATCACGCTCCCGCGGGAACTACGCGTTCCGCGATGATACCCTATGTCCTTCCCCGGGACTTCCACTATCTCCATAAAAAAAATCATTCAAATCGGTCCAGCGGTTGAAGCGTGAAGAGCCAACAGACAAACAGACAGACATAGTTACTTTCGCATTTATAATATTAAATATCCATGGATATGGATTCCTAATATATTATATTGTTTGGGTGCTCAGTGTCGGTATTGCAGTCAGCGGTCGATATTTCAAACTGACGTTAGGCCTGGTTGGAGGTTGACGCCTAGCTTGACCTTTGTATTTCGCACTAAAATATTGTATAGTGTAACAGAACAGACTGCTTTAAGCTGTATGTTACATCACAAATATTTTAGATTTCTTAAGGAATAGATAAAGTCTTCTTATTATTATTTGAATACTAGCTTCTTCCCGCAACATCGCCTGCGAGGAAGTCGGTTGTCGCGCTTCCGCGGGAGCTATGCGTTTTTCCGGGATGAAAAGTACCCTATGTTTTTTCCTGGGACTTCAACTGTTTCCGTTTCAAGTTTCGTCCAAATTGTTTCAGCGGTTGAGGCGTGAAGAGGTAACAGACAGTCAGAAAGACAGACGGATCGATCGACAGACAGAGTTACTTTCGCATTTATAATATTAATATGGATTTGTAGTTTAGTTAACTTGAGTCGAGACTTCCACCTTCTCCACAGCAGACTCAGAGTGATTCGAGACTTCGCGCGCGTTTTGAATTGCCTTTCGGATGCGTGCGGGTTTCTTTATGGTGTTTACTTTCATCGAAGAGCGAGATGGCCCTTCTGTTGGCCTCATGAAGTTGAATTTTGCACATAAGTGATACTTGAGGAGCAGACCGGAAAAGAGTCTATGATCTTCTGCATGAGAGGTGGAAGGACGAACTACTGGGATACTATGACTTATTGATATTGTTTATGTGGAGTTCGGAAGACTTGATTGCGCGGAAATCTTGCATTTTCCAAGGATGGAAAATAGTCTATGTTACTCTCAGAGTTCTCAGGTATATTTATACCAAGTTTCATTAAAATCTGTTCAGCCATTTTGGCGTAAATTAACGAGGCGAACGCGGCGAACGGAGCGAACGCGGCGAACGAAGCGAACGCAGCGAACGGAACGGTTTCTCTCGATTACGCGGATGCCTTACATTTTCCAAGAATGAATTATAGACTATGTTTCTCCTAGAGTTCGAAGGTATATTTATACCAAGTTTCATTAAAATCTGTTCAGCCATTTCGGCGTAATTTAACAAGGCGAACGTGGCGAACGGAGCGAACGCGGCGAACGAAGCGAACGCAGCGAACGGAACGGTTTCTCTCAAATACGCGGATACTTTACATTTTCCAAGGATGAGCTATAGTCTATGTTACTCTCGGGGTTCCAAGGTATATTTATACTAAGTTTCATTAAAATCTGTACAGCCATTTCGGCGTAATTTAACAAGGCGAACGAAGCGAACGGAGCGAACGCGGCGAACGAGGCGAACGTGGCGAACGGAGCGAATGCGGCGAATGAAGCGAACGCAGCGAACGGAACGGTTTCTCTTGATTACGCAGATTCTCTACATTTTCCAAGGATGAGCTATAGTCTATGTTTCACCCAGGGTTCGGAGGTATATATATACCGAGTTTCATTAAAATCTGTTCAGCCATTTCGGCGTAATTTAACAAGGCGAACGAAGCGAACGAGGCGAACGTGGCGAACGGAATTTAGTATAAATAGCGGTGGATTTTGATTGACAGGAGTTAGTTTTTACCTGGTCTTCGTATGGGAAGCATCTCCCTTGTATCGTTTTAGAGTGCAGTATTTCCTTATATTTTATTGTATTTCTGTGTATTAATGTGATTGTTTCAGATGGATTGATGGAGCAAGGGTTTAGCATTCAGTTCAGTTGGAACATGCGAACCATAGTAAATGTAAATGTCATAACAAAATGGATTTTGCCTTTTGTTGTTGTTTTGCATTAGGGCTGGCGTAGTCCGGGGCCTTTAGTTGGAATTGAAACTGACTGTGACAACGAAGTTCCTCCTAAAACTCATCCGTTTGAGTTCCCCAAGATGTGGCTCTTTTGGGGCATGATTGCTATGAATGATAACCATGGGTTATTATGAATCGCAACTCATGAGATCTTCCACACACGGTGGAGTACTGGACAGTATGCGGGGTCTAGACAGTGATTCTCTCAACTGTACTTGCTTGCCGTGGTCCCTCTTTATCTATATATTTATTTATTCGCACGACATAAGTAGGGAATCCTGTGGCCCCTCTTCTCTCCCAACCCTCTCGGTTGCTGTGGGGGCCTAACGCCATTTCAGCGGCACAACACCGGGTGATAGTGTCAGGTTCTTTAGAGGTAACCCGAACCTCGCACCGAATAGCCTTATATCAGCTTAGAAACTTAACATTGCACTGAGTTAAGTTACATCACACTTTACACGTTTAAAAGTAAATGTGAGGCGCAGCGTGGCCTCTAGCTTTGCAAACATTAGCCTAGGGTATCAGGGATCTATGAGTAGGATACGGAATCTTCATTAACTACTACAATTCTTCATTAACCTAATCTTCAAAGCATAAAGGTAGTTTACCTTTTGCAGATTCTCATCTAGTGGAAAGATTTTTAACTGAGGATCAATAATATTAAATAGTAATCAAAGTTTTGGTTTATTATGATTTGTTTGTACGCAAAATAAGTACACGAATCTTCAAGTATATTTTTATCAATTGATCGAGTCATACTGGGTCATATGTACCTTCTCAATCCCTGTCTTGGTCGCTCGAAATCAGACATATTGATCGACAGAGTCACTGACTAATCATTTGTTATTTTATGTTAATAACCTCAGTCATAATGTATCAGAACTAAGTGGAAAATATATCCTTATAGAAAGACAAGTGTCTACTTACTTCAGTTAGAAAACTTGAAGCTAAAACTGAGAATAAATATATCTGCTGACCAATTTTGGTCTTTAACTAATTATTTAAATAAGCTCAAAATGGCTTTTAAATAAAGAACTTAGCTGGTCAGACCCCATCCAAAACAAGGATTAATTTGGAGATGTGAATATAATGTCATTAGACAAGAAAGCTTATGAAACTCTAGAAATCTAGTTACAAGTATTGATGCCGCCTATATCCAAATGAATCAATGTTGTATCCGACCTCCTGGTAGGGGATTTAGGTAGGGAATCTGATAAATATTTAAATTCTGATAAAAATAAATTAACAATAATCTATTCTTGCTTAATACCTTTAATAATTGAACATTCGCTAATCCATAATATACCATTCCTATTCACGTTAAAAGTCCTTGAGTTATTTACGGATCATAACATAAGGTTCTATAAACTACTAGACGATTGCGATCACAAATTATTTGGCCAAAATAAAATGTAAATATAAGAATTTAGTTTAATAAAGACCAAGAGCCGTTTGCAGAGTTTCATGTCGTTAGTTAAGAGAGAGTTTTTAGGTTAGTGAAGGGTGGGGTGTTACAATAGAACACCTATCTGACACTTGTACAACTGGTATATTATTATTTATTTAATGGTTGTCTGATCAAGCACAATATTAATGTCCTCTTTAGGTTGATAGTTTAATACTTATTTAAATATAGAAAAAGTAAAGTTTGCGGTTAGGCTGTTATATGTTGCAGAAGTTTCATCTTTATCATTTGCCACCATGATAAGCACTTAAATTTTGGTTATCAATGTGAATTCCTATAAATTTCAAGTACTTACATAGTAAGTAGAGATCTTCTACTATCTAAAGTCCCGCGCCTTCACATTTCAAAACGCTTCAATTCTTTTATTATTATTTAAAAAGCACCACCAATACTCTCAACGCATAGTTGATGGCTGTCTCAGCTCACACACATGTGTTGAGAGTGTTGGTGGTGCTTTTTCAATACATTGAAGCGTTTTGAAATGTGAAGGCGCGGGACTTTAGATAAGTAGAAGATCTCTAAAGATTAGAGTGTAGGTCATGTCAATAATAAAAATGCACTAATTTTTGTCTGAAAATGCAATACAATGAGCTTTTATCCGCGACTGAATTTAACACTATATTTCCAAAGCCCTTTTTCCGGGATTACGGGATTTCCGGGATTCCCGGGACTACGGGATTTATGAGATTCCCGTTATTTCTATGCAAAGTCCTCTTCCGGGGTCCCTCTATTGAGTTTCCGGGATTTCCGGGATAATAAGTAGCCTATAGCTTATTCTAGGTCACAAACTATCTGTTTGCCAAATTTCATGCAAATTGGTTGAGCCGTTTTTGCGTGATTGAGCAACAAACATCCAAACATCCAAACACACAAACTTTCAGCTTTATTAGATTAGTAAGATTGTGTAGGTTATCGAATTTAGTTTTAATTTACAACTGAACCTTATAAATAACGTTAGCAAGCAAGACAAATAACTACATGTAGGATTACTATATTTGACGTTTTCATGTTTACAGTAAAGTCATGGTAACCGTTCGCGAGTCCTTTTAAGTCATCGCAAATATAGAAATGATATGCCGAATTGTAACAATAAAGATAAAAACTACGCACAGGAAAAATACCACTGAGAAACTCACTCGGTATATTACATCCCCTCTATTATCGTTTACGACGTAATAAAACCAAGTTTATTATTTATTGTGTGTCACAATATGAAAACGTTTAGTTGGCTGTTAATATGGACAAATATACTTAAAAGGGGAGTTGGCGTTTTCTTTCCGAGAGCACGTGTCGCCTTCGAAGCCTGTTTGTTAGCCTTTTGTTGAAAGTTCACGTACCTTCATTGTATGGGGCATTAAACTGCTTTAGTGAACGCATGGCAACGGAGTTCGTTGATTTGAACTGACAACTTGAAATTAAGTACATAACCTACTTGGACCATCAATTTTGTTTCTTTTTTTATAACTAGCCGTCTCTACCGGTACAACTCTCGCAGAACCCATATTTTTCCGTTCCCGTAGGTAATCCCATAGTCAGGAAATCCTCTCCTAGCGTTCCCCTAAAGGAACCTACATAAATGCCAAATTTCAGCTTTCTACGGCTATATAATAGAGATCTTCTACTATCTAAAGTCCCGCGCATTAACATTTCAAAACGCTTCAATGTATTTAAAACCGGCCAAGTGCGTGTCGGGCCACGCGCAAATTATAGGGTTCCGAAGTTGACGATGCCCACAGTACCTTTCTAAGACTTATTAGCATCTAGCTAGCCTGTGGTATGACGTGCCCGCCCGACTCCCCTGCCGCTCGAGAAAAATCATCATTATAAGTTGGTCGACTATTACTCGTAAGTTTGTACAGCCTACTTAGCTCTGATAGTTTTCCTTTCAACTACGTTATATATGCCACAACCGTGATTTTTTTCAGCCATCCAAATACCACCATTTAGCTGGCAGGGGGGGGGGGGGACACGTGACTCTAACAAAAAATAGCACTTTAAAGCTTAATATTTCACAAACGCATCACTTAATCAAAAAATGGTTTTAACAAACCCACAATATTTTTTTGAGACCTATTCAACGATATGCCGCACCATGGGGTATGCAAGAAAAAAAAATTACATCCCCACTTTACGAGTAGGGGAGGTACCCTATAAAAAAATATATTTCAAAATTTTATTGTACCACTTTGTCAGCATAACTAATATGCATATTCATGCCAAATTACAGCTCTCTAGACCTAAGCATCTCCGAGCAATAGTGCGGACAGACGGACGGACATGGCGAAACTATAAGGGTTCCTTATGGACTTCGGAACCCTACAAAGCACCACCAACACTCTCAACACATGTGTGCGTGCTGAGACAGCCATCAACTATGCGTTGAGAGTGTTGGTGGTGCTTTTTAAATAATAATAAAAAAATGAAGCGTTTTGAAATGTGAATGCGCGGGACTTTAGATAGTAGAAGATCTCTATTTTCGGGTGTGTGTAGATCGATTGGATCAGATGTGGATTGTGTCCCCAATCTGCACTGGGCTCGTGTGGGGACTATAGCCCAAACCATCTCGTGATGAGAGGAGGCCTGTGCAGCAGTGGGACGTAATCTGTTGTGCTTGATCGATCAGTCAGTCAGCTTTTCCGTTTTATACATTGTCGATTAAAAAAGCCATGGTGGCCTAGTGGTTCGACCTACCGCCTCTCATGCCGAGGGTCGAGCGCCCGGGCCCGCGTGGGGACTATAGCCCAAACCCTCTTATGATGAGGGGAGGCCTGTGCCCAGCAGTGGGACGCCAATAGGCTGTAGTAGTAGTAGTAGTAGAATAAGGAACTGAAAAACTTCACAGGCATTTGATTCAGTCGGATAGTGACTGACAGAAATGGGGTTGAAAAATTCATACAGCCGTCCGTCCAAGAAACTTTCTAAATCGATTTTACATCGATGAGTATTAAATACTTTGTACATCTATCATCATTTCAGCCGATAGATGTCCACTGCTGGACATAGGCCTCCCCCAAGGCGTGCCACTCAGACCGGTCCTGTGCCACTCGCATCCACCGCGTTCCCGCGACCTTTACAAGGTCGTCACTCCATTTTGTTGGAGGCCTACTGACAGCTCGTCTACCGGTTCGCGGACGCCACTCTAGAATTTTCTGACCCCATCGGCCATCAGTCCTGCGAGCAATGTGCCCCGCCCACTGCCACTTAAGGTTCGCAATTCTTCGGGCTATGTCGGTGACCCTAGTTGTACTGCGGATATCCTCATTTGTGATTGCCGTCTGGGTGACTGAGCCTTATTATGAGGCCCCTCGGAAGCGCCCACGCCCAAATGTTTCAATTTCGTATATTTATACAAGAAAAAAAAACTACATAGGTAATTGTGTACTGTGACGACACTGCGGGTGTGCAGCGTCTGGTGGGTGGCTTGCCTATATTATGCGGAGGTAGTTAGTATCTTGATGTTATATAATAAGCTTTATGAGCTTTATTTTCAAATAAAATAGGGATATAAATAACAATACATTTATTATTTATTAAGAGGGGCCTATACATGGTGGGTCAAAAAATATGGCAAATAATTAACCCACAGTATCGGCTATCGATTTTAAGCATATTGTATAAGTTTTTTTTTTTTTGAGTTGGTAAAAAAAAACATTTTGTATAGGATTCAAGCGTCGCTCACACAACCAATCCCATATACTTTTTTTTTTTTTACCAACTCAAAAAAAATTAAAGACCCATACAATATACTTAGAATCGATAGCCGATACTGAGGGTTAATAATTATTTGACATATTTTCTGACCCACCGTGTATACAAGGTGCTAACAAATTAGTCAAGGATATTTTAAGAGATAATAAATTACATTAAAACAATTAACTTTTAACTATAATTAAGGAAAAAAAAAAAAATCGGCGGGAAAACGGCAGGTTCTTAAACAGGGTGTTTTAACGTAGCAATTTTTTTTTCCTATTTTTCTCCAAAAAAACATAACAAAACCAATGATGTTTCATACTTAAATGTACTTCGAGAGCCGAGTAATATCAGCTGAAAAAAATCCGTGACTAATTTGTTAGCACCTTATTCGTTCGTGTCTAAGGCGAGCTTCCAACTACTATCCTAATGAAAAGCTAGAACTGCTTTTTTAATATTCAAATTTTTACTAACAGTTCTAGTATGTTCTACAAATCTACAGCCCTAGTTAGAGTTCGTATAGCGAGGGCTATACCAACTCTATAGTACCATAACCCTAGAGACCAGTTTAATATTTTAGAATATAGCTTGTATAAAAAAGGACTTTTTAGCATATTATAAATTATATTATAAATTCAACAAACAATTATTGGAAATAAATGTTTTATAACTAATTCGTGACTCGTTGGTCCCATAATATGTCTAGTAAGGACCAGTAGGTGAAAGTGCTTTTGATCTAAATTTGTACCGAGGGCCAAATGAGAAATTTACCGCGGCGTTCGTGAGAAATGGGCTCGTTAGGGCGCCCAACTAGCTTGTAAGATGTTACATTTGGCGCCTGTACCTTTACACCACAACCTTGCCACAATTCATTTGGCAGTGCCACGTGTTCGATCCGGCTTCCCTCATTACGAAATTCTACTTGTATAGTCTCCGAGAGTATTCGATTTCTTCTCTGTTGTTTAGTAGCCTTATTTTACACGACGGTAAATTATTACATATGCTTTAAAGTAAAACATCGTGTTTATCTTATACTGCCGTGAGAAAATCCAATTGTACCCAAGCTTCGCGTCGACACTTATGGCTGAGCTTCTCACCTCGCGTCTACTTGAGCTGACGTACGGCCATTTTGAATCCAGCCCGTACATGCGGCGTGACATCTAAACGTAACGTAAGCTTAGGAGAACGGTCTGCTTTTGTGAATTGTTAGTAAATTCATAAACTGTAAGTACCTATCTCTTTTTTTACTTTATTCTACAGAAAATATGATTTACTATTCTTTTCCTAAAAGTATTTATCATAACCAATGGTCACTTTACAAGTTTTGAATCAAGACAGTTTTGGAGTTATTTGAGACAACTTAAGGTAAATTGATACATTTATCCGGACTCTCAAGTACGATGTACTTTGTGCAAAGGACGCAGGACATGGGTAAGCCTGACGATATCATTTGATTTTACAAACAGTTAAATTCAAATTGATAACAACATTTCATTCGAATTCAAGCTTTATTTGTCGCGAAGTGAACATTGAATTTTTTTTAGGCAGCTATCCCGAAGGAACAGGATGATGTAGACTAAAAGTTTCTGATTCAATAACGAAGATCAATTCAAAGACGTGGAAACATAATTTGTCAAACTAATAGGAGTGTTTTTATAAAACGATCAAAAATCCTACTCAAGTAAGGAAATGCAGGCTACCAATGTATTGCGAAACGTTGTGGACCTCAAGAGAGCACGATTTTCAGTACATTTTCTTTCGATGATGATATGCTTATAAAATCCAAGGAAATGTTTCGATTCCGTATTTCAAACGACCCCTCACATGCAGTGATAAAATTCCATCAATACTACTCTAAAGCGCGCTATGTCTTCTTAATCATACAATAATTCAAAGCACACCCTTAACCCCGTAAAGTGCCGAGGTCATCCATTTCGTATAAATACATGGCGCCCTCCGTAGCCACTGGATTTTGGCTTCAGAAAATCAGCCTAGCGGAAAATCGTCTTAACGGATATGCTTAGCGACAGAATCACTAGCCGATCTTAAAATGTAAAGAGTCTTATAGTAAATCGGCTTAAGGCGGCTCAAAAGCATTAGGGAGCGTAAAAACGTCCCATAATGTTACTTGAGGGTTCTACTAGGTAAGTATTTTTAATAGGAGGGGTGCCGTCCGCAATGTTAGGAGGGGCCTGTTGGTAATTTCATTTTGATTGTATTCTTGTGACGATAAGAGATTTTTCAAGATGTTAATATCGTATTTGTATTTGCATGGCGTCTGCGTACCGGAAGGCATCGCGTCCCTCGTAGGCCTCTAACAATGTGTGTCAGTCTGAGTGGCGAACTTTGAGGGAGGCCTATGTTCAATAGTGAATGTCTTTTGGGTGAAACGATAAATGATGGTTTACACAAATTTAGATGGTAGTTTTAATTGAAATACACTCAACAGCAATGAAAACGGGTCACTTTGTGTGGAAAATCCTATACAAAGTGACCCGTTTTTACTGCTGTTGAGTGTAGGTACTTATGCTCTTTGACAAAATAATCTAAAAGCAAGTGAGTGGAACAAAAATAATAATAAATAAGTGGGTAACAAAAAGCCATGAAAAACATATTCGAGTGGCGTTTTAGCCAAGTTTGCCAAAAAACATAAAGACTTGAACCAAACTGTAAGGAGTAATATTTAAAACAATTTACAGACAAGACATACATACTACGCCTCGGTTGGCACAACGAAACTCATTTAGAATTGGAGAAACATTTTTATGGCTTCAAATGTGTTTATGCGTGCCCATAAAGTGAACGATGTCCATGAAACTTTGCATATTTGCAAACTCATTCGTACACGTAATAAAAAAAAAAACATGATCGATGGTCAACTGAAACTTAAGTTTACAAAAGTGAAGAAGTTTTTGTGCCTTCATTTAATCAAATGAACGAAGAGTTGGTTTCTTTTACCACATTAATTCTGCATACAGGGTTTCACTGACACACTGTCACAGGTATGTACTTTCTGGTATTTTCTGACGAATAATAATTTACCTGAAACAAACTGTTCTTTTTATATTAAAGCAAGAAAATAAACAGTCCAACGAAATAATGAAAATATATTTCCTTCTAAAAGTAAAACGTAAGTGCAATAATTATATAAAACAAACCAAATTCAAACCTAACTTTCCAGCCATTCACTGCAATTGCTCTGACGGCAACGTTAAAAAGCGAAACACCTAGAATCCCAATATGTTTGGAGTGGAACCCCAATATATTTCCCAGCAAATATTAAACTTGGTGGCTGCGGAGTATTGTCAAACGTGGTTGGTTTGGCGGCGAGCCAGGCGGAGCCGAATTAAAACACTCGTATATCACCGGGAACTTCTGACGTCAAGGTACCGGTGAATAGCGTCTTAGACTTAACTTGTTTGAACGTGTTAAATAGAATAGTGATAAATTTTAAAAATGTGAGAAACACATGAGATTTGCTGTTTGCGGGCCCTGGATAGATCGTTACCAAACAGACTATTAAGTATAATACGTGTGCAGGTATAGTTCTAACAAATCACAACGCACGGTGTGACAGTATTCAGTCCACCCGCGACACGCTATACAAATGGAGACGAATCTGCTCACTAATATAAGATAGTGTACAAATACGTGCGCGTGGCTGAGTGAACCTGGTAAATACTTTTTCTAACGTGTAAAAGTGCCCCAATGTGGACAATTTTCTGAATAAATGATTGAATTTGAATTTGAATTGTTTAGGGTTGGTGGACGGAACGAGCGAATGCGAGCTACCGATTCGTATTTTAAAGTTATGCGTTTGACGACACTATATTTTTTCTTTCTCCTATATCGTAAATACTAGTGGGGACTATATCCCAAGCCCTCTCGTGACGAGAGGAGGCCTGTGCCCAGCAGTGGGACGCAAAATAGGCTGTAGTAGTAGTAGTAAATACTAGTACTAATATTATACACTGAATAGCAATGAAAACGGGTCACTTCGTATGGAAAATCCTATACAAAGTGACCCGTTTTCATTGCTGTTGAGTTTATTTATTATGATTTATAGAATTTATGTATGGTGTTTGCTTCAAACTTACCTTGAATGCGATTTCCGTTTTGGTTTTTCTTTTGCAAGTAGCAGAGTATGTAGACGAAACACATTAAACACTCATTAAACTTGGATTGTTCACTCAGCGTTATGGTATAGACTGGCTTGGCTCTTCACTAGTCTGCTTTCTGCTTTCCCCGCGTCAGTGGAAATACACTGAATGCTAAAATTTTGTTACAAATTATATCAGTATCCGCTTAATCTAACAGCCTCCAATCTAGCCAAACTTATGGCGTTCAAAAATGTTTCAAATGTTCTTGAATTTACGAATATGTCTTCATGTAGTTTACCTACCCCTACTTACACCATGCTTATTAATTTAATTGGTGACCCAATTTTTTTTCTTTCATCTTATGAGCCATTCTTTCCATTCGATGACCGACCTTCAAACTTAATGTTACGATACGAATTATGCCAAAAGAACTGAAAGAAAATTGCCATAATGAGTAAAAGGTTTGACCCAATTTATTATGCCTTTAAAATGCTTATGTTTGTTTACACGAGAGAGCAATTCAAATTCCCATTAGAGTCCATTCTTTGAAAATTACAATAAAATTGATTATAATTAAGAGTCATTGACATAAATATACATCTGGAAGAACTTGGAAATACAATACAATATACTTTATTGACCACCACACAATCAAGGAACAGTACAGACAAAATGTAATTACACAAAAAGGTGTGACATACAGCTGGCGGTCTTACCTATTTGAGTTTGAATAAAGTTACTTAAAATGACTAAAGTTCTCTCAATATATAAGCTACAAGCAATTTTGTGTTATTTGGATTTTCCTGTTGTAGACTTTCTGCTATTACTTTTATGTTATTACCTCATATTTGATGGAAAATAAATTTATATTTACATCAGAGATGTTCTGTTAGAATAAATCAGGAGATACAGTCTCCATCAGATATTTGGAAGCAAACAAGGCGATTATAATTATCTAAACACTATCTTAATTGTAAAGAGGTAAAGGTTGTATGTTCTCACGTATATTTAAAGGCCACTGTACCTACAAAAAACCAGTTACCTACTTAATAAAGCCTTAATTCTTCACATATTATAATGACCTAAAGCAATGTTTGATACATTTGCACAAAGGTATTTATTATATAATGTGACGGTATATAGAAAATATACATATCATATTATGTAGATAAAGAAAACACATTTCTTAGAACTAGACCTCACCCACCGAAGGCCTGAAAACTTACTTCGTTAGAAACTTTCCCTGCCAAAAAAAACCCGTGGTCATTCTCAGGTAGCAAACTGGCATATATCTTACAAGGCTCAGTGCGTTCGACAAAAACATAGGCAAGAAAAAGTTTACGACGTTACGGGACAGAGTAAGAATAGGTTCAGTAGATCAACGACTTTGATCTCGCGAAAAATGCCGTTGCGAGGTGAGGGACGAGAAGGGCGCGACTGGTCCCATCGCACTTAACTAAAGACGATTCTCATCTAACAGATCAGATAGAATCGCATGGCAGCGACGCTGCAGCATTCGTCGGCATACGATTGCATTCTTCCGAATTCGATCGCATGTGGTGGGAGTCCGGTTTTCAATCGAAGCTAACCGTAAACACGAGGAGCCGAAAGGACGCAAATCCCATTCAAATATAAGATTTATCACTGCTATACAGACGGTCTAAATTCCTTTATATTTATAGGGTCAAGCAAAACGTTGACGATATTTTACCCACAGAATCTGCTATCGATTCTAAGCATGTTTTATAGTTATTTAAATGTTTTCAAGTTGGTAAAAGAAAAATGTATGGGCCAGTATGGGATTGACAGTGTGGGCGAGACCTTAATCCCATACAAAAAAAGAATCTTCGAATTCGGCGACATGCTATCGGATTCGGCGCGGCATACTATCGAATCTGGCGGAATGCAATCGTTTTTTATGAATATATAGTAAAGTTCACTACTACTCTCTTCGATTCGATCCGCTAGGTGTAAATCGTCCGTTATGTGGTTATATCTATATGATTATCTCGAAACTGCTCTTGATCTCGCCCCTCACTCTATCGCCATTGTTCTATCAAGATGACTTCGTTTACTGACTGTTTATTACACTGTGGTTGCGGTATAAGGAGGTATAAGGAAAATGGAGGTCGCGTTATAGTTCGTAAGTAGTTTGGGCGAGAGCTAGTTCCCTTCTGCGATGATAACAAGTTGGCAATAATAACGTTGTAACAGGGCAAATGAGTCTAGTAATAACGTTCTTTTTAAGTTACAAATGAGTTGGTTAATATGCATATTTGTATGATATTAGGAAGCCGTGGTTCGACCATGCAGAGGGTCGGGAATTCGATTCCGGCTCGCACCTCTAAGTTTACTATGTGCGAAATTCAATTTAAATTTACCACTGAGCTTTTCGGTGAAGGATAACATCGTGAGGAAACGTGCACGCATCTGCGAAGTAATTCAAAGATGTGCGTGAAGTCCCCAATCCGCACTTGGTCCGCGTGGGGAATATAGCCCAAACCCTCTCGTGATGAGAGGAGGCCGTGCCCAGTAGTGGGCCGCAAATAGGCTGTAGTAGTCTGTCTGTCTGCCTGTCACCTCTTCACTGAACCGATTTACTTAGATGAAATTTGATACGGAGATAGAGTCCTAGGCAAGGACATAGGTTACTTTTTATCCCGGAAAACACATAGTTCCCGCGGGAACGCGATAACTCACTTTCACTCGGGTGAAGTCGAGGGCAGAAGGTAGTATATTTATGAATAGAACATTATTTTTACCGAATTCCACGCAGATGAAGTCGCGGGCAGAACTTAGTCTAAAATAAACCTTGATTTTTTGCCTTTTTTCCATTACAGTAAATTGTCATTTCAAATTCTCAGAAAGGAAATACCAAACAAACAAGCACGATGTCATACGTCTCTTGAGTAGGCATTTATATTATCTTAAATCTTCTGCACACGAAGAAAGTCACGGACCCATTTATTTGCTAACAAGGTACATATTCCACACAAATGGATATTTTTGCAGAAAAAAAAACCGTCCAAGGAGAGAGTTAAACTCGCGTGGAGAGGGTTCTGACCCCTGATTGTTTTCAATGACGTCATTTTCAAACCGTTTCACAGGATAAGCTCTTTTATATGATAGATTTCAAATACCATGGACTTCTTAATAATTTTCCTGTAATCTATAGATCAATAACTATCCTCCTTATTTTTTCCAAAATTTTAGATCCAGCGATATCGGAGATAAAGGGGGGGGGTGGTCTTTTTTCGCATATTTTCTTAAATAAATCGAAAAGCATTGACCAAAAAAGAAATAAAAAATATATATTTGAGATCCTTATAATAAATACTTTCATTTGATATGTCACACATTCATAAATCAATCAAATAGGTTCTATGTTTAAAATTTATTTATTTTCGTTACACGTCCGTCTTTGGGTCACAAACTTACATATACATACCAAATTCCAACTTAATCGGTCCAGTAGTTTCGGAAAAAATCGACTGTGACAGACGGACGGACAGACACACGAGTGATCCTGTAAGGGTTCCGTTTTTATCTTTTGAGGTTCGGAACCCTAAAAAACTACAACTCCACCAACACCATATTGCTACTGACCTTTTTACTTAGCACTCCACGTGATTTTCGAAATCAATGTATTATTATAGGATTAGAGCAATAAACCGGAATAAAACAGAATAAAATATTAAGAGGGTTCAAAAAAACTACGAAGCGCTTCGAGAAAATATAGTAGTGCCCTTACGCCTCGCTTTGCTTTGCTCGTCTTGGCGATTGTGGTTCTTTGACAACAGATTTTATAATTACACTTTTTCAATCCCTCCAAAGACGTTAGTAAGTTAATTTCACAAATATCCGTAATGGCGTCACTGGCGCTAATAAAATGCAAAGAGGTACTTAAATATTGAATTAAATATTATAATTAAACATTGCAATAAAATAATAATAAAGGTATCCTGGTATTTAGTAAATTTCCGTCTAAAGTAATGAATATTTATTTTTATTACTTGTGAGTCGTCTGGTCACGTGACTGGGAACCGGCCGGGCTATGGAGTGTGGAATGTGTCTTGGCAAGGAGCGCAATCTTATATGACAAAACAGTTGAAAACGTGTCCAGTGGATTTGATAAGCAACAAAACAAAACACACTCTCCTCACAACCGTTTTCGCCTCAACAGCGCCATCTGAAGGCGCTACTGCAGACTATCCGCCTAGGTGGCTTGACTGGAGTGACGACCGCAGCGCCCCCAACCTACCCGATTTGGTGTCCACCTTTGGAACTATAAAGATTGCGCTCCTTTACTTCAACCCTCCATAGGCCGAGCCCTCCTTCTAATCCTCGAGTCTTCAGATGTTTAATGGGGCGTCGCTGATATCCTTATAACAGTATCTCCTATCCCACTAGTAGATTATTTTCAGAGGATACTGAATCACAAACAGCTTAACTCAATCTAGTTAAAAGTGGATTAACTCAGAAACGTGTCTACACAATTACACAACATTCATAATTACACGATGCGACGAAAATTTCGTCAACAATGTTTTTGGAAATCAGAAGATTTATTTTACAAAAACAAACATTTCCTGTTCTATTCGACTGCTCTTTCAAAACCAAACAAAACACACTCACCGCTAACATCCACCGTAATCACGTGCCAAACAACTATCCCCACCATTCTAAATTACACTTTATCTGAGGAGCGTAGAATCGATTCCAGGCTGACGGCCTGAATGATGAAAGACTGCTTTAGGCTGGCATAAATTCTTGTTTGTAACGTTGGTCGAAGCCCGACGAATACGCTCTTGGCATAGACCAGGCCATAAATTGGCGCGTTTTATGCACGTTCTAGGTAAATGTGTTTGTCATATCTAGTTCCATTTTCCAAAACATTTTCAGTGACAGCCTAAGTAGAAGCGCCACGGTGCTTGCTGAAGACATCTAGATACCTACTTACTCATGAAAAGATGAGATAAAAGAGTCAAGAGGCAATTATCAGCGATGTAGATATGTGTACAGTTCCCAATTCACATTAGACCTTTCGTGGAGAATTTGGACTAATTTGAAAAGTCTGTTGTCGGTTGAACGTAGCCTAAGATTGAATAACAAAAGCCTAGAGGCAAAAACGTATATACCTGCTGTCGGTACATCCCCAAAATACGAGATAAGAAAAAAACAGGGTTTTTTTAGGAAGGAAATAAACATAATTATAAAATACTTCTATTATATGTCCCACAATAAATATGGCGCGGTCACGTTCCCTAGCAAATAACACTGCGGCACATTCGTTGTAAAAACATCTTAACCAACCCACTAGAAATGTTGGAAATGTAACCTAAAGGAACACAGGATAATTAACTATTTGCTGTAAATGAATGGTGGTATTTATTGATTATCAACCAACACAATATTTTTAAAAAGAATCACGTATATTATAGTGAAATGTCTAAGTCTTATAAGATTTTACAGTAATTTTTTTTTTGTCGAAAAGGAAAGCGGTGTGGTGACTGAAAGGAAGCATGCACAGCTCACCTGATGGTAAGTGGTCACTGCGGCCCATGGACACCGAAATCCTATGATGCCCCATTAAGAAACCATAAGATCTGGAATGCGTTGGAATGAGGCCTAAGATGGAATGCCTCTGTGCCAGAAATTTCAATGCTGCAATATATTATTTAACGTTATGTTAAGTCAAAATGAAATGACTCACAACAAATCCATTTCATTTAAAGCATTCAAACGTTCTTTAGTTAATAAACCTTTCAGCTGAAGCGGCGAGACGTCAAAGGCAGCCTCTATAGGTGCCTTGGTACTGAGGACTTGCATGTCTCGTGTCTCGCTCCTTCCTTACGAAGCCGATAGAGAGGTGAGAAGGACTCTAACGACGGGACTGTGCAATATAGCATAGAACAGACTATGCAAAAATAGATATTTATGACACAAGTGCGGAAAATAGGAAAGTCCTGAAGAGTGGCGGTGATCTAAAACACGAGCGTGGCGATAGTTAATAATTATGCATTGTAAATAACTTTTTTGTTACATTTTGTTTGGCAAACGAGTGCAAAGTAGGTACCTAAGTGTTTTCCCATTAACATACAGAATTAATGCAGAATTAGAACTAGAATTTAACAGTGCAAGCACAAGGTGATGGTTTTGCCCTTCGGACGGACCCTACATGAGGCTTTCCACAGCGGTAACTATCGACTGATCTTTATTCATGCGGAAGCACCTAACACTATCCGTAGGTATGTTTCCGCTGAACCGCTGAACCGGTTGAGATGAAATTTGATAATGGAGATAGTTCGAGACCCGCAACGAAAAACGATTTTTTATTCCGAAAGTCATATTTTAAAGGGTTGAAAAGGAAGGAAATGTTTAGTATGAAATTCCACGAGACGAGAGCGCGGGTAAAAGTTCGTTAAGAGGGTTTACTCCAAAAGTTGGCAACGTTGCAAATAGCTGTCAAATATTTCACAGTTTTCATTACTTTCTGAATATTACTGAATGAAAACATGAATTATCGCTCTATGGTTGAATAAAACATTAAGTATGGATTGCAACAATTATCATAGGACCACGAAAATTTTAGGATTACAGAAGTACTATCTTTTAAAAACTTTCCATCGCATGTTCCATGGATTTTAATGTAATCTGATCATTTGAATGCCTAACCAACAAATATAAAACGAGACGCGTCGTTCAACCATAGAACGATAACTTCTTTTTTAATTCAGAAATATTGAGAAATTAATAAAAACAGCGAAACATTTGACAGCTATATGCGACGTTGCGAACTTTCGCGATAAACCCTCTTGAAAATAAAACAAACTGGAATGATTTAGCCGTACCGTGATCTGCGGAGAGCCGTGGCGATGACGGCTCGGAAATTACGACCCTTTGAATTACGGCAGTCCGTTCGATGGGCAAATGGTAATGGCGGACCACTTGACAGCTGATTTTAAAGCCGACGTCAATAAGCAAGGCTTTGAATGAGTAACGCGGGTTTTTTCTTGATACTCCCTTAACGCATTCACTGCCACTTCTTTTTACGAACTTTCGCCAGGTGCCACATCTGTCATTAAAGGAACATTGCAACGCACATGTGCGTTCGAGGCACTGCGGGAAAGTCAGAAAAACGCATATATGCGTTGGTGGCAGTGAATGCGTTATTGCATCTAGGTCAGTTTTCTTTTTCAAATCTTTGAATGACGTATTTTAATATCAGAATATAATATATCGACCACAGATATAATTTCGACTAACGATCCCTACGTAAAAATCTTGCTTTCAAACATCTCAAATGTTTCGGAATATAAAAGCAGAAAAGCTTATTTCTTACGTAAATAAATGGGGCCCAAAAATATAATATTTACAAAATAATAGGTACTTACCGTATTTAATGAGCTTAATCCCCGAGGACAATTTAACAAGTATGTTTGAAGCTAAATTCTGTCAAGGATACTCGTTTTCTACATGTTGGGATCTCTCCTACTAAGAGTTCAAGATGTGATTTTTTTCAAACTTACCTTTGATTCGTTTTTAGGGTTCCGAAGTCCACAAGGAACCCTTATAGTTTCGCCATGTCCGTCCGTCTGTCCGCACTATTGCTCGGAGATGCTTAGTTCTAGAAAGCTGTAATTTGGCATGAATATGCATATTAGTTACGCTGACAAAGTGGTACAATAAAATGATGAAATATATTTTTTTATAGGGTACCTCCCCTACTCGTAAAGTGGGGATGTAATTTTTTTTTCTTGCGTACCCCATGGTGCGGCATATCGTTGAATAGGTCTTGAAAAAATATTGTGGGTTTGATAAAACCATTTTTTGATTAAGTGATGCGTTTGTGAAATATTAAGCTTTAAAGTGCTATTTTTTGTTAGGGTCACGTGTCCCCCCCCCCTGCCAGCTAAATGGTGGTATTTGGAAGGCTGAAAAAAATCACGGTTGTGGCATATATAACGTAGTTGAAAGTAAAACTATCACAGCTAAGTAGGCTGTACAAACTTTCGAGTAATAGTCGACCAACTTATGATGATGATTTTTCTCGAGCGGCAGGGGCGTCGGGCGGGCACGTCATACCAGTGGTATGACGTGCGCTAGCTAGATGCTAATAAGTCTTAGAAA
Source organism: Aethes cnicana (assembly GCA_963971205.1). Taxonomy (NCBI): domain Eukaryota; kingdom Metazoa; phylum Arthropoda; class Insecta; order Lepidoptera; family Tortricidae; genus Aethes; species Aethes cnicana. The sequence continues at coordinate 11,849,184 of OZ020284.1, forward strand.
GGTACTGTGGGCATCGTCAACTTTGGAACCCTATACTTTGCGCGTGGCCCGACACGCACTTGGCCGGTTTTTTAGAGTGAAAGATTGTGAAAGTGAAAGTTTTTGAAATAGGTATTAAGATAACTGTAGACTTGTTTCATACGTACTACAACCACAACCACAACACGTGGTCGGGCGCATATTTTGTATTGAAAATGAATAGTACAATTCACACGTACCACATGACGTCAAAATGTGGTACGTGTGAATTGTACTACCTATTAATTTTCAATACAAAATATGCACCCACGTGTTGTGGTTGTGGTTGTGGTACGTGTGAAACAACCCTTATAGAGGTTTTATTTAACCGACTTACCTACTCTCAAAGTGAGATCTCTCGCCCATTTGTCCTTACGAATTCTCTGAAGTGGTACTACTGCTATTTCTGCTTCTTAATCTACGCTATTACCTACCCAGGCACGCCGCCTTCATTTCCGTCATGTTGAAGTTGTAACAGTTTAGTTGTAACAGTTGTAACAAAATGGGCGGAGCTATGTTTTAACGTGAATCATCGGTTTTCGCGCCATTCGCCTGTGATACTAACTTAACGCTACAACTTTACTCCAATCTCCAATATTTGAGCTTAACAATGACACTAAATCATATTTCTAAGACTAATAGTTTTGTATTTATTTAGGTAAGACTGAATAGACCAATTCGTTACAAAATGACGTGAAAATTCCACTTTCCGACCTTACCGGTACCCGTATCTACTACCCACTACCACTAAAGACTATTTGCGTCCCACTGCTGGGCACAGGCTTCCTCTCATTATGAGACGAGTATGAGGGGTACCCGTTTATTTCGTCGTAAATTTAAAGACGTTTCATGTTAATAAAAAGAATTCTCACATTGTTATATTTTCGGGAGGATAATAGTACGGGCGAGCATGTTCAAGCCTCCCGGCTCGGCGCAACACGGATTCTTAATATGCCGTAAAAGGGTGTAAAAGGAGGTCGCGATCGGCGACATTCGATGGCAACAATGTAGGCAACTCCTCCATTTTACGTCATGCTAACTGGAATATAAGACACTATCGTCGAATTCGGTAAGAGCGGTTCCGCGGAAACCATGAGCTTTATGGAATAAAAAGTAGCCTATGGGATGTTGGGCAAACTAGGAGGAGGATCAAAGAAATTAAACACTAAAAAAATTGGTTGTCTGTAAATTCGGTTCACGGACGATAATCTTACGCGATAACAATTCAAATTCAATCATTTATTCAGCAAATTGACCACATAGGGGCACTTTTACACGTCAGAAAAAGAATTTACCAGCGCCGCAACAAACTCAAGCAGAAGGCCTTTTTTCAAAATTTCCACATAGTTACAAAATTTACAATACATGTATAAAATAAAATAAAAATAACGTGACTATCACTTGTTCCGCTCTCGGCTCAGGCGGAACGTTACTATTGCGTCATGTTTTTTCGTGAGCGCAGCCGGCGTTCATCGATTTATAAGACGTTATAACGTCAAAAACTCAACATTGAAGATTGTTGAATAAATATCATATTAGATACATACCAGAAACACAACTTGAACGCAATGAATGAAATATAATCACCATCTGCTCGTTCTATTGAAGTAAATTTTTCAAACAGTACTAGTAAGTAGTAAACCTGTCCATCCAAAACGCACAATAATGAAGTGTATAAATGAAACGCAGTGTAATTTAGACAAAAATCACGATTGCTAACCGCTTGCTGTGCAAATAAGGTGAAAAGCCGAGTGCGGCTGAAAGAAGTCTCATTTAGAGCGAGTGGTTCATTCGCCACGTCTAAAGGTCCCATTTGTTAGCCGCGATGAGTTTCCCTGGCGCGGCCTCGGGTTGCGGCGCAATGGGAGTTTTGATTTGTATAAAAATAAATATCCGCCCAATGCCACTGAAGGCTCGCAATTTCTTTGGGCTAGCCCGAACACACTCATACAATATCAACTTGTATTCATCCTGATTTGTATAAAAATAAATTTATTTCTCCACATCATTATCATCATTTCAGCTGAAAGTGGACTGTTTGACATAGGCCTCTCTCAAGGCTCGCCACTTGGACCGATTCTGTGCAACTCGCTTCACAGAATTCCCGCGACCTTCACGAGACAATTCACTCTCGAATAATTTTTAGTGTAACTCCGGAGTTACACTAAAATGCGCTGTAAATATGTATTATATCTTCGTGTAAAATCGAACATAATAGTAACTAAACACTACTAACTATTACAATACTAACTATTTTTATTAACTTCGCACTTACATTAAAATACCTCGGCTTGAGTCATGTACTTACATCAAAATACATTTGAGGATCTCGGTAACTATTGTAAATTTGGCAAATCCAGTTTTATGGCTCGATAGAGCTCCAAAAGTTTAGAAGGATACCGTTAAAAACGCAAAATCTTAAAAATATGTTACAGTTATGCTTCACAGGTACGGAAATATAAAAAAATATAAAACAATAACAAGACTTCGGTAAAGTTTCGCTGAAACTGTCTCACGGTGCATAATTTTCCAACCGGATACCAATCCCAGTGGAGTACGAGACATTTACATCGTGGTCAAGCCACTTTCCGGTCCCCTGGGCCCACTGTACCTGAGCCCATCATAAATTATGCCCAGACTCGGTTCCCTTTACGCCTGTGTCGGCGTTATTTTTTGGAGTTTCGTCGCAATTAAGAGGGTTTATCCCGAAAGTTGGCAACGTCGCATGTAATAGCTGTCAAATGTTTCGCTGTTTTTATAAATTTCTCAATATTACTGAATTAAAAAAGAACTTATCATTCTATGGTCGAATAACGCGCCTCGTTTTATATTTAGGCATTTAAATGATAAGATTACATTAAAATGCATGGAAAATGCGCTGGAAACTTATCCAAAGATAGTACTTCCTTAGTCCTAAAAATTTCGTGTTCCTATAATAATTGTTGCAATCCATACTTAATGTTTTATTCAACCATAGAGCTATAATGCATGTTTTCATTCAGTAATATTCAGCGAAATATTTGACAGCTATTTGCGACGTTTCCAACTTTTGGAGTAAACCCTCTTAATAGCCATGTGTCATGTTTACAGCTGTTTCATTTAGATACGAATGTACAGTTCACTTCTTTATTCATAGACTGTTAGCTCGTTGTGATGTTTTGTGAGACTTATCAGTTGGACTGATTTCACGAGGGTTACTTATTGCATTTTTGAAGTCGAGGTTTGGTTGAGGAAATAAGGGAAAACAAATGTTACATGCGGGAATATTTCTTGTAACGTTGGGTGATCCTTCAAGCGCAAAAAAAGTTGATTAAAGAGATAATGGTTGATTAACAAATAACCTTCGATTTATTAACATTGATAAGTATGGAGTGAATTATAATTATTTGTTTTAATGGAAATTAAATAAAACCGTAATACTTTCTATGTTGTGAGTATTTCAAACTAGATCGATAAAAACGAAATCACATCAAAATAATTAAAAATCAAACAGTATATTAATTAAAGCAGTTTTTTACTGATTATTGATAGACCATTTATTTATAATACCTATACGAATAACCAATCAACTCTTTATTTCATAAGATTTTTTACCACAAAAACTTATCATAAATAATCTTAAGAAAACATGCTGAAAATGAAACGATAGTTCATGTTACGGCTATTCAAAATAAAAAGACGCTTTTACAAGATGCAGCCCATTAGTGTTCGTACATCTCTCGTATAATATCAGCGTTCTTAGAAACCTCTCATAAATTTTAATCCTCAGCCATAATCCGATTTGTGGCAGGATTTCTGAGAGCCGAGTGAAATATGCATTTAATTATTCACAACCTACTTTCGGCGGATACTTTTTAGAAATGTTGAGTTTTTCCGCGTTGTGGCGATCCATTGTATTCTAATACGTGGATTTGAAGGATACCGTGATAGCCTAGCAAATCTAACTGTTGCCTCTCATGCAGAAGGTCGTGGCCTCAAACCTCTTTTACCTCAGAATACAACTGATTTCCACGTGTAGACACTGCGCTTTTCAGTGGAGTAAGTAAACCATCACTACAATAGTTATATACCTACAAATATATAAAAAAACAGAAATGTGGGAAGTCCCGCGAACTACCTTCAGTTAGGTAAGTACACAAATACACAGATTACCGGGTGTTCTCTGAGCTTTAACATGCGTACCTTTCGTCACGGCTAATGGATTTTTCACATGGACTTGTTTATTGCCGGAAAACACCACTAATCTTGCCCAGTGACGAGGGTTGCCTAGCATTTAGTGGGCGAGCTGGATAAAAGCAAACATATATCATGATGTTCGCGACAACAGCTTAAAGGAGCAACTTGTTTTTCAGCGGGATTCAGCCGTATTGAAGTTTGAAAGAGAAATGTTTTTTATATTTGTCTTTTTTCTTTCTTTTTATCTGCATTTCTGGACCCGCGTAGGGGCTAAATACCAAATGATTGTTTTTATAAATGCGAATGACTTTTTAAGACGCTGACAAGAGCTAATGAATGACCTTGAGCAATCGAGGCAGGCAACGGTTTCAGCGGACAATGTCTGTTTCCATTGGAGGGAGCGAGAAGCACGACCGCGGAATGTGGGCGGTATACGTAGAAAATCAGAAAAATTAAGATTTAAAAAAATCCCACATTGCATGAACAATATAAATTAGCAATTTTTTTGGTATTGGTATTGATTGGTGTAATCCCTCATAGGGAATAGTGTATTTAATTATAGAAATCTGCGTTAAAAAAAAGCTTATAGAACCGTTTTAGGAGGATTACGTAATTGACTGACGGCCGGATTGGTCCAGTTGGTAGTGACCCTGCCTTCTGTTCCGAAGGTTGCGGGTTTGAGTCCCGCTCGGGACAAACTTTGTGTGATGAACACGAATGTTTGTACTCGAGTCACGGATGTATTTATATATGTATGTATTTCTCTATATAAGTATTTATATCGTAGTCTAGCACCCATAGTACAAGCTTTGCTTAGTTTGGGGCGAGGTTAATATGTGTGAAATGTCCTAAGATATTTATTTATTATTATTTCACGATTTTTTTTTTCATCGAACCGATTTCATTAATATTTCTTTAGGAAATAGTAAGTTTTTTTTAGTATATAGTGAATATTAATATATATTTTACTCGGCTTACAAAATCAAATAGTTTGCGTTTAAATACTGTTTATATGAAGTCAATTTAGGTCTTGTCAGCGCCTTAACATTATCATCATTATCATTATATTATCTACTGGACCGCTAACCCTAAGCATTACATTACACATTTCCTTTATATCAAGATTATTTTATATTACCAAGTCGAAAGCAAATAATAATGATAAATAATTCAGTTTTAAAGACATCCGTGAATTGTGTAATAGGTATGCATGTGAAAACGTCGACCGACACATCTCTGTAACGGAAACCCTCATCCGTATCATGTTCTCAAGCTTAGAAAAATTCATTAAAAATTGCGCATATGCCCGAACATTCCTTATTTCCTGCTTGTAAGAATTGCGCCGGGCTTTTGTAATTAAATTGTACAAAGGCGACAGTAATTACGTATGGTACACGTCTCGGAAGCTTTGTAAGGCTATAAAGGGGAGGATATTTTTAAATACTTACGGCTTTGAGGGATTTTAAACAGGTCAACGATGTGGCCTAGAAAGAAGACATATTTCAAGAAGAAATAGAATTTACGATGAAATAGTTTTACTGTATACTTGAACCAACCACAACATCCTAATCAGCCTATTAATATCCCACTGTTGGGCATACTCACAGGCCTACTCTTATGACGAGAGTTTGCTGAGTTTGAGCTGTACACAGTCCCCACACAGGCCCAGTTTGCTGATTGAAGACTTAACACGAATAGTTTAAATGGAAATAAGAATTGTATTCTTTTGTAGATACATGTAGATGAATGTATGGTGTTTTTAGATACAGTTTCATTACAAATTTTAGGAGCACAAAAAATACTATATTGACATAATTTCAATATAATTTGAACATCGTTTTAGGTACAATTGAAAGCGTATTCAAGTTGGAAGAGATCGGAAGATATAAGTTATGAAAATAAAATAGAATTCTTGACGGAAACTTGCTCCATTATTAAATTTGTGTACACAATGTTATTATAATATCCTTCAACAAGCAATATCTCGAATTGAGCATTTCCATCAAAATGAGAGAGCGTGTTGACATAAAAGGAGAATTAAAAAAAATCGAGACGCAATAATTCTACGGAGTAAACAACCGTCTCAATATCGTACTGTGCTGATATTTGTACGTTGTTATTAAAAATGATAAAGCTAAAATAGAAGTATAGTATATAGTAAAATATAAGCAGGATACTTGAAAAAAAAAAAATTCACCAAAATACCTTTTTGAAATTCAGTTGGTGTAGATTTCAACAGAGAATAAAAACCGAAATTAAACCTGAAACAGAAACCAGTACTTAGTCTCTGGTCCTTGGTTGTCCTTTAACAAATTGGAGCGACGACGCGTGGTACAGGGTCGATCTGAATGCCAAACCTTAGTGAGGGTAGTGTTTAGGCTGAAATTGTGATGATTAAGGGTTAGGTATCATATGTTTTTATTTTAAAAAAATACATCAAATAGATCACAAATTAGATCTTATTGTGTTACTTCATTCTGCTTCGGTGCTGAGAAATCACAATAACAAAAAAAAACATTACACCTATAAAAACATTGTTAATACCTTTCGACAGGTAGAAGCGGTGGTGTTATGTATTACTTGTTTATTTTACTTTTTAAGAATATATTTGAATTTGTTACTTAATAACATTGATCTCAGATTACCAAAATAAAGAAGTATCGATCATTTGGTTCATCAAAACTTTAATCAGTTTTATTTTCTTCTTTTTCTACTTCAGTACCTAATTTAAATCCGTTCTAGACTTCGCATCGGAGTCATTCTGACACAAAATTGCTTCTGCTGTAAGATTGAGGATATGGCGTTTACTGTGGTTATGCTTCTTAGGTACCTAAATCGGATACAATCTTTGCGCAAACGTTTCGGGCGATTCAGGAACAAACTATTTATTAATTTTATTCGTATCTATTTATCTTCTAAATTTACTAGCCGTTTACCCTCTTAGAATTTGCGTACCCGATGATACTATACTTATAGGTAGTTATAGTTGTAGGAGTATGGAAAATACTGGTTTGTCCCGTTAGAAATCCGTTACCGTTTAAATATCGGGATAAAAGTATCCTATGTTATTCCCAGGGTCTCAAACTATCTCCTCACCAAGCTTCATCCAAATCGATCCAGTCGTTGCAACGTGAAAAAAGGACAAACAAACACACTTTCACATTTATAATATTATAGTAAGGATGTAAGGATATCATTGGTTATTACCTATTCTGAATTGGTTGTTACAATTATTATTTAATCGTCCAAACTGTATATTTTTTCAACAAAAGTTACAAGAAGAATAGTCAATTAAAGATTTTATATCAACTTGACAAAAACAATTTTAACTTACAAAAAATCCCCTACTAAAGAAATAACCACTCAAATAAAATTAAATTTTAAATTAATTTGCTGTAAAAAAAGTAAAACTCGTAATAATCCATATCCTACAGTAAAGTACAGTAAAGTTAGTAATACGCGTGCACGGTCAAACATTACGTACAGGTTTGCACAACTCAGAAGGCGCGTGGATTAAGCAAAAATAGACTCTGCGTCAACGGCTTAAGTGCTTCACCGCGCGCCTTCTAAGTTGTGTCGTGTTGTAGTACTAGAAAGGTTTTAGTACAAGCAACTTTGTTTCCACGTTTCAGGCTAAGCTAAGTACTGCACTCATAAATAGCGAGAGTTTAACTTTTATTGCAATTACTCTTTTACTTTTATGTCAGTCTAGTTTCTAGACGATCTAAAACTGTTAGATACTGCAAGTTTGTTGGGACAATCGTATTTGCAACCTTTCTGTTTTTTATTGTTTTTCTACCACACTTCTAAAATATTGTTTATGCCCATTTAGGCTCTCTTATACTACTACTACTACAGAATATTTGCGTCCCACTCCTGGGCACAGGCCTCCACTCATCACGAGGAGTCCCCACGCGGGCCCAGTGCGGATTGGGGACTTCACACACATCTTTGAATTACTTCGCAGATGCGTGCAGGTTTCCTCACGATGTTTTCCTTCACCGAAAAGCTCAGTGGTAAATTCAAATTGAATTCAATACAGAAAATAAGTCGCAACAAAAAGAAACTAAACTTCCTTGTGAAGATCTTCGCGCATAGCGGGTATGTGAACTCACCGTTGACAAAATTGTATTGAGTTAGCATTAGCACAAGGTGGTCGGGCTTTTAACTCGTCGCGCTTGGTGTCGAGCTCGGCGCGCCGTGGATTTCAAAATTCAAGAGAGCTTTGGTTCAATCCTGGCAGCTTGGTTTTCCCACTGAGAAGGTTCTATGCCACACCCTTTCATTTGCCGCTTCAGCACATCTTTGTACCTGAGGAGTTGTCCGCCATGCTTACGCTTGCCCTCCTCAGGCTCTGTAAAAGATGTGCTTTGCGACCCTCTGATGTGCCATCCTTGACACGTAAGCTGTCGCCGCATGAGATAAGCCTGAATGCCACCCACATTGGCTCGTCTCAGCACTTCAGTACAGTATTAAAGTAACGTATCTATCCTATATTAACAATCAGCAGCATAAATGAGTTTCTTGTGCTCACGGAACACAAGAAACTCAAACCGCTTCTACCGCACGCTCAAAATAAACCTGATTAAAAACCCTACATTCATGGCGGTCGTTTTAACAGATCTTTTACAGTCTCTTTACGACTCCGGGGTATATAATGCACGAAAACAGAATCAAATAAAGGGATATTACGGCACCATTTCCTCGATTATATTGACGTATAAAACCGTTTTTAAAGTTGCTTTACCGCGCATGTAATACGTACGTAACAAATTGTGCATTAAATGTTGTGCTGTAGTTTTGAGTTGCATTTAAGTTGCATAATACAATGCCGCAAAATCCGTGGTGGCCTAGTGGTTTGACCTACCGCCTCTCATGCAGAGGGTCGCGGGTTCAAATCCGGCTCGCACCTCTAAAAATATTTATGTGCGAAATTCAATTTGAATTTACCACTGTGCTTTTCGGTGAAGGAAAACATCGTGAGGAAACCTGCACGCATCTGCGAAGTAATTCAAGGATGTGTGTGAAATCCCCAATCCGCACTGGGCTCGCGTGGGGACTATAGCCCAGCCCTCTCGTGATGAGAGGAGGCCTGTGCCCAGCAGTGGGCCGTAAATAGGCTGTTGTAGTGTAGTATAATACAATGAAGGCTATATGCTGATTAATAGTTATTTGAAGATGTGTCTGAAGTCCCCAATCCGCACTGGGCCCGCGTGGGGACTATAGCCCAAACCCTCTCGTGATGAGAGGAGGCCTGTGCCCAGCAGTGGGACGCAGATAGGCTGTAGTAGTAGTAGACCTAGGGTGGTGAATTCGTAAATGTCCCAGATCGCAGGTTTCTGTGGCCCGAACCGAAGATGAGGGCCATAAATATGCGATCTGGGGCTTTACGAATTACCGCCCGTGGTTTGTCAAAAGTTTTAAGTCTTGCCTTGGCCAAGAAGTGAGATTTTCTCTCCGCGTAGCGGGCAGAAAATCCCACTTTCTGGCCAAGGGTGATGTAAAATACATTTTACGTCACACCAGGCCGAAAAGCGGGATTTACCGCCCTTGGGCGCTACGAAAAATCCCGCTTCACGGCCAGGTGGTGACGTAAAATCGTATACTAACCACGGGCGGTCGTAAAGAAATCCTCAGACCGCTAGATTATAGCCCTCGCCTCCGGCTCGGGCCTCAATTACCCGCGATCTGAGACTTTCTTTACTTGACCGCCCTAGGTGTGTAATGTACTATTGCGTAAACATACTGGCAAATAAGTAACCGTGTGCAAATACATAATCCAAATCGTAGAGAGCTATTATTAAAAAAAAACCCTAATCTAAACGAGTCGACCTAAAAAAGCTACCAGAACGAAGATAAATTTTAAATTAAGCCTTTGTGCGGGATCCCTTTAATATGCAAATAACATAGATAATAGATATTGAATACGCATTGAAAAGTGACCCAATTTCGAAGGATCCCTAAATTTGCATAAAATCGGCTCTGCGTATATTTATTTAGCGATCAATCTTGCCTGCACGCAACGTCCTCTGGCTGACTTGCACATTTTTACGGACAGCCGTATAAATTGTGTACTACATCGTAAATAGGCGCTGCCATATATTTTAAAGCCGTCGTAATTTTGTAGGACTGCAGTTCTGTTTATTTCGATGGCATACTGAATTCCAACCTACAAAAAAAATCGAGCATTAATTAATCAAGGTTCAAAGAGGGCAGGTTTAAAAAAAATACCGTGTTGTGGAATGCGGAAAAACCACAGTTAGGACAGTGTACATACCACAAAACGTTTGCATAGCAAATAAATGAAGAATAATCTTTAATTATATTATTTTTTCTTAGTTCGGGAGTTCTTTTATCACATTGAAATATTGACAAAAATGATTAAGTACTTAAAATGTTCGACAACATTTTGATTTTATCATGATCAAAGTGTAATAACCTATTTTTTTTTTCTTAATAATTGAGCGCGTTCTATACAAATTTTCTAACACGAAATTTTGCCGTAAGCGACAACGCAGGTTGGCTTTTACCGAGCCAGTAACTTAGGAAAATATGAGATAGTCAGATATACTTGTTATATTTTTAATGAATGGTCATAAACTTAACAGGAATCACACCCAATTAGCTGATATTTCACACCCTTTTCAGGGATCTCGCCAATCCCAACATTATTCTTAGTATATTTTATGCGGGCCACGTCGAGTCCACCCCTGACCTCACGGTCACGCCTCGAAACATCACTTTATTAAAAACAAGCTGACCCGGCGTACTTTGTACCGCCTACAGTCATGCGTAACGTGAAATGTCATTTTACGTGAAGCGAATTTTAAACTCTTTTTTTTTGGCGTGCATTTTTATGCTATTTTAATGGTTATTATCCTATTCGGGGCGGAGAAAAATCCAAAAAAAACCAATGTAACGTGAGATTTCACGACCGTGCCAAGGAAAAAGCGTGTAAGGTAACGTATAAATTCTCAATCAAAAAATTTGATTCCAAAAAAATAAAATTATATAAAAACGCTACAAATAGCCTGTTCAAGTGTGCATATTTGTATTTCTAGACGAACTTTCATGTTTTTGTTTATATAAACCTGTAGACATACTTAGTACATTCTTAGTAACTTAGGTATAAGTCGATGAAGGAGCTGTTTTAGTATGATAATATGACTAATCATTATATCATACTAAAACATTACTACTACCTACTTTAAAGTTCTTATACAATATCAAGTCTCAAAAGTATCGTCGCCAATGAAGATAAATCTTGTAACACTCGATTTCATTTATTAGAAACGTGCCGTTCTTTTGATGTTAAAGAAAAATATAAATCGCCTTGAACTTTAAGTTGAACTATAAAAATAATCGCCGTTCAATATTTTTGAAATTAGGTACTTGTGCGGTCCTAAATCAAACGACAAAAAGGCACATAAAATATTAATTTTTTTTACAAAATACTTTTTGAGCAGTAGGTAGTGAAATGTACTATCCATTCGTTCTACCATTACTTTAATATATAATAAAACTAGCTCACTCAGCGGACTTCGTACTGCCATAGATTTTTTTTGGGGTGGGTATGAAAAATAGCTTACGGCCTATTCTCAGCCCTACTGAACATACTCACACCAAATTTCATAAGAATCGGTCGAGCCGTTTCGGAGGAGTTTGGTTACAAACACTGTGACACGAGAATTTTATATATTAGATGTAGGCTATAACTGGATATTAAGGCATTCGCTGCCACTTCTGGTTTTACGAACTTTTGCCAGGTGCCACATCTGTCATTAAGGGAACATTGCAACGCACATGTGCGTTCAAGGCACTGCGGGAAAGTCAGCAAAACGCACATATGCGTCGGTGGCAGTGAATGCGTTAAACTGTGCAATTTGATTTATGTAGATGATCATCAAAAGCCTATCATAGTTGTCCACTGCTGAACGGATATGGGCCTCACCCAAAGTACATAATTACTCTGCCTAAGGCGTTCATATTCAATCTACACCGGTCACCTTTGCGCACTTCGTCACTCTACCCTGGCAACTGAACAGAACGCCCCTCGTTTGCTTTGTCGTGGTCTCAACTCAAGAACGCGTCTACTAAAACGAGATCTTTCATGGATGGATAGTATCATATGGTGTTTATGAACGATTCATTTATCAAATTATTCTCTCCGTCAGCCGTCCATAATTCCGTTACAGAACAAACATTATTTACACGCGTGTTTTAAAATATTTCACATTTATTTTAACGTTGTTTTCATTTCAACCGCTGAATAAAGCGATACGGGATGGCCTATTAAAGAGGCCCGTGTCAACAACAAACTTTTACTACAGCGCAAATGGAGCGCTTTTTAAAATATGCGAGGTAGCGGATTAATATACGCAGTACTCCCAACTTGTACATTCTAATACCACTTATTTCATGTTCCAGGATACAGTTGTAATCTTCTAAAAAAGGCTAGTGTCAACAGCAAACTTTTACTGAAACATAAATGGCGCGCGCCTTTTAACCGATTTCGAAAAAAGGAGGACGTTCTCAATTTGTTTTTTTTTTTTTTTGTATGTATCGGCCTCTGTCAATTGTGAACAATTTCGATGATTATTTTTAATCGAAAATTCCATTAATTTGGTTCAGTTCTGATGATGGGATCCATGAGAAAATGAGGGAACTCCTCAAAATTTGTTAGCACGTGTATGATTTTGGCATCAATTTCAATGATTACAATGAGACTTACCCATCCTTGAATGGGGAAAGTAGCCGAAAAAATCAGCTTTAGGTCGGTTCACTTGACACCGACTTTGTAGGCTGTCGGAGTTTGAAACCGTTTTTTTTTTGAGTAAGCACGTTTAATTTCAGTGTATTTTAAAGGCAGTATTGAGCCAATAAAAAACTGCAAAAAATATGTAAAACCTGTCAATAATTTATACTTACGTATACCTTAGCAGTATGAATAATATCCTAGAGAGGAATCCTTTACCTGAAACAAAGAGGGTTAAGGTTACTATACATAGAAATCATTATAAATTCATCGTTACAATATGCTTCATCGGCAGAATAAATGGAAAATTCAAAAGGTAAATAACCCGAAGGTTGAAAATAACAAACTCATCAAACCCGAAAGATTAAGTAAACACTGAAGTGCAAGCGTAAAGTAAGGTACTTCAAAATGTAAAACTTGGGAAGAAGGTAAACTGTATTAAATTCTTAATCGGCTATATTTTAGATTGCTTAATAAGGAAAATTTTAGCGGGTTTATACTGTATAAAGGCTGGTCTTGTTTTAAAAAAATAACACTTATTTAAATTCTTGTTTTATTTTTCAAAGGTTAATATTTACATCTTTCACCCATTAAAATGTTTGAAAAATGTAATTGTACATAAAGAAAAGTATATTAGTACAGCTTTTCAATTCGATTTAAGTCAATTTAATTTAAAAAATATCACGTTGAACTATCTAAAAATGAAGGTCAAATTAGCCAGCTATTAACATTAAATTTACGGCAGCCATTTATGATGACGTCACCGTGGGCGGTACGCAGAACAAATGACTTTTGTTACGGACTGCAACTCGGCTGTATTGTCTTAGGAACTTGGCCTTGTTTTACGCCCGTTTTGTTCCCATTATACATTGCTAATCGTTTGAGCTGAAAAAGATGTTGCTCTTGTTGACATACAAAAATGTCGATCTTGAAAATTATCAAAATCATTTCGAAAGAAAGTTACTACTATAGTTATAGTTTATACAAAATACAAAAATCTTAAACTATAATTAAGTTTCCCACAAAACAGTTTACACGATTCGACTGTGGGATCAATCAGTCTATTCTCTTTACAAACATATATTATAAAGTACTAAGGTAATAATACTAAATAAGATTAATGCAGCTTTCTACCAAACTTAACTTTATTAGCCTCCTGTCTGGTGTGTGATAGATGTTTTACTTTTTAGATGTGTGCTATTCTCTCACGACAAGACAGAGCACACGAAAGACATAAAGCTACGTTCGCAAATCACTTTAATTTGGATTATTTGAGTTTGTATTTACTAAAGTGCAGTGAGATAAAAAGCCAATGGTCACACCAATTAGCTATAAGTCTTGGTCGGAACTAACCATGCTATTTATTTCCTACTACTACAGCCTATTTGCGTCTCACTGCTGGGCACAGGCCTCCTCTCATCACGAGAGGGTTTGGGCTATAGTCCCCACGCGGGCCCAGTGTGGATTGGGGACTTCACACACATCTTTGAATTACTTCGCAGATGCGTGCAGGTACCCTCACGATGTTTTCCTTCACCGAAAAGCTCAGTGGTATATATTTAAAATAATACAAATACTCGTAACACTTTAAGATCAGATTTAGTTGTCAACAGAGCAAATTTTATTCATGAGCATCTGTTGGAAGTTTGTGTCTAAAGTGTTCTGATTTTGAATGTCGCGGAAGGCGGTACGTGACGGTTCCGTTTCCGTTGCACTCGGTGGCCCTCGAGTTTCGCACGAATTAGAGACTCATATTTCCACTTTTTTGTACAGGGAGCTGGAGATGAAATAACAGCTTCTGTTTACTACCTATTGATAAGTCATTTCCCGTGGTATTATTCGCGTAGGTCCCATTTCATTCCGGTCCGGGCATTACGTGTTACTCGTCAAGGAACTTCCATGCCAAACTTCAGTATTCCACGAACAGCCAGTTCCAGCTGTGCGTTGACTTGCAGTCACACAGTCAGTAATGGAAAAGTTTTATGCAAGTATATTGATATTATTTTCATTAGTACCTTTACCTAATTAAAGATGGTTTAGTAGATTTACCTACCGCCTCTTGGGCAGTAAGTGGTTTTAAATCACAGCTCGGATCTCTATGCAAAATATCTGCGTACCTAACGGAATTTTGCGATGGTGGTATTAGTGTAAAACACTCTGAATTTAACTTTTTGCTTTTTACTTGTCTATATTTCTGAAAATTCATGCGAAATTGTTAGGACAAAATTTGGACACCAAAAAATCTGCTGCCGAAAAGTCGTTCAAGTACATAGTGTACTAGCAGTGCCATTCGTGTATTTAATTGTAATTGTATTTACATTGGTAGTTTATAGCATGCTCTGTACTTTAAAGTTACAACGTTGGATATTTTTATAAAAAAAAATATGTAAGTAGGTTGTGTGGATAAGTAGAGTAGCTTTAATAAAACGAGACTGTATGAAAAATATTTTGAGATCAACATATGTATTGTTTTTTATTCCCAGCTCCCGGTCTACGACGCAGGCAACACTGGTGTTACTCGAGTCACATTTCCACTTTTGCAAGGAGCAGTCGTTGTTTGACTTCCTGCGCAAAAGTTGGAAAATTAAAGCGATTTGCGACGTCTTTTATAAGGTCACAAAAGAAATATACATTTGAGTGTTATTCGTTGATTTATTTGCAGTTTAAGTTAAGTGCAGCCTTGTGTTTTAGTCATTACTTAGTTTTACCTTGACATAAATATAAACACGATTTCTTTAAATAAAATAAATCATACATGTTTACATCGCTCCGAATTGTACCTTGGAAAACAACATTCAAATCGGTTCATTAGTTACTGAGATTAAATATTACTTATATATTAGGTAGAGGATATATAAAGATAAGTATTTAATTAATTGACAAATCAAAAAAGAAACTTTACAAAAATAACCATAAAAAGATGCCGAGAAAGAATGTTATTGCCTTATTTGCGTCAGCGTTATAAAACTTAAACGCGCCTCGGAAGTAAAAGTCATCCATAAGACATAAATCTTGGCAATAAATTCTAGAGATACTTTATGCATCCTCCATCATATTTTCGCCGTGATACTTTGTGTCAGCTAATATAAACCTATTTACATTCTCATAAGATCGGCCGGCGGGATCATAAAGAACCTTTCAACAACAAAGACATGTGATACAAGGTTGCCTTTGAACTTTCAGTCAGATGACATCACGGGATAAGTTGCAATATTATATGTCAGATTGAAATACAATATCGTCTGGGTATTAAAGTCTTCTTCGTTGTTGACATTACTTGATACCTACTGATATCAGTACAGCCGAAAGATGTACACGGTTAGATATACCTAAGCCTACCCCAAGGCTCACCACTAGCATAAGATTATGCTAGAGCTGCGCCCATCCACCGTAATCTCATGAAGGGCTGGTGGCATTTGAAAATCTTCTTTAGGCAAATAGATGAAGAGCCTGCAGTAGAACTAGTCACTGACAATGCCCGAAGAATTAATTATAAAGCTACCTACAAAGTTTCCTAATCGCGCCCAATAAACCGAAGCATTGATCAAGAATGTGACAACATAATACGATAAGAGATAGGTACTAATGAGAAATACAGTAAATGAAGGCAGTTAATTATTTGAAATCCATTATACGATCTATCTTTACTTTTCTTCTTTGAACTAAGAACTTTGACACTGAACGGCGATAAAGTCAAATCAGATCTATTTGCTGCTAATCATACGTAACGGTTATTTATAAAGGATGAAAATATCATCAATATATTCGTAATATATCAAGCTGAATCAGTGTATAGAACAGAAAAGGCAGAAAGACGACATATTTCCATGAGTACACACGGGAAATACCATTACCTACTTGCAAAGACGGTAAATCGTTAAATGTTTAATCTCTAGCAGATTTGTTACATAAAACCCGGTTAGCTGTAAGCCACTTTACCTCCAGTTGGACTAATGGAAAGTAATTGCTCGGCTGTTAGCAAGTTTCATTGGAAACCATTCGATAGAAAGGCCTCGCGGTGGAGTTGAGGGCAAATTGCAGACTTCGTATCAATCCGTTCGACAATGCTAACCTCTGGCGGGTGTTCACAGCGTGCGAGTTTCTTGTTCAAGTGAATAGTTACGACAATTTGTTCTCATTATTCTCTTATTTGCTCTTGCTTGCATGAGAACATGATGATTATCTCCCCCTTTTTCCTTGTAATGTGAGTTCGACTTAGGCCCGGTTCCTATATCCACGAAACGCCTCGTTTTGCCTACGGACGGTTAAAATTTGACAGATTCTCTATGGAACAAATGTCAAAAATCAACCGTCCGTAGGCAAAACGAGGTGTTTCGTGGATATAGGAACCGGGCCTTAACGTGTTTTTTCTCCCATTCAATCCTTTATTATATTTCTGTAAACATCTTTCATAAGCATCTGACCTTTCTAATTTACCACAATTTTATATACTATACTACAATTTTTTCATATACTTTTATGTTTACGTGTAGTTATTTAGCAAACTTAACTTATGTGTTTCATTGGAAGCTGTTTAAGAAAAAAATAGTGTTTATGTCTTATTTACTTATTATTTAACATTGAATTCCTTTCTGTTAGTTTTCTTAACAAAGAAAATAAAATGAAACATCTGCACAACATTAGGTTTAACAGAGAGGCTGACCGAAAGAGACAAAAACTATCTACTCTTTAATTACAGTAAATACCATAAAAAGTATGACTCAGAAATAATGTGAGACGGGTGAAAGTATTTCTAGAATCGGTTTTATAACTACTTTGTGTGTTCATTCCTCTTTATAATATTAGTAAAGATTTTTTTCGCATATTTATTTAAACCCCCTAAACTCTGCATGAGGTAGAAAAGGAAAATAAACCAGGGCACCAGCGGCTATGATTTTTCTTATAGTGCAAAAAATGGTGTAGATATTATGCCTTGCTTTAAAAACTTCAAAGGTAAAATAGCTACTCGTAAACATTCACCATCACTTTTTTAAGTTGTCTGGGGCATCTTGTAAGTAAGTTTCATTTAACTATTTCTAAATATACTTATATATTTTTGACTTTTGGTTGCCTTCTGCAACTCAATTTGCTCTTACAAACTAATGTGAGTAAACTCAAATCAACTCAGTTTTAGTCTTCTAGATGTTAAGAATATAACCATGCACTTTTTAATTAATTTTGTTCCTATCTGATGAAACTTAAACTCTTTTGTAACTTAACATAAATTGCATAGAAAACTGTTTATTAACATTCTACGTGCATAACTGTTATTGGCACTTCGTAAAAGGTAATTCATATTAACATGTAATAACTCAACGCCGTTTTTATCCCAAATAAAATAAATAATAAAATAAAATAAAATACCTAGCTTGGAAGAGAGCTCGCCTGTTATGGGTACACTGCCTGCTCGCTGTTGTACTAAATGGTATCCCAATAGTGAATGCGCTCGCATCCAGTTCGCCACTGAAACGATGTAATTGCCGACCTATTGTGCCCCGGACGCCGAATCCCAGTATTACTTTCAACTTGAATGTTACCTTAACTACGATTTTATTACGTAATCAAAGCAATTCATTGGGTTTAATGTCAATTTTATTCGACTTTTTAAAACTTTCACGACCCAGATCACGTTGTTTGTGATGCCACAGTTTTGCGCTAGTTTATCGCATGTCTAATAAAAGAATAAAATGTCATATCGACAATAATAAAATTTTATTATTGTGACATTCATAAATTGCAATCATATTTTGTTTAGCAACTCTACTGAAAATAGTAGTATAATGAGAAAAACAAACTTTAATTCGGATAAGTCGCAAATAAAAAAATGAGACTTTTTTTCGTCTGTGTGTATGATTTTATGAACTATTGAACGATTTTCGATGGACCTGGGTCTTAGATAGGGACTTTCATGGGAACCATTTTGAGCACAGGTTCCTTTTATATTGCACTTTAATTGAATCAAAGTATAAATGTGGGTGTGCACATGATGAAATTTTCTATCTTCACAAAAAAAGAATCATGACTCTAAGTGTAAAATCACTATTTTTCAATTATTTTTTTAATTTGCATTCCTAAAAATGCTCAAGTTAAGAAAATTGCATTTAAAGTTTATTATGGCAAAAAACACAATTCCACTTCGAAGTAACATAACTGAAGAGTATCCAACTAACTCTAACTAAGTATGTTTGTACTTAAAGCATACATTAGAAATCTAAAGAAAGTTTACTAGGTAGAGAATGCCAATGGTACGTATGTCGTGCTATTTTATGTGCAATGGCGATTTTATTAATAACCGTCCGGGTTTGTCCGGGCATCACCGCCTTTCCCCGCTAACCTGCCGCCAAATAGCAGTATGCTCGCACTGTTGTGTTCCGGTAGGGGGTTAAGGCAGCCGGTGAAATTACTGGCACAGAGGCATTCCATCTTAGGCCTCAGGATGGGAAACGCATTCGAGATCTTATGGTTTCTTAATAAGATTATCATAGGATTTCGATTTTCACGGGCTGGAGTGTACGCTTACCATCAAGTTGCCTGTGTGCTCGTTGCCTACCAATGACATGGCGAAACTATAAGGTTTCCTTGTGGACTTCGGAATCCTAAAAACAACACTAAATGTTATTTGAATGCTATTTCTGACAGCGTTCACTAACGAAAAGGCGACGGGCTACAGACCCCGACCTAATCCTTTAAAAGCAGAAGAGAGCACTATATGTTTCTTAGTTTGTGTGTGATTTGTGTAGTTTGATAGATTTTGCATTTGAGGTGAAATTCAATGCTTCATACGCTGCTGGCTCGAATACAAAGGCGAGATTTTGAGAGAATCCTTTACAGGTGTCAGGTGTCAGTCATCTAGCACTACAGCGGTGTTGAGATTCTGCTGTACACATGGAATTCAATACAGACAGGTATAATAATCAATGGATAACAGACCGAACAGTGTAGGTAGATGCAAACATATTACCATTGCAGGGTTACTCACTGCATATTTATAGTTCCACAGATTGATGTTAAACTAAATTTAGTCTGGTCCAAGGGTTTTTGAGTGGAAAATATTTTAAAACTGAAGTGATGATCTGGTGAACAACGCGGGATTATCTTTACTAATTATTATATTTTTTATTTTTTGCTGCCGTTCTTGTTGTTTTTGTTGGTGTGGTTGCGGTTGTTGTAGTTGCGGTTGTTGTTGTTCTTGTTGTAAATAAAAAAGATAAGAAAAGATTACAACCGAGAAGCGCCTTGTCTCCCACCACGGCTGGTCCCCGCGGGAGCACTAGACCACCACCCTCCAGCATCAAGAGTTACACATCACGAGAAATTGCCACAAACTCCAGAACAACATCAAAGAGACAATGAAGAAAAACACCCTTGTCAAGACAGAATTAGCGAAAAAACTGATACCACTTATCCATTAGAAAAGATTCATGAAACAGCTATTGCCCAAGAAAAGAGTAGACGAGTACCAACATTGTATATAGCAGCCCTGAATGTTCTTACTTTGAAAACGGAAGAGAACCTCGCAGAACTAACATTTGCGTTAAAAAATATCAATTGGGATATACTTGGAATCAGCGAAGTCAGGCGCATGGGGGAAAATATAACAACATGCCCAAACTATTTATTATACCATATAGGAAACACCCCAGGCCAATATGGGGTGGGATTCTTAATAAAGAAATACATCACCAACTACATCGAAGGATTCATAGGGCTGTCAGAACGGGCAGCAATACTAAATGTAAAATTGCCAGGATATGAAGAACCATGGTCAATACTGCAAATATATTCACCTACAGAACAGGCAGACAACGAAACAGTGGAAAAATTCTATCTTGAACTAAGTGAAGCAATCCAAAAGCATACTCACAAGAATTTAGTAATAATGGGTGATTTTAACGCCCAAATAGGTCAAAAACATGATGAAGAGAACAAAACATTAGGACCTTTTACATACGGTAACAAACCTAGAAGCAGAAATGGCCAAAAAATGGTGAACTTTGCCCAGGAAAACAATCTAACCATTCTAAACACCCTATACAAAAAGAAGGAATCAAGAAGGTGGACGTGGATATCCCCTGACGGCAAAACTAAAAACGAAATAGACTTCATAATGACCAACAGACACAAATTTTTCAGTAACTGTGAAGTCTTAAACAGGCTCAATTTCAACACTAATCATAGAATGATTCGAGCAGAGCTAATAAACAAGCAACCAAGGAGATCACGCCCAAGAGCAGAAATAACGAGATGCAAGCTAGCTAAACATCAATTAGATCAAGTAGCTATAACCCTAAAAGACAAACTTGAGAACTTTACAACCAATGCAACAAGCACAAACCTACAGGAAAACTATAACCAACTAGAGGACACAATAAAATCAGCTACGGAACAAAACACCAACACAAGAAAAGACCGCAGAGGTTGGATGTCATTGGAGACTATCAAACTCCTGGAAGAAAGAGAGGTACCAATTGGAAACAAAGATATCCTTGGAAGAAGAAAACTAATAGCGGATATTAGCAAAGAAATATCTAAAAACATGAGAAAGGACAGGAAACATAACCGTTTAAAAACACTAGAAAAACACATAATAAATACAGGAGGAATCAAAAAAGCTTATAAGGACCTGAAAGTAACAAAGGACTGGATAACCAAAATGAAAAACAGTGAAGGTAATGAGGAAAGTCGAAGAAAAAACATACTGGACAATGTTACATCATATTATAAAAAGCTATATGAAGGGACTCCAGGCCAAGATAGAATCGACTTAAAGGAACCATCTGCGATTCACGGAATAATGAAGGAAGAAGTCGAAAAGGCCATAAAATCTCAAAACAAAGATAAATCACCAGGACCAGATGGCATAAGCAACGAGATACTAAAACATTCGAAAGAAACCCTAATACCGGTCTTCACCAAATTGTTTAACGACATCATAGACACCGAAGTAATTCCACAACAATGGACTAAATCCAACATAATCCTATTATATAAAAAGGGAGACCAATATGATGTAGGAAACTATCGCCCGATCAGCTTGATGTCAAATATTTATAAAATATTCGCTAAAATTTTACTAAGCAGGATTGAAAGAAAATTGGACGAACAGCAACCCATAGAGCAGGCAGGCTTCCGCAAGGACTACTCAGTAACTGACCATATCCACGTTGTACGCCAAATTTTAGAAAAATACAACGAATACAACCTAACTTACTACATGGCTTACATTGATTACAGCAAAGCATTCGACTCTCTCAATCATGAAAAGATATGGGAGGCGCTGAAAGACCAAGGTATAGAACACAAATACATCAGAATCATCAGAAATATATACCGCCAAAGCACTGCAAGGATCCAACTTGAAAAGTTAGGTGAACCATTTAATATTGGGAAAGGAGTAAGGCAAGGGGATCCCCTATCTCCAAAGCTGTTTACTGCCGTCCTCGAATCAATATTCAGGAACTTAAACTGGGATAACTACGGGTTGAACATAGATGGACGGAACTTATCACATTTGAGATTTGCAGATGACATTGTGGTCTTTGCAATAACTCCAGACACACTATCCAAAATGATAAACGAACTAGCTCTGGAAAGCGAGAAGGCAGGGCTAATGCTAAACCCGGAAAAGACAAGAATAATGACCAACAGCGACAAACATCCCATAAGAGTCGGCCTAACTACAATTGAATATGTAGATGAATATGTTTACTTAGGACAACTAATGGCTCCAAAAGATACAATAAGCAAGGAAGTTGACAGAAGAATATCCAACGGTTGGAAGCGATACTGGGCACTAAAAGAGGTCTTGAAAGACGAAAACATTCACATACACACCAAAAGTAAACTTTATAACACATGCATACTACCAGTAAAAACTTATGGAAGCCAAACTTGGGGCCTAACAGAAAAAAACGCAAAGAAACTTGCAACTTGCCAACGTGCCATGGAGAGGAGCATGCTAAACTTTAGAAAAGCAGACAAAATAAAAAACTCTTATATGAGATCAAAGACCAAGGTGCAAGACATAACCTATAAAATAAAAACACAAAAATGGCGGTGGGCAGGGCACATGATAAGGGGCAAGGAAAAATGGAGCCAAATTGTAACAAAATGGTACCCAAGAGAAGGTTACAGAACAAGGGGCAGACCAAACCGACGATGGGATGATGACATCAGACGAACCGCAGGAGTGATGTGGAACAGAGTGGCAATAGACAGACAAGAATGGAAGAGGCTGGAGGAGGCCTTTGCCAACTGGCAAACTGACGACCAGAAGATAAAAAGATGGCAAATCCAAGACCACAAATGACGTCAGAAACAAGGCTATTCAGATTCAGATTCAGAATTATTATATACTAATAATAAGTCTGTAGAAGAAGTCGCGTCTGAAACTTGAAAATTAAAAGAAGCTATTAAGTCGAGGGCACTATATAAAAGATATTGAATACAAAATAACGATTTTTAGAAAAAAATACTGTATGTATGTATGTAAGTACCTACGTATGTATGTATGTCTGGATTTAATTCAAAAACTACTTACTGGACGGATTTCATAAAATTTTGGTATGGGATAGTTTATAACACTGGTCAAAATAAAGGCTACTTTTTATTCCGGAAAAACGCATAGCTCCCACGGGAACGCTATTTCCGAATTCCACGCGGACGAAGTCGCAGGCAGAAGCTAGTACGTACTATGTTGAACACCCAACGACTTTTGACTCAAAATGATAAACCATATTTAAAATTTTTTGTTCATTTTTAGACACTTTATCCATGCTACCAAAATTTTTGTCGATGATAGCCTTTTTTTTTCCTGTAGGTGTGATTATACATATGAGCTCCGAATAAAAGATTTACTAAAGCAGACTTAGTATATTTTGTACTGTAGTTCGGGTTCTGAGATTAATGTTCGTCAAAAACAGCAAAGTAGCGAGGAAATAATTTTCAAAGCTCAATCTTGCCTAACCCAATGAAGACCAGCGTCTCCAAAATGAGACAATTTTTCAAAGAAATTAAAGTGGATGGGCTATGAAATGTAGTAGGAAAGGAAGCCGGCGTTATAAACTTTTTATACTCTTGGGATATTACATCAAGATTGGGTCCAAATTTGATAGCTACTTACTGGTTAATGACTTGTGGTGAAAACTTTACTTGAAATTTACAATTCGTCATTGTAGAATGAAGGTAAAATTTATTTATTTTTAATTACGAAGCTGTTCTGCTAAAAGAAAATGTTAAACTGAACACGACGCTTTTATTTCGATATGATATCTATATCTTCCGTTGGGTAAACTGTAGAAAAATAATGTAAAATCAGCATATTGGTTGGTAAACCAATGCCTTTAGGCTTTAGGCATTTTTGCCTTCTCGAGAGAGGAGTTTTGGCCGAAGCGAGTCGTGTTCCGTCGCTTCCGTGGAAGACTGAACAGCGATTCCAGAGTGCGCCTCACGACGAAGAAGTAGTCGTGTTAGTTTCTAAGATTAATTTTAATATGTATGTTAGTCTTTAAGGTATATGTAATATGGGCCTAGATGCCTGAAATAAAATGTATTATTATTATTAAGTCCACAAATTGTATACATTTTGTATGATGAGATGAATAATAAAATAAATAAATAAACTTAACGCATCATCTGGCTCTCTCTAATACGCGATTACGTGATACGTACTAATTTATTTTTATGATACAACATTTACACGTGGTAAGGAAAAAAATATTAAAAAATCGGATTAAAATATATTTTACAAATGGTTGTTGGAATAGACATGTCAAACGGTACACTTGCACGTTAAAAATGTGTAAAAAATTGTCGAAACAGCCGTATCGGAAACGTGCCGTGATCAATCATGGCCGAGTGTTCCCGATCGCAGGTAACAAATTGTTAAAACATACGGCGCGTTAGCGCTCGTCCGATTGTAGCTTTCCGATTAAGGGTAAGTTGATTCGTGCATAGTTGACGGACTCCTATTCGTTAAATATGGCCACCGAGCTGTCATTACATAAAGAAAACGTCATTTATCCCATAGTAAAATATTTAATGTGGACGGTTTGAATCAACTCACCCTAAGTCGTACTTTTGGGGATGGTGCCATACAAAAAGCATCAAAGATATTATATACTTTTCAATCTAAGTAATTATTTTTAAAGTAATCAAATACTTAAAACCACAAAACCACTTTACTACGGAAATTAAAACTTCCTTTTTTCTTAAAATCCTTAAAATAAGTACAATATGTTCTATACTAACGGTTCACAGACAAAAGAAACCAAATACATTATTTTGCTTGAAAGAACTACGACGTGCCACGTATTTTTATTTTCAATTTCATAAAATTCACTATGAACGCTAACATACAATTGAACATAACCTTCCCGCCAGCCTTAGTAGTTAATATAAAACCTCAGTGTTCACTTTTAAATCTATCTATACTATAATAAGAGAGCAGAACCCGGCGCGGCGTGTCTGTGCATAGAAAGAAAAGTTGAAAAAAAGGTTTGTTAGAGGTAATCTCCGAAACTACTGAACCAATTTGAATGCAGTTTTCAAGGAATAGAATAGAATAGAAAATCTTTATTTTCGATACTGTAACAATAATTCTTAAGGCTATAACTTATGATCTAAGAGGAAGGAATGTTACAGTAAACCGAAAAAAGGAGTCCACTCAGCAGTGAAGTCGAGGCACAGGGACCTCGACGCTGATTTTCAGTGGCTCCATAAAATAAAATAAAATAAATAAAGAAAGACAAATAAAAGTTACAATTGAACTGTAAATGGTACATATTCAAGCTTGTACTGGTGGTAGTGGTAATTGGGTACAATAACAAGAATGCGGTGCTAAGACTGAGTACGTAATGTCAGTATTAATCAGAAAATGATAACAATGGGAACAGTTTTGCTAAGAGCTAAGAAAGGCTTTTATTTATAAAAATACTTGCAGTTTATTCCTGTTTAACATAACGGTGCAGTAATTACTAGGTAAAATCATCTAAAGAGACATGAAAAGAGTGAAGATAAAAATGCAATTAAATGATTATAATTATAAATGTGAAAGTATTAAATTAGTTTTAGCTGTTTAATTGCAAAGTGAATAAGTAAAGGAATAAGCAAGGGTAGATAGAGCATCATTTGGAGCAACATGTATGCTATGTTTGATTAAAATTGGATGTCGAAAAGAAAAGTTATCGACAATTTTATATTCCACGCGTGCGAAGTCGCGGGCAGAAGATAGTATTTTTATAAGAAAGCTAAAAACACCTACGTTCCAATTTTTTAAGAAGTGGTTCACTATCACGCAAACCGTTCCCGGGTTACAAGCAAAATTTGTAGGGTAGTTGAATATTGTGGTGGAATAATTTAACTCTTGCAGGTAAGTAATTTTACACTGTGGGGGAACGTGCTACAATATATAAAGGATATTACTCGGTTCGCAAATTGTTTCCTTGGGGAACTACGCGATGCACATGTGACATGGATTACGTAAATAAGAAACTCAAGATACTGGAAATAATGACGAGAATCTTGTATAGAATTTAAAGGAAAATGCATGTAAAATAATAAAGGTTTTAACTTGAGGAAAGCTGGGGTGGTGCTATATACTCCCCCTTCGGGCCATGGGGACGTCCTCGCCCATGGGCCGACTCACTGGGTTCTTCCGTGGTCTCCCTCGTCTCTTTCCACTCGTCGCTGCAGGTGTAGCAGGAGTCTTCCTTGGTCTACCTCTCTTCCTCTGTGGTATCACAGGTCCTGTAAGTGGGTCGTCACTCCTATGGTTATACTTCGTTAAGTCTGTAGCATGATACTTG
Organism: Aethes cnicana; assembly: GCA_963971205.1. NCBI lineage: Eukaryota > Metazoa > Arthropoda > Insecta > Lepidoptera > Tortricidae > Aethes > Aethes cnicana. The sequence continues at coordinate 11,875,938 of OZ020284.1, forward strand.
CCTACAGGTTCGCCGTTGTTCTCCAGAACATAAGTAGTAGGGCTCACTACCTTAGATATGGTGTAAGGCCCATCTCGTCGAGGGGTGAACTTGCTAGTAAGTCCCTTCGATCGGTTACTCAGCACATGTGACTTCAGTAGAACCTTATCACCAACATTGAAACAGTCATGCGGTCTGCGCTTCTGGTCTGCATAATCCTTCCTGCGGTCTTGCTGGTGGGTGTTATGTTCCCGAGCATCAGCGAGGTCATCACTGAGCTTCAATAAGTATGGAGTTATCTGGGTGATAAAGTTCTCAGCCTCGATAACTGCTCGCAAGTCATGTCTGGTTTCAATTGGTGAGCGCAATTCTCTCCCAAATGCAAGGTATGCAGGGGACTTCCCTGTGCTCTGCGTCACACCGCTGTTCATGGCGAAGCGTATAGCCGGTAAAGCGCTAGGCCAGTCTGTATGGTTACCTTCAACTATGATTGCTAGTTGAGTCTTGAGGTCACGATTTTTCCTCTCCGCTGGGTTAGCTTCAGGGTGGTAAAGTGGAATGAGGCTCTGGTCAACTCCTAACGTGTGCATGGCCTTCTGCATCACTTGAGACACGAATTGTACGCCGTTGTCGGATATCACTCGTCGGGGGAACCCGTATCTGAGGAAAACCTCATCGACAAGGGCCTTGGCGCACGCCTCTGCCGTCGCTACTTCGAGCGGGAACAGTTCAACCCATTTGGTTGCGGTGTCTTCAATCAGGAAAACCCATCTCTCGCCCTTCTCTCCAGTGGGTAGGGGACCGAACAAGTCCATCGCCAGTACCTCAAATCTTTGAGCTGGTACTGGGGTTTGTAATAAGCCTGTGGGTTTTAAATTAGATGGCTTGTATCGTTGACATTCGTCACAGTTCTTGACATAGTCTGTAATGTATTTTCTCATGCCCGGGAAATAGTAACTTTTGCTCACACGCTGATAGGTCCTCTCTGCTCCATTATGTCCCGCTGTTGGTGAGTCATGCAGCTCCTTCATTATCTCTTGCCTCATAGACAAGGGCACGACTAGTTGTGGATCATCACTGTCTACATCAGGGTTGAAGTGGTAGAGTACACCTTGTGACATATAGTATCCTCTCTCGGTCCAGCGTGTAGCAGCTAAGATGTTGTTGCTTTCGAAGTCCTTCGTGATCTTGTAAACTTCGGGGTCTCCTGATTGAGCGTTCCGCAGGTCACTCGGGGTCATCCGAGGTAAGTCCACTATGACAGAGCATAGGTTACAGGAACTCGCTGTGGCGGTATCACACACAGGGCGACTCAGGGCATCGGCAACCACATTCTTCTTTCCGGGTTGGTATTCAATCTTCAGATTGTAGGATTGTATTTTCAAGGCCCACCGGGCAAGGCGGCCTGTCGGCGTCTTCAAGGTGAGGATCCATCTCAAGGGTTGATGGTCTGTAGCTACGATGATCTCAGAGCCCTCAACGTACCCACGGAACTTGTCTAGAGCCCAAACAACAGCAAGGGCTTCACGCTCGGTAGTCGTGTAGTTACGCTCTGCGCCGGTGAGTAACCTACTCGCATACTCAACTGGTCTCTCGTCGTAACCTTCTCCTTGAAGTAAGACTGCTCCCAGGGCATATCCACTCGCATCCACTCGAAGAATGAATGGTAAGGTGTAGTCAACCTGTTGCAGGATTGGGGCAGTTGTAAGCCGTCTCTTCAGTTCATTAAATGCTTCAACTTGTTCTTCTTTCCATGTCCAGATCTGGTTCTTCTTAAGTAGCATTGTCAGCGGTCTCGCCAGTTTTGCAAAGTCCGGAATAAATTTCCGAAACCAGGAACAAGTCTGGATGAATGTCTTCAGATGCTTATCATTGTGAGGTTCCTTCATCTCATTGATCGCTTTCACCTTTTCTCTATCAGGTTGGATTCCTTCGGCAGACAGGATGTGACCTAAGTACTTGACGGAGTTACTTGCAAACACACTCTTCTCTCTGTTCACACGAAGTTTAAATAATTTTAGTCTCTGGAAGACTGCTTCAAGATCTTGAATGTGCTTTTCAAAGCTGTCTGATAGGATCAGGATGTCATCCAGGTAAGCTAAGATGGTCACCCCAGGGAGGTTGCTGCGGAATCTGTCCACTAGCCTTTGAAATGTAGATCCGGAATTTCTAAGTCCCATTGGCATTCTCTTGAATCTATACATCCCTAGAGGTGTTACAAATGCAGTTTTATCACGGTCTTCTACTGAAACCGGTACTTGCCAATATCCTGAGCGAAGGTCTAAGGCTGTTATATACTTGAACTTCCCAGTGCTGTGTAGTATATCATCAACGCGCGGCAACGGATATCTATCTGGTTTAGTCACTGCATTGAGCTTCCTGTAATCGATGCATACTCGTATAGTGTTGTCACGTTTCGGGACCAGCACCACCGGGGCAGACCATGGAGACTCGCATTCTTCAATGATGTCATCTTTCAGCATCTTCTCGAGTTCCAGGCGTAAAGCTTCCTTCTTCGGCTCAGGTAATCTGTAAGGTGCCACAGAAATTGGTTGCACATTCTTGTCAATGAGCTCAATGCGGTGGACGGCATAGCTTGTAGGCTCTCCCCCTAGATGGAAGGTCTCCGAGTGATGGTCAAGGAGTTGGGTAAGCCTGTCCCTTTGATCAGCAGAGAGCGTCAAGCCTTCATCCTCACGGAGTGTTTCCATAGGCTTGCATGCAGATATGGTCACCGTTTTGGGTTCAAAATATAATTTATGTTTCACATGCGGTGTGTCACCGAAGCTCCAATTTTGGGTTGCGAAATCCATCATCAAACCAGATGCAGTAAGAAAATCCATTCCCAGAAGTGTTTCGTTATTAGTAGCTTCAGGCAAGATTATAAAGGTGATAGGTATCTGTCTTCCCAGTAAACCTATAATTATATCACACAATAGTACATTCTCTAAACCAGAACGGCCATCAGCATATTTAATGTTAAGAGAGGAAGCAGAGAGTGACTTACCAGAGTCTTTAAGTAGCTTATACAAGCTCTCACTAGCTATACTCCTCTTAGCAGCTGTGTCAATAAGGGCGCGTCCTTCACGTCCACAGACAGTGATGTTTAGGATGGGTCGAGAAGCGTCAGGGGCCAGCACCTGTGTGTGTGTGTCACGTGTAGTGTGCATGAGGGGTAGTGAGTGTGTGCCGCGCGCGCATGCCTCGGAGTCCGGAGCGTCTCCCGCCGCCGTGTCGTCCGTCGATATCGCACAGAACGCAGAACTCGCGCCACCGCCGCTGCCCGCGGCGCCGACGTCACCCTTGCAACGTTGACAGTTCGCGCGTACCACGCCGGGTGCGCCGCATCCATAACACGAAAACTTTTCACTTTTCACTTGTGTCACATCATCACTAGTGTTAGGTACAGCCGCTGCGTCGGATCGCTTCGCGGATAACCACTTACAACTGTCTTTGTTATGTCCATATAACTTACAATAGTTACAAAACCGATTCGACTTCGGTTTCGTTTCAGAGCTCGCGTCACTCGGAAACACTTTCTTGTTCGCACTCGAGGTACTTTGTCGCGTGAAAATACTCTGTTTCGATTTAGAATCGGAGATTAAATCACTTTTGTTGTCAACACATCGGTCGTTGAATTTCGTATTTCGCGTGACAGGTCGAGACGTGACATTTGACGTTGACGTTTCGTTCGGTCCGTTCAATTCGGTGAGTGAATCGTCTATGGATCGAGTGCGTCGTAGCAACTCGTTGAACGAATGAATGTCTTCGCGCGGGATTCGCTTCCGGATCCGCCGATGCAGGAGTCCGTAAATCATGTCAAGTTGAATGCTTTCTTGTAACAAATATGGTAGCTGGGCGATCAATGCACGCAACTTACATATAAAAATTTCTGTTTTTTCTTCGTTTTGTTCACTGCGAAATATTTCTCGAAATATCAGGAACGGTGGCTTCTTTTTACCAAACGCGTGTTGAAGGTTGGCTATCGCGTCGTCCCATGTGGTCACAGTCCTTCTGACTCCATTCCACCATGAGGCTGCGAGTCCCGTCAATAAAATGGAAAGTCCGCGTAGTGCGTTTTCATCCGATACGTTAGCACAATCTTTGTATGTTTGGATGCCATTTATAAATGCTTCTAAGGCATCGTCTGAGTCCTCAGTGCCGCTGAAGCTTAACCTACAACCTGCAAAATGGCCGTCCTGTTGCGGATGCGCAATGTTAGCAGTCATTAACTTTTCACACAATTCGATGTGGGAATGTTGCATTTGTTGCAACAATGAAGTTAAGTATTCCTGAGGCATAGTAACATTGCCGGTTTGCGGTTGGTCTTCGGTTTCTTCAACGCACGCTTCGGGCGTGCCGGGCGTGGCCGCCATGTTTTGCTGTTTTCTCGGCATTGCATCGGTTCACTTTTACACTAAGTCGTAACACTAGCCACACGTAGGGCGTCACGTTTAACTTGAGGAAAGCTGGGGTCCAGTGGTTTACACGAATTAATGTCTAGTGAAAGGAAAACTGAACTCACATAGGGCAGTAAGATATCGCACACGCATTCGCCTCGTTGGACGCTCCCGGATGGACTGACTGAAGAACATGGCGCGCGGTTTTTGTGTGTATGAGTGAACGAATGATTGGTATTTGATTTGAGGGTGAAAGGTGAATGAAAGGGGTGTAGCAGACATGAGTAAATAAAGCTATGGTCACATGTCTGCGGAGAATGGGTGAGTGGTGGTGCTATAAGGTACATTTAATAGTACATTACAGACCTAGGGTGGTGAATTCGTAAATGTCCCAGATCGCAGGTTTCTGTGCCATAATTATGCGATCTGGGGCTTTACGAATTACCGCCCGTGGTTTGTCAAAAGTTTTACGTCTTGCCTTGGCCAAGAAGTGAGATTTTCTCCCGCGTAGCGGGCAGAAAATCCCACTTTACGGCCAAGGGTGATGTAAAAATGTAAAATTCATCGTTGATTTGATTACATGCTGTTGCCTTGACTGAGAGTAAAGATGGGTTAGTAAAAGTTTATTTGAGTTTGTTTATTTTATTTATTTATTTAAACTACATTGCACATAAAAAACGTATATGATTGGCAGACTTAATGTCTAAAAAACAGAAAGGAAATGAGTAGGTGCATTAATATCAGAAAGAAACAACAGAAATGTGTAAAACATTGCAACAAAAATCATAATAGTACATAAATCGGCATCGGAATTTATCTACTTCTCACCGCTGGGCACAGGACTCCTCTCATCACGAAAGCTACAAAAAGGTTTGGGCCATAGGTAAGTCACACACATCCTTGAATTACTTCTCAGATACGTATAGGTTTCCTCACGATGTTTTCCATCGCCAAAAATCTCAGAGGTTTTTAATTGAATTTCACACACAAGTAAACGCAGAGGTGTGAGCTGAATGCGAGCCCCCGACCCTCTGCGTGATAGGCGGTAGGTCAAACTACTAGGCTACTACGGCTTCCTGCTTTAACCACGCCAATGGGGACTATCGTTTTTTTGCTCACCAGTTGGCGCCACTGTTGACTAAGGTCCAGCGGTATAGCTGTCAAAGGAGACTTTATAAGATCGGCGCCGAAACAAAGTTTTCAATCTTGAATCTCATTAAGTTTATTAATTATAAATAACTATCATCATATCGAGTAGCTATGCCGCAATGTTGTGCAGTTCCATTTTGTTTGGAAAAAAGATTTTTTTATTCATAGCTTTTACATTCATAGCTAAATAATGGATTATTTAGCTAGCTATTTGCGATAATTTCACGAAGGAGATCACATTTCAACAGGTAATTTAAAGAAATTATGATTTATATTACGAAGCCCGCCAAAACTAGTGAAAACTGAATGTTATTAGACCTCACGCGACACTAGCGCCTCTAGTGGCAAATCCACACGCGATAGTCCCCATTTGAACGTAGAGAAACGAACACGGCCTAAATTTATTTTTAGGCAATGTAACCCTGAAGCATCAATAGCCTAACAATACCATTCCAAATTCAAACAGAGAATTGTCAGCAAACGAACATTTGACAAAAAAAAAAGAAAAACAAAAACGTGCTGGCATAAAATTCATTAGGGTTCAAAAAAAACTAACAGGTCATGAGCGCAGGAGCGTAGTAAAACACAAATAATAGCACGCGGGTTAAGCAATAATAGAACCTTTGTCAATGGCATACGTGTTACGCCGAACGTCATATTAATTCTGTCGGGCTTTTCCGGTGAACGGCCACGGAACACAACCATAAAATGGGAGGATGGCTAACTTCATTTCGCAGCCAGCAATGGATGCCGAACAAACAAAAACGTGAAAAACGTTCTTGTATTTTTTAAATACAAATCGCTAATTTCGTTATTGAACTGAATAGAGCTTAAGTAGTGCTAGACAAAAAACGACCTTCATACCGTAGAAAAAGGAAGTAGCGCTGATGGCATCCAATACTTTTGTACGCATTGAACAGGTTTAGTTTTCGTTATTTTAGCAATGAAATAATTGATTTCCTAGAGCCTTAGAGGTTAACATTTTTTAATTTTTTGCAGTTCTGTTAGGCCATATTAAAGAGTGTATGGAACACCGAGTAATCAAGTATTGTATTATCTCTGGAATAACGAAAAAAACAATAGAATATCAAATGTAGTAAAAGCACTTATTAAATAATCTCCTATATTTTCCTGTTGAAACCTTGTTCGCCGTTAGGGAGTCGTTTAAAACTGAAAATGTGATAATTAAGTAAACCTATTTACAAATTTTGTTAGGGACACTAAACAGTTTCAGTCGGTTGCTATAAAGTTTCAACGCCAAAGACATCGTCTAGATAAGAACATTTACGATCCAAAAAGGGTGAGCTTTTTGATTGGTAATGTTTTTATCTCAACGATGTCACTAATTTCGTTATGACCATCATAATAAGTCGCGTATGCAAATAAAAAAAACGATAAAGTTCAGCAGTTTAAAAAACAATGATAAGAATTTAGAAATGTTGTCTGTATGTATGTCCGATTTTAACTAGAAAACTACTGGTTGGATTGCCAAAACATTTGGTAAGTATAGGGATAGATAATGATATGGATCAATGTAAAAACTACTCTTTACCCTGAAGAAAAAACACATGGTTTCCATCCATTCATTTTAACTATGGAATGTATGCGTCTAATTAGGTTATTTTATCATGTTCACGGCATGAGGATAAGTTATTGGCACGGCCAGATGTTAAAAGATTGGACCTAAAAAAATGTAAACCAAAGTATCATAAAACATGTAAATTCCATTCCAATATTACAAGTCAAATACGATCCTTGCAAACTAACACGCCTATACCGCGATGTAAAATCCATACTACATACTTCGGATCGGACACCAATCCAATAGACAAAGAATTCGGGTATTTTCCGCAAATACTATCGGTCACAGAAGGCCCAGTTACATAAACACAGGAAAAAAAATTTATGGTATTGATTGGCTAACAAGGACTCAGACCACCTGATGGAAAGTAGTCTCAGTAGCCAATGGAGATAATAGCCCATAAGGATGAAGATGACGAAACAGTTGCCAACCCTGAGGATGCTGGTAATGTTATATCGACGGGATTACTTAACTCACGTATTTGATATATTACAAATAATATTGCTTGGAGGAGACCGTCCGAGTGGCTTAAGAAGGTCGAGTGAATAATACCGGTCGTAAAGCAAAGTGACGACCGCTTCACTGAAAAAATCGGTTGTCTATAAAGTCGGTTTATGGACAATAATTTTACGTGATAATGTCATAAGAAAACATTAATGAATATGTCCCATTACGTGGGACATACATCGCCATGAGGACATACATACATTGTGTCATTGTTTTTCGTGGGCGCAGCCGGCGTTCATCAATTTATAAGACGTTATCACGTCAAAAATCAGATACTTAGGTTTAAATTTAATTCAATTTTATATTGTTTAGTTTTAATAAAGTTTATTTCATTTTATCATTTTGTTTCAGTTGTATCAATTTATCTGAAACTTCTGTATGCTATCAATTTGTTGTGCCGGTCGCAATCGACACCCTCTCGATGCATCCGCGAAACGAACGCTCCTGGCTCCGACACTTTTTAATTTGCACGTGTTTGGATCTCGACGACTACAAATAGATTTAGGTAGTTACGTCGGAACATTGATACTGTATGTTTGTAATACGTAACAACGTTAATAATCACATACTCACACATACACATGCACACACAGAAACACACCATACACACATACTTCCGACCCTTGATTATTTTCAATGATGTCATTTTCAAACCGTTTCACAGGATAAGCTCTTTTATATGATAAATTTCAAATACCATGGACTTCTTAATAATTTTCCTGTAATCTATAGTTAAATAAATATACTCAGTATTTTTTCAAAAATTTTAGGTCCAGTGGTTTCGGTGATAAATGGTGTGGGGGGTCATTTTTCGCCTATTTATTTATATATTTGAGAAATAAAAATATATTTGAGATTCTCATAAGAAGTACTTTCATTTCATATGTCACACGATATACTTTGAAAAACTTCATTAAGTAATATTTTAAAATTCATTTATTTTCGTTGGACGTCCGTCTTTAGGTCACAAAGTTACCTATACGGTACCAAATTTCAAACCTTATCGGTCCAGTAGTTTCGAAGAAAATCGATTGTGACAGACGGACGGACCAGACACACGAGTGATCCTATAAGGGTTCCGGTTTTACCTCTTGAGGTTCGGAACCCTAAAAAGCAGTAGCAGTAGGTCCTAGATAAAGGAGCAAGTAAGAGAGAGATAGAGACTACAGAAGTTAGAAAATACTCCACAAAATAAAATAAAAAGCGTATCGAAATAAAACAATAACGAAAAAATAATACGCACACTGTGACTGTGGAAGCTCAAGAAAACCGTGTAGTCAGTCAAATCGACAATACCAAAAAAAGGGGAGACGTAATAAACAGTAACATAAACATCTTCAAGTGTCGAGCATCTCGGAAAATATCATTTTCTTTGCGGGAAAAATAGATAAGAATAACATCTTAACATCGTTCTTTTGTTATTTATTTCAGTTTTTGCTGGGCCGGTTATTATACCGCATTTTAGGCTATGGGAGCTGCCGAGTCGACGCGTCAAAGTTATTGGCACGAAATAGTCCGTTACACTACAGTGGGCGATAAAACGAATTATCTACTTCATTGTTGTTTTCAGTCTAGGATGAAAATAAACCTAAGCATATTCTATCCTATTTAGCCACCAAATGGCTACCTCGGGACGGACTTCGTTGCAGAGGCAGACTTAGGCGGATTCAAAATTCAAAATTCAATTCAAAATTCAATCATTTATTCAGCAAATTGGCCACATAGGGGCACTTTTACACGTCAGAAAAGAATTTACTAGCGCTTCCTAGACCCATTGCTTGAGAAGAAGCGCCGCAACAAACTCAAGCAGAAGGCCTTTTTTCAAAATTTACACATAGTTATAACATTTACATTACATGTATAAAATATACATATAGGTACGTACTACAATTACATTGAAGGGATGTATAGTCCCTAACTTAAACTTAAATCTAAGATCTTAGAGATGTATAGTCTCCAAGGGTCCAGAAAAAAAATATTATGGAGATGGCCTCCATTGTCAAATAAATATAAAATACCATAGAATTCCATAATTCCATAAATAAAAATAATAGAATTAGAATATAATAGAATTGGAATTCCATAGATTTCGACAGTCTCAAAATGTCAATAAATAATGAAATACATCATGTATAAAAAGAGTTCATTAATACATGTCAATAAGAACATGATGAGGTCTCTCGCTTAAAATCGGAGATGGCGCGACGACCTCGACAAGTTTAGATCGGATTGGCCAGAACTGGCAAAGAACAGAGAGGAGTGGAAGAGAGGAGGGGAGGCCTTTGCCCAGCAGTGGGATCTAATAGGCTAGATAAGATAAGATAAGATTCTATCCTATTGTAGGTCAAGTTTTAGCAACAATATAGTTGTTTTTTATATGAAATCAATTACACAAAAAAAGAAAAGGAAAGGAAAAATAATAGTTTCAAGATTGAATTCTTGGATATCTAGTCAATTCAGAAGTTCAAACCAGCTTAAAAAAAAAAATGTATTTTTCAGGCATGTTTTAAAAGAGTATACTACCTTTGTTTAAAAAAAAAACTACAAAATTATGACAGTGTCTTTTCATGGTGATAAACATAATAACATAATTTTATATGCAGTTCTGTCAAACTAAAAACAGCGCCTAGGGAGTCACGTGCCCGCGGCAGAATGGCAAAGCACCTCTTTGCCCTTATTTATTGTCTGCCATTTTCTCATATCTTCATTCGCAGAGTTTCCCTTAAAGTGGCTCGTACGAAAGAAATACGGCGCGGATTATGAAATTAGGAAAAGAATTGGTGAGATTTAGCCGGTAGGTTTACGTTTTCCCAAGGTAAATCTAATGATCTACTTTGTTTCTATTGCTACCTTATCCCGATATAGCTACTGTAATTTCAATTCCATTCACCAAAGTTAAGTTACTTTATACGGTTAAATAATTATGAATTTGTTATTTTAGTACTGTTACGTGTTATCCAGTCTAGCGCTCAATCTACTGATTGACCCGATTTTTCGAAAAAGTTGTCCATCGAATTGGTTGTTATTGTCCAAGTGGCATACATATTATTATACGGGGTCAAGCAAAACGTTGTGACGATATTTTACCCACAGAATCAGCTATCAATTCGTTTATGTTTTTGATTTTTTTTCGAGTTGTTAATAGTACATTATTGTTGCCTAGGTCCGGAAAGTAAGGGATTGCCTGAAGAGGTCCGCGTTTGCATGCCGAGTGCGAAGCGAAGCGTGTGTACCAATACCTATGCTAGGTATCTTAATTTTAGTTTGTAAAAACTAGCCAAGTCCGATGTTGATCTTGAAATGCATACCAAGTGACTCGCAGAACTAGGCACCCATATATAGATCTCAATTATTTTATTGTTGAAATCGACAGCGACATATAATATAGAACTTGGCTCATATTTTACATATCTTTTGATGGGTTATTAGTACCCCACACGTTGATAGCTACAGAATATACAATACAATACACTTTATTGAACACCACACATTCAAGGAACAGTAAGTACATACATAAACGTAGTTACACAAAAAGTATGGCATACAGCAGGCGGTATTTTTTCATTATTATTATTAGGAAACATTTGACCACGATCTCACCTGATGGTAAGTGCCGATGCGGTCGAAGGTGATATACATGCTTACTTAGATAGTACGTTCACTCTCGACTTGAAAAAATCCAAGTTATAACTATCGGGGAAGAGACCGGCCGGTAGAGAATTCCACTCCTTAGCAGCTGTTCGCATGATGAAGGTCTTATCGCTATATTGCGATATCTACCTCACAACCTTTGGATAGTGAAGAAAAAAAAGCAGTAAGTACATATCTCAACAATAATTACGTACAATAATTCTCCGTAACCTTGTTGTTGAATGAATATTATATTCATTCTAATTGCTCATTATAAGGTTAACAACAACAACTCTGAATTTAGCCTAATGTATTATTATAATCGTGTAAGTATTATACCTGATTCGCTATAAGATCATATCATATACGCTATTGTTGTCTGCAGCAATATTGCATCACGGACAATGCAGGTTCCACAGAATCTATTCATTGATATAATATATCGATTCAAACATTTGCTTACTAGGCATATCGAAATACCTTGTGTGGGTTACCGTTTTATATAGGGTCTTGACCCTTGCTTGCAAAACGTGGTGACGATATGTTATCAGTAAAAAAAGAACCTAAAAAACATGTTTAGAATCGATAGCTGATACTCTGGGTAAATATTTCCCTTTTTTATCATATTGTTTGTAATTGTGATAACAGTGTTTGTATGAAAGAAGCTATTTGCCTGATTTCAGGTTGCTGATACATTATACTTATTCTAAAGGACTGTAGCGTACATATAGTTAATAAAAGTCAACATAAACACATCTTCAAACACATACCTCAAAGAAATTGAGTTTTTTAATGTGTCTTTAAAAGACGAAGTTGTCAACGACACTTTTGTCGTTTTTGGAACTCTAAAACAGTCTCAGAGCGTTCAAATACGAAATTAAATTAATTTATTTTTAATTTTCGCATTTCAAAAGAAACATTTCATCGAAACAAAACTTAATCCTAATTGAAAAAAGTCTTAAAACCAACTTAAAGGGATGTATAATTCACTATTCACATGAGCGCCGGTATCCGACCCTCGGGAATTCAATTATACTTTTCTAAAGCCTTCCAATGTATGACGGATTTCCGTTCTTGAATCCGTCTTAAATGACTTTGCTTCTTGAAATCTGTCTCAATTTCATTTCAGTCCTCTCTGCAATTTCGCCCATATTAAATTGGAGGCGTGCCTGTGTCAGCGGAAACGGTTTTCACACACAGGCATACGCGCATAGATATTTGCAATCTATTTAATAAATATTTTGCACATATTATCTCTACTTTTAATCAAAAGCTGGCACTCATTTCTATCCAACACTGCGCCATCATGTTACCTTTGTATTGAGGCCGTTCCTATACCCAGCTCAGCGGTCACTGTCACTCGTGCAACGAGTGAAAGAGAAAGCGTTACGCACAGAACGCCCGATTTAGATCATTTTTAACACATTTTCTTTTCTATAAAAATACCGTCTAAAAACATGACATTTATAAAGTTGTCAATATATGCATATAATATGGATGTTTTTTTGTTATATTTAGTTTTACACTGTTTGATATAATAAACTGGAGTAAAGTTGGATTAAAGGTCCGAGTTAGAGGTTATTTTGGAATTGTATCGAGCAAAGTTTCGTGAAGCGTGTAACGAAAGCTGTCAATGTAAGGATGATATAATCAAATATAACATATGTTTTTTCATATTTTTAACTTTTAACATTTCTTAGAAAAGTATGATCTTACATGAGCAATGTGACGATGCTGGGTCAGTGTAAACGGCAGGACTGTATAAAACTATAAGTGTATAGGTATAATGTGTTATGTGTTACGTATAAGTTCCCTAGTAAGTAGATTTAAGTAAGAGATTTGATATGTAGATATAATGAGCCAATTAGATTACAGATTTATAACCAATTAGAATCGATCAAGCGGCGCGTCCGCATATTACCATATATGGTCATGAATCAAAAGATAGACAACTATCGATTCTGGTTGGCCCGCCCAAGCTCAATGCTCGCGGGTCACAGTTTGTAATAGGCAAGAGGTCAAGGCGGCTTATAAATAGCGCCTCAAAAAAGTAAATGTTGTGGTCGTTGGTCGGTCGTGTTGTCGTCGTGAAGTCGCTGTAAAAGTGTTAGTAGTTCTGGTTAGTCGGTATTGTTATTTGTTGTATAGTGCAGTATCACAGTCTCTTGTGTTTTAGTTTGTGAACGTATTAGACAATATTTGTGTAGTTTTTAAAGTAATTTTAAGTGACTAAATAGTGATTTTTGTAACCTTGTGATTTGTGTGTGTGTAATTAAAATCAGTGTTCTTTTTATAAACTTTTGCTTTATTAGTGTACGATATAACCCCACGTAGGAAAAACACTTGCCGGTGTACAATAAATTAGTGGTCTCCAAGGGGAGTTACGCCCCCGCGCGCACGCGTCGTCTAACGTGCGCACCCAGTGTATAAATAACTGGGCTATCGGAGGTTGGAGGCTCTACATGGTCCTTCGAACCGGATCTGAAGTGATTTCTTACCAATTAGTGCAATAACTATGTCGTACACTACGCGTTCACAAACTAAGAAGGACGCTGCAGCCTTAGCCCGCGTGCAAGAAGACAGCGGTGTGGAGGAAACTAGTCGGGCTCAGACGTCTATATCGCAGAGTACTGCGACGACGTCGAGAGTCGTGGAGAGTTCTGTGGTACGAGCGTCAGCTTCCAAGGACGGAAGCGTGGTTAGCGGGAGCTCCAACCGCGCTCGTGAGGCGGCACGCCTACGAGTGCAGTTCGAGGCCGAACAGGAACTACACGCAAGTAAACAGCGCGTCGTCGAGGCCAGGAAGGCCCTACAGCTGGCAGAAATAGATGTCGAAGAGGAGCAGGAGCTCCAATCCCAAGGTGAGTCACGTGTAGAGCAGTGGCTATCGCAGTCACGGATCGTTGATCCTGAGGCCCCGCCGCGGACCGAACCCGCTACGGCAGCGGGATATCCTGATGCGGCAGATGGAGGGGTGGCTCGGCAGCGATTGCGGGAAGTACAACCGCCAGTGCACGGTAACCGGGATGCTTCACATCGATTAGAAAATTCTAGATTTGGTCACGATGTTCTAAATGAAACATCCGCCACGCTGCTGCCAACCCAACGCCCGACGCCGACGCACGTGCGTATGGATGGAGGCCGAGAACGGTCGCCCGAGGACGAACGGCCGACACACGCACCTGCGCGAGAAGTTCGCACATTTTTTGAGACTAGATTGCGCTCGCCGCAGCGCGAGTCGCGGGCGGGGCCGCCGCCGATGAGTTCGGACCCGCGGCACCTGCGTTCCACAGAGAGGAACACACGACGTCGAGCGCCGTCGATCGGCGACGCCGAGCGACGCCCGAACAGCAGGTCAGTAAGCCGAGATCGCGAGCGAAGAAGGCCATCTCGCGCCATCGAAGAATTGACAGATGTCCTACAGGATATGGCGATGAGATCGCGCCAGAGGCCCATCCCCAAGGCATTTTACGAGTTGCCTACATTTAGTGGGGACGCCAAGGACTGGGCGTACTTTAAGAAAAGGTATGACGATTCCTCACAAACATTTGGGTACAGTACACAGGAAAATATGTTCCGCCTACAGGCCGCGATACAAGGCAAGGCGCGGACATTAATCGAGGATTTGTTACGAACGAGCTCCGACCCAAGGGAAATAATAAGTTCCCTGGAACGCATCTATGGGAATCCTACGGCGCTATTGCAATGCGCGCTTCAGAAGGTGAGAGATTTACCTAATACGCGGGACAACGACGGCGCGCAGCTGCGTTTCTTCGCAGCAACGGTAAGATCCTGCGCGTCGACGCTGCGCAACATACGCGCACGAGGATACTTGAATAACCCGCAGCTAATAAATGAATTATTAAGAAAACTCACTAGGACTCAGCAAACGGAATATAGCAAATTCGCAAGGAGCGAATCGATACGTCTAGGTCTAGACCTGGGAGTGTCGCCTAGGCTCGACATCCTAGTGGAATTTTTAGAAGAAATGGCGGATATAGCGGGCTTTCTGCAGAACGCAGAAACCAGTGCGGCGCCTACGCCCGCGCCGAGAGCGCCGGCGCGCCCGCAACCTGCACCACGAGCCCAGCGGGTGTACGAGGTAAGTACGACAAGTCCGCCGCCATTGAAATGCGTTGTTTGTAACAAGGACCACAAGCTGAGTTCTTGCCCGCAGTTCCGCCGGATGCGCGTCGACGACCGGTGGGAACTTGTCAAGAGTAAGAAATTATGCTTTAAATGTATAGCCGCCTCGCACAATAAACAGACGTGCCGCGCCAAAAGGTGTACTAAGTGCGACTATTCGCACCACAATCTTTTGCATGTAAACAAAAGAAATGACGTCACGCCCACACCGTTTCACGATGAACCGCAAGGCGAACGTAGTCCTGCGCGGGATTCGCCTGCCGCACACAGGTACAATTGGTTAAATTCGCAAGCGCAGCCATATTCCCGTACAGGTGGCGTCGCTTACGACGACTACGCAGTCGCGCCGCAAGCCATGCATCGCGCGTACATGGACAACTATGCACTCCCGTCGGGGGCCACGCCTCCCGCGCGCATGGATAACTACGTGGGCCCGCAGTATCACCGTTACGCCGCTGGCCCTAGTATGGCGCAGGCCACGCCTCCGCGAGCCACGCCTTCTACACATAGTCGCGATGCAGCGCACGCGCTACGAGAAGTGGAGACTCAGGCGGTCACTAATGTGGGACACGACCGTACTGAGTGTGGTGCTTTATTAAAAATAATTCCTGTGAAAATAAATAATGGTAATAGTATTTTGTCTGCTTACGCCCTGTTGGACGACGGGGCAACTGTTTCTTTAGTTAACAGTGATCTGGTGCGGAACGTGTCGGGGCCGATAGCCCCGCTGAATATTGTCAGTGCCAGTGGGCACTCTGTTCGAGATGTGCAGTCACGTCGCGTCCGCGTGACCTTGACTGGGCCTTCCGGGAAGGCCTTCCAAGTCCCACTGCGGACTATGGCGGGATTTCGCCTGTCGCCGCAGACCGTCTCTTCGGGGCTGCTTCGCGCGCACTCGCACCTGCGAGACCTCCCGTATGGGGAGATGGACGAGGCAGTCCCCATGATCCTGCTGGGGCAGGACAATTACGACCTCATCGTGGGAGAGGACATAAGACGCGGTAAGTCGGGACAACCTGCAGCATCGTTGACCCAGTTAGGCTGGGTGGTGCACGGACCGAAAGGTCGTAACCGCAGCCGCCATAATTACGTTAATTACGAAACTGTAAATAATTTGTGTCTAGATGATTTGATTAAGGCTCAATTTGATCTCGATTGTATAGGTATTAAGTCGGTGCCACGCAGCAACCCCCTGGAGACACGTGCCATGAATATTTTGGATGGCACTAGTGTAATAAATGATGACGGTCAGTGGGAGATTGGGTTGCTGTGGAATAAAGATGACGTACTGTTGCCAGACAACTACGTAAACGCGTATAACCGACTGTGTAATATTGAACGTAAAATGGACCGAGATCCGTTGTATGGTCAACGGTACGAGGCTCAAATTAACCGTTTGCTTGAAAATAACTACGCTCATGAAATCTATGAGATTGTAGATTCACCCACTTCATGGTATTTACCCCACTTCGGGGTAACTAATATAAATAAACCAGGTAAATTGCGCCTCGTATTTGATGCCGCCGCGAATTATAAAGGCACTTGTCTAAATGACCACTTGCTCAGCTGCCCCGACCTCCTCAACTCCCTATTAGGAGTATTGTTTCGATTTCGGCAAAAGATGATTGCTATTTCGGCCGACATAGCCGATATGTTTTTGAGAATTAAGATTCGAGAAGAGGATCGGGGGGCTCAAATGTTTTTGTGGCGAGGCAACGACAAAACCTCCGAGCCGCGCACTTATGTGATGTCCTCAATGATTTTCGGAGCGGCGTCTTCACCGACGTCTGCTATATTTGTGCTCAACAAGAATGCAGAACGTTTCCGAGGTCAATTTCCGGAAGCGGTCGACGCAGTGGTCAATAATCATTATATGGATGATTATTTGGATAGTTTTGATGACAGGGCGTCAGCATTAAAAACCATCGAGGACGTCACATACATACATAAACAAGGTGATTTTACGATACGCGATTTTGTGTCTAATGACCCAGAGATAAGGTCGAAACTCGGGTCCAACAAAGAAGTGGACTTGACTAAATTGTGTGACTCAATGAATAGTCACAGAACTTTAGGGTTAATCTGGGACCCTAATACAGATACCCTGGGTTTCGACCTATCCCTAAAAAAGTTACCCCAGGGTATAGCTGAAGGCGCGAGAGTCCCCACCAAACGCGAGTTCTTGAGCGCAATAATGTCGATATTCGACCCGCTCGGGCTCTTAAGCCCTATCATTATAGAATCACGCATATTGATGCAGCAGGTACAAAAGTCCGGTATCGGTTGGGACGATCTGCTCAATGAGAGGTGCTTCGGGGGGTGGCTCGCGTGGCTGAATAGGATTAAGTTAATCAATAGTTTTAAGGTGCCTAGATTTTATAAGTTAGGTTATAGTGATGTGCAAATGCATGTTTTCGGCGACGCGAGCGAGTCGGCCTACGCGGCGGTTGTGTATTTACTTGATTCGGACTTTAACGTAGCCATGGTAGCGGCCAAGGCACGTGTAGCACCTATAAAGGTGACTTCTGTGCCTCGGCTCGAGTTACAAGCCGCGCTACTCGCATGTCGCCTCGCTGAGAATGTGACAAAGGAACACAAGTTCACCGTTAAGAGTATTACCTACTGGACGGACTCTATGACCGTGTTGAGATGGTTGAGATCGGATCCGCGCGACTACAAACCATTTGTGTCGCACAGGTTAGCGGAGATCGACTCAAAAACCAATATAAGTCAATGGAAATGGGTCCCCTCAAAAGAGAACCCAGCCGATCTATGTACTCGGCCCGGTGGGGATGTAAATAGAACAATCTGGCTGTCCGGACCCCCTTTCCTCCGCAGACCCCGAGCAGAGTGGCCCTGCGAGCAGCGAGCCGAGCCGCCTAGCGCCGATCCCGAGCGCCGCGCCTCCGCCGTGAACGTGATCACCGCCGCCGCCGCCACCCCTCCGTCTGTCTTCGACGTCGAGCGCTTCTCGACGTGGATGCGAGCCACGCGCACGATGGCACGCGTCCTATTGTTTGTGCGCTGCTTGCGCTATAAGCAGCGCCCCCTGCTGTCCTGCGCGCTGATTGAGCGCGCTGAAAATGTCCTGCTGAAGATGTCCCAGCAGAAGTCGTTCGCTGCCGAACTACGGGCACTGGAGGCTGGGAGCCCCGTGCCTACTGCCAGCCGCCTGAAGTCCCTGGACCCTATGGTCTACGACGACGGCCTGCTGCGCGTGAGAGGGCGGCTCATCCACGCCGACGCCGCCTTCCAATCCAAGCACCCCGTCATCCTGGACGGCGGGGACTACACTACGAGATTGATAGTAATGTACTATCATCGCCTGCTAAACCACGGCAACCCGGAGTCCGTGGTTAACGCCCTGAGGGGGAAGTACCACATCATTCGTGTACGGCCAACTGTCAAGGCCGTCGCCGCTGCGTGTCAACACTGTCGCATCATGCGGGCCCGCCCTAGTCCGCCGAAGATGGCCGACCTGCCGTCGGCCCGACTGCAGTATCACCAGCCCGCGTTCAGCCACTGCGGGCTGGACCTTTTTGGCCCGATCGAAGTTACGATCGGGCGCCGCCGAGAGAAGAGGTGGGGCGCACTATTCACGTGCCTCACCGTGCGGGCGGTGCACCTTGAAGTCGTTGCGTCATTGTCCGCCGACTCAGCCATCATGGCCCTACGGCGCTTCATGGCACGCCGCGGCCAGCCCCAGGTTATCTATACGGACCGGGGCACGAACTTCGTCGGCGCCGACAAGGAACTTCGAGCGGCGTGGGACGCTATGGAGGCCTCCCTCGTCGACGAGCTCATCACCAGACGAATTGAGTGGCGCTTCAACAGTCCGCTCAGCCCCCACATGGGCGGGGGGTGGGAGCGGATGGTGCGGTCAGTCAAGGCCGCACTGAAGGTGACGCTGCAGGAAAAGGCGCCACGAGAAGAGACGCTACACACCCTGTTCGCCGAAGCAGAGTTTGTAATTAACAGTCGCCCGCTAACACATGTACCAGTCAACGTCAGCGATCCTACCGCGCTGACGCCGAACCATCTGCTGCTGGGCGCGGGAGCGCCCATGGCAGCCATCGGAGTCATCGACCATTCGGACCTCGCAGCGCGCAAGCAATGGCGCGTCTCGCAAGCGCTCGCGGACGTGTTTTGGCGCCGCTGGATGCGAGAGTACTTACCAACGCTACAACACCGACAAAAGTGGACGTCAGCAACTCCGGACGTCAAGGAGGGCGACCTGGTCGTCGTGACCGATCCAGACCTGCCGAGAAACGTGTGGCCGCGAGGGCGCGTCATCAAGGCGCATCGTGGCAAGGACGGCATCGTGCGTGTGGTAGACATCGAGACGACGCGAGGCGTACTAACTCGCCCAGTCGTCAAGATTGCAGTGCTGCCTACCGTGGTAGAGTAACACCCGGCTGGTGTTACGGGGGGTGGTGTGTAAACGGCAGGACTGTATAAAACTATAAGTGTATAGGTATAATGTGTTATGTGTTACGTATAAGTTCCCTAGTAAGTAGATTTAAGTAAGAGATTTGATATGTAGATATAATGAGCCAATTAGATTACAGATTTATAACCAATTAGAATCGATCAAGCGGCGCGTCCGCATATTACCATATATGGTCATGAATCAAAAGATAGACAACTATCGATTCTGGTTGGCCCGCCCAAGCTCAATGCTCGCGGGTCACAGTTTGTAATAGGCAAGAGGTCAAGGCGGCTTATAAATAGCGCCTCAAAAAAGTAAATGTTGTGGTCGTTGGTCGGTCGTGTTGTCGTCGTGAAGTCGCTGTAAAAGTGTTAGTAGTTCTGGTTAGTCGGTATTGTTATTTGTTGTATAGTGCAGTATCACAGTCTCTTGTGTTTTAGTTTGTGAACGTATTAGACAATATTTGTGTAGTTTTTAAAGTAATTTTAAGTGACTAAATAGTGATTTTTGTAACCTTGTGATTTGTGTGTGTGTAATTAAAATCAGTGTTCTTTTTATAAACTTTTGCTTTATTAGTGTACGATATAACCCCACGTAGGAAAAACACTTGCCGGTGTACAATAAATTAGTGGTCTCCAAGGGGAGTTACGCCCCCGCGCGCACGCGTCGTCTAACGTGCGCACCCAGTGTATAAATAACTGGGCTATCGGAGGTTGGAGGCTCTACAGTCAGGGAACGGCCTTCTGGCTGCTAGGTCTAGGCATAGTTTCGTATATACGTAACAAATACGCCATGTATAGTTATAGTCTTGAAACTTGGCTATCCATACTAATATTATACAAGCGAAAGTAACTGTGTCTATCTTAACAGATAGACATAGTTACTTTTAACCGCTACTACTACCTACTACCGCTACTTCACAATTTAACCGCTAGGTTGATTAAGAAGATTTTTTTTAGGGAGATAGTTTGAGTCTCGGGAAAGGACGTCTATGTTCTTTTAAACCCGTAAAAACGCATAGATAAACGGGCAGAAGCTAGTTTAAACATATTTCTCCAATTTCTGTCGCAACTTTTGAGATCATAAATGATATTTTGAATCTTAGACGTTTGTCGTAAATAGTTTCTTCATGAAATATCATAAATCGAAGCGTGGTCACAACACGAGAAACGGTTGAGAGTTGCGACCTGTAGAAGAAAACGAATATTCGGATCGGACATACGAAAGAATTTTTGGCCAAGTTGAAATGGAGACGTATAGCTCGGTTCGCTCGCTCGCTCGTGCAATAATTACATAAAATTCCCGTAATTTGTAATTATCATAAAACGCCGAAAGTGGAGCCGCGCTCGACTATAACCATATTTTATATGTGTACGAAATGCGTCTTGCTGCTAACGCGATTTGAGATGTCTTTGGCGGATTAAGAAGGTCTTCGAGTGAATGCCACCGTTTATTTACGTATCGTAAACATCTGGAGTGTTTACCCGGAATGAGACGATAACTCGTATTTACTTCATTGCAAAGAGAAATTGGAGTTTAAACTTTATTTATTATAAATACATTCATTTAGCTTTCAGAAAGTTCGTTGTAGATATTTTATGTTTGCATATGTGAGAGCTACGAAGAGCGACGGAATTGACAAAGTTTGTAAGCGAGTTCTGGCAGAAGTATTTTATTTGGATTGGAGTATCATCCTCAATATTTGGTAACAATTTCTGACGTCATTGGCATTAATAAATCCTCCACTCCTTTGTATCTGTCAAATTATAAAAAGTTCACAATATATAAAGGAATATGGAAGAAAAATAACTTGAATATAACTTTTCCTGATTTAACGTTGGGAGAATGCCTTTACTCATATCACTCACTCTGATAAATCATACCTATATATTTATGACGGACTCTCAACGACAGCCACTGTGTAAAATCCTAACCACTGTCGGCTTTTCATTTGACAGGTCTCGTAGGACTTCGTCGCATAGCTTTCCCGCGGGAACTGTGCATTTTTTCGGGATAAAAGTAGGCTTTTATGTTGACCAGTGTTATAAACCACACCAAATTTTATTGCAATCCGTCCAGTACTTTTTGAGTTAAATCCGGACATAATACATACACACAGAATTTTTTTCTTTAAATTGTGTTCAGTATCGTTTATATAATCCCCTTGACTGGATAGTTTATTTTAATTTTCAAGTTTCAGATGTGACTTCTTCTCAGACTTATTATTAGTATAGATTTTTTAATGGTGTACATGTACAACATTTGATAAAGGAACAAGTCTGCTAAATGTGTAGCTATGTCAAGAGAAGTTCGTGGAAATACCAAGAACAATCGTCAAATTTAAATTAAGTAAGTTAAGGAATGCAGAACATTAGTAATATTTAACTTAAGCTAACAAGAGGTTTAATTATACAATTTCCTTGATGAGCTTGCGTTGCCTACCTGAGTAAGATTGTTCTTAATTAAGCCTAAGGACCGTTTCGTAGCTAGCGCAAGTGTTGCAAGGTATTAGACGAGAATTTAATGTTGTTGTTGTACAAATATGTTACTATTCTAAATGGAGCTTGTATTTTATGTTATTCTGAAGTAACTATATTAATGTAGAGTAGCTCTAAGCTAGTTAGAAATATGATGCTTATTAGCTGACTAATGAGTGTTTCATAAAAATTTCTATATTCTGAAGACGAATGAGTTTCTGAGTATATACCACAGCATTTATGTTAGCATTGAAAATAATAACATTATTGTAATCCCACCGAATCTCTATTTACTATTGTGCCTGAAACTTGAGCTCTGCTAATCATATTTCCTTTTTGTTTTTATTTTCTCCCAATTATCGTCTTCAGCTACTATTTACAATCCATTATTCATATTCACCGGCCATCCAATCAAAGATAACAAACATGACACAAGAACACTATCACTTAAGAAAAAAAAACTGCCAGATAACCACACACGCACACACGTCAAAATAACACCCCTTTTTGGTGTTTAAAAAAAATCCACTCATAAATTCACCACATCCAGCGCAGATTAAAATATCCACAACAATTCATACACGCGGCGCTAATCCGGCTAAAGAAGACAAACGATCGACATAAAATAACGAACGACGTTTTTATTACGTTCCCAATACAAAAGTGAGCCGTTAAGTCGATCTAATAGCCAGTGATTCCTTTAGCGGGTGTGCAAAAATAGGTGACTAGGCGGTTTTAGGTTCACAGTCGATATATTCCACGGAGTCATGGGCGTGGCGGATGTTCCTGGGTGAATGAATTTGTTTTTCTATCGTAACTTGAAAACATTGTAGGTGGTAAACAAATAGGCTATAGAAATTGGATTTAATGTCAATGCTTTACGACGACGCGGACAAAATTATAGCAATTACTATAAGTAATGTAAAATCGTATAAAAGGTAGGAAAGGAATTTGTGTTGAGACTAGTTAAACCGGTGAACTTCGTATCACCA
This sequence comes from Aethes cnicana, assembly GCA_963971205.1. Classification (NCBI taxonomy): domain Eukaryota; kingdom Metazoa; phylum Arthropoda; class Insecta; order Lepidoptera; family Tortricidae; genus Aethes; species Aethes cnicana. The sequence continues at coordinate 11,899,229 of OZ020284.1, forward strand.
TGGATTCCCATGCAAAGTTATTTTTAATTTTTTAGACAGGAAAAGAAACTGGTGTACCTAATCTGTTCGGGAATCGAATCCGGACATTTTGAAAATAAAAGCCTACATTATTTATGTTTAGATATCGATTGTGTTGGTTTTAAGTTTACTGTTACTCTAAAACATGATATCTATGTAGATGAATAAAATGCATTGTCTTATCCTTTAATTTCATTTCGTACCTAAGTGTTCAAAATGACGACTGAGTACCGAACCGGGTACCTACTTCCAAAAAAAATATTCTTATCACTATAATTGGTAACACGTTCCTAAGACAGATCTTTGATGTCTTATGGTTTTAAACTTGCTAATACTGACCGTGACATCGTAAGGAAACCTGCACGCATCTGCGAAGTAATTCAAAGATGTGTGTGAAGTCCCCAATCCGCACTGGGTCCGCGTGGGGACTATAGCCCATACCCTCTCGTGATGAGAGGAGGCCTGTGCCCAGCAGTGGGCCGTAAATAGGCTGTTGTAGTAGTAGTAGTAATACTATACTGACCGATCTAAATGGACCACTCTGTATGTAACTAGTGCAATATCTATAGGTAGGTAACAAGAAGCCGTGATAGCCAAGTGGTTTCACCACCGCCTCTTACGCAGGCGTCGGGGGTTCGAATCCGGCTCGCTGACCTTTGAGTTAACTTATGTGCAAAATTCAATTTGAATTTACTACTGAGCCTTTTGGTGAAGAAAACATCTTGAAAAATCTACACGCATCTGCGGAGTGATTCAATGATGTGTGTGAAGTCCCCAATCCGCACAGGGCCCACGTGTGGACTATATAGCCCAGATCCTCTCGTAATGGGAGGAGGCGTGTGCTCAGCATTGCAGCAGTGGGACTTAAATAGGTTGTTTTTGTAGGGATAGGTAACATCGGTATATACCAACTTTCAAAGCAAATTCAAACAATACTAAGACTGATGAGTCCGTTGCAAATTGCTTTCACAGCGGAGCTTCCAAAGCTCACAGCTAAAAGCGCAACTTGTGACAACTAGGAGCTTTGAGCATATTTTATCACGGGCAAAATAATGCTCCGAGTACGTTGCCACGATGCGCCACAGTCAAGGATTTGCTGTTAACGAATCAAAGGTGTAATTTTGTTGTTATAAAAAATTCGCTTGTGGCGCAAAAAAATTGTAATAACGCCGAGCGGCTAATACGGTTGAGATTTTTATTTACTTTCTAGGTTACCTAAAATAAAAATAATCTCTCTATTGAAATAAAAATAATTAACCATCGAAAGAGAACCGATTACCATCAAAGCGTCTTCTTATTATTTGAAAAAAAAAACGGTTGTTCAGAATAGACTCATATCAATGGAAAAAATAGCTTCTGCGTCTATTATTTGGCCACGGAAAATTTTCATTTTTTTTCTGTTTAAAATATCTGCATCTGCAAAAATCTGCAGTGAAGACTTCAAAAATATAATATGATGTGAAAACGTGGGCACAAATATGTGATTCACTCTTACGCTGATGATAACAGAGTCGTCTCACTTGTTTACGTTGGGAAATCATTATGCTTTTTGCATTTTGTGTGTCTATACATATCTTTAACCCCTTCTCGTACTTTAAAATAAAAAGCTTTTGTACAACTCACTTTCATTTACCGTTAAACTGGTTACAATCCCTGACAATCCCAGCGAGCCAAAACAATCACATCAAGTAAAATACGGAGGAAATCCCGTGACTCTGATGTGTAGATCTAATTAACACATCTGCCTGGAGACGCGTTTCATTAATCACCGCCGGCGCCGACTGTACAGGACTTAATCAGCCGCTGTCGACGACTGTCTTAGCTAGTGTTCTCGTTTACGGGCGAGGGTTTCGAGAGGTCTGAACTGAACAAGGCTTTTGGGTTTTTAGATTCAACGTTTACACTGAGTAAAGCGGTTGTCATTATGACGATACGTATTTCATCTAGTTTCTTTAACATACGACTATGTTACTTAGCATTTAAGAAAAGACTTTTCAGCTCTGACTCTGGAGGGTACAGAACATTGACCTATGATAACACATGGACGAACAGTGCGTAACAGAATATGTCAAAATATATGGAGCAAACTAACATTCGAAAATACGTTCCAATATGCTAAAAACGCCTCTTTAAATACGTGCCATGATACTTGTACTTTACTTCTACTTGTTGTCTGTTACGCACTGTTCGTCCATGTGTTATCATAGGTCAATGTTCTGTACCCTCCAGAGTCAGAGCTGAAAAGTCTTTTCTTAAATGCTAAGTAACATAGTCGTATGTTGAAGAAACTAGATGAAATACTTATCGTCATAATGACAATTGCTTTAGTATTACTTTCACAATGGAGTAAGTTAATTTATACTTCCACCTAAGGCTAATGGCCTAAGGCCCACGGCTGGGCACAAGGCTTTATCTCATAACGAGAGTCTATTATGTTGTCCCCAATTAAAATGTCTTTCGCTGTTACGTGCAAGTTTCTTGACGATGTTTTCTTTCATCAAAAAGGTCTATGGTTAATAGAAAACAGACTCATTTACATAAGTATATTATTATAAAGTAAAGTATATTTTTATTGATAACAAATGTTACAAGTTATAGGATATCACAACCTTAAAGTATGTTATTTAAATTAAGTGATATCTAAAGCGCGAGGACAAAATATAATTATTATTATTATTGATTTTGGTTATCGAGGCTAGATTCTAACCCTTGCCCACGGCTGCCATCATAACTTCAAATAATAATGTGGCATTTCAAAACTCGTTATTACCATCATTATCATCATCATTTCAGCTTATAGACGTCCACTGCTGGATATAGGCCTCCCCCAAGGCGCGTCACTCAAACCGGTCCTGTGCCACTCGCATCCACCGCGTTCCCGCGACCTTTACAAGGTCGTCACTCCATCTTGTTGGAGGCCTACCGACAGCGCGTCTACCGGTTCGCGGACGCCACTCATCAGTCCTGCGAGCAATGTGCACCACCCACCGCCACTTCAGGTTCTCAATTCTTCGGACTATATCGGTGTCCCTAGTTCTACTGCGGATATCCTCATTTCTGATTCTATCACGCAGAGAAACCCCGAGCATAGCCCTCTCCACCATATTATTATCATAGCAACACATAAATAAGAATGTAAACAAAGGCTCCATATCTCGTCAAAGCTTGTAAATAGACATCCCGCTACATGCTCGTCTCGAGAGCTTTTTATAACTAGAAGCCAATCAAGAAAGAGCTCTGAAGGCGTGCTCGAGTATACCTACTTGTTTGAACGGCTGTCTCCGTTACTCTGAAAGAATGTTATTTTTAAATCAAATTGTTTCGTTCGATGTCGTTTTTACTTCACTTCATTTGTTTTGAGGTTAAATAACCATTAAACATTTTGTACGATCTCAAGAAGCAATTTTATTTTGTTTGAATGCTAGATTGAGTGACAGTTGTTCGCTGACGTTCTAGAAATGTGTTGTTAGGGGTGTCTTATTTATTACTAGCTTCGCGTGGAATTCGGTTATCGCGTTCCCGCGGGAACGATGCGTTTTTCCGGGATGAAAAGTAGCCTATGTCCTTTCCCAGGACCCCAACTATCTGCATGCCAATTTTCATCTTAATCGGTCCAGCGGTTGAAGCGTGAAGAGGTAACAGACCGACAGAGTTACTTTCGCATTTATAATATTAACTAGCTTCTGCCCGCGACTTCGCCCGCGTGGAATTCGGTTATCGCGTTCCCGCGGGAACTATGCGTTTTTCCGTTATGAAAAGTAGCCTATGTCCTTTCCCGGGACCCCAACTATCTGCATGCCAATTTTCATCTTAATCGGTCCAGCGGTTGAAGCGTGAAGAGGTAACAGACAGACAGACAGACAGACAGAGTTACTTTCGCATTTATAATATTAATATGGATTTTCATTCTACGATAATGATGTAGAAATCTAGGTTAATACATGACTCTTGATAGGCCCCGGGCCAGGCGCAAAAAAGGGTCCTCATCGCCTCCCGGCCAGTATTTTGTAGGATGGTTAACATAGTCGTAACATATAGCCTCGTGATCGTCGAGTCGATTAAGTCCCGGTGATAGTGTATTTAATATGAGTGTGTATCGCGGAAGTTTGAGACAATGTATTATAAAAGGTGTTCCGATTATCATACAAAAAACTTTCGACTATAAAAAAACATCAATGATAAAGGAATAATAAATATGTGAGCATGTCGGAGCACCTACCTACATTCGGGTATTTGTGCATATTTATTTATTAAGTATTCTAGGAGCTATTTTTGTCGATTGTTTTTTTTTTTTCAATGAAAACCGAACCACCTTAAATGTTATTAATTTCTTCATCCTTAAATTGGCCTATATCAACCACATGACAGTGTCGTTTCAAAAAGGACTCTGCATAATAAAGCATCAAAACATCAAACATAATAATGTCTAAGTTCTTATCACTACAAACACGTGGTCCATTTAATCGGTGAACCGCAAACTTGTGGTCTAAAGAGATAGCGTCGTTATGTGCGCCGTTAAATTACTCGACGAAGCCTCTTAGATACTGGCAGTTTCGACGCCGTACTTAGAGCACTTCAAATAGTATGTGGGAAGCCTTCGTGATGGAAATGTTTTTGTAAATAGGAAGTTTATTATTTAATCTTAATTTTATGCTCTTGTGAACTGTCATTGGTACATGACATGAAATTATAATACAAATAGCGTACTTATGGTATTATAAAAGGACGACCTACTAATTCTTCTGAACGTACCTTACTCATTTCCATTATTCAAACAATCTCCCCGCACGATTGGTCAATCAAAACGGCTTTGTCGACGGTTTGTATGGTTTATTAAATCTAGTATTTATTATACCTAACAACAAACCAACATATCAGACCATTAACAAGTTCGTGTTATCTATTGACACAGAATATTTAATAGTACAGAATAGTAGATACATAATGGCCACGGGAATCAACCGCCTGAATCTAGCCGGCGCGCAACTCGCGCCCAACTCGCCCTTACCGTCTTGTTTGTTGTTTCATCCGTAGATGAAGAGTGGATCATTGACCCGCATACTAGTACACACAAGTTTACAAGTGTATAGACGTCCTCGCACGCTCACTGATGTTCTCGCACGGAGCATTGACACTTCATTTGAATTGTGTTCGAAATCTTGCTTTTATAGGCCGTGTCCGCCGTACGCTATTGGGTGAAACATGGTTAAAAGTTTTGTATTGTGAAAGCGCTATTTTATTTGCTAAAGTACGTCTACTAGGTATTCAAGTGAACTTATGTTCAAACTTTGTTATTACCTCTCGAGTTTGTGTCAGTATTCAACGTAAATAACGTGACAGCCGGAGTTTCTAACCATAAATGTGTAACAATGACAACAATGGAAGTCACAAAGGGTAACAATACAATGAAAAGAACAAACACCAAGTTTGTCTTCTGAGATTACTCGGGTCGATACAACGGTGTCTTTTATGTTTGAAACGTTTTTGAACTCGCTAATACGTAATGGAATAAACTGTTGAAATAAAAATCCTGACTACGAAAAAGAAGAAGAAAGGTTATATAATTAGGGCTGAATTTTAACGCCTTCATTAAATATATTTATATTTTACCTAATTGGGGAGTGCGTGTTGGGAAGTAAACTCAGAAGTGCGAGCTGGATTCGAGCCCCCGACCCTCTGAATGAGAGGCGGTGGTCAAACCACTAGGCTACCACGGCTTTTGGCCAGCTTTTGACTGCCTTCGGTGCCCCGCCCACTGCCATTTAAGTCTCACAATTCTTCGGGCTATGTTGGTTTTTCTGCGGATATCGTCACTTCTGATACTATCACACAAAAAAAACCTGGTCAGTGAATTTAAAAAACCCGGTAAAAAACAGTCGGAAATTGCTCATATTATATGTTGAATTAATTTCAAACTCTGATAATTTAATTCTCCCAGAAGCATATAAATGAATATAATAGCTTCGTCGACGTAACAATTATATCATTTATTCAAGCTTGGCGCCTTTGAAATTGTTTCCCATCATTTCGATTCCGGCTCATTTTGGTGAATATATTAAATGTCTGCTTTATTACATCGCTGCATCAAAACTAAGTGTATGTTATGACTTCTATAAAACAGTAGGGAAAGCGTACATTTTGTGTTTTAGGCTCTTTTTTCAAACTGAAATAGCCGCTAATATTCTTAAATATTAAGCTACCTTTGAAGTACTACTACTACGACTAGACCGAGACGAATTAGTAATCCTACGGACTGACTCCACTTCAGGCATCACGTGATTTGCAGAACGTTTGAATTTCGTCATAGATAGAATCTCCTTACCCGATTAGGTACTCACGTCCGCACAAGTTATTATGAAACTTCTAAAGATGAAAATGTATTTCTCATATTTATTCAAAATGTCCTTTTGATATTTTCATACTAAAAATCTTATTGTTTTCCATCTGAGTCCAACAACGTAACCCGTGACGACGCCATTACGGCAATATTTACATAATCGCTCCCTCCCGCCCGACATTCCCCAAATTACACTCTACCACAACGACAAAAGGTCCAAATTGCTTCATTAAGGACTGATTTTGAAGATTTCAAAATAGCAGCCGTTACTGAGCGGCCTATATTAAGACACTTAAGCATTCAAAATGATAGATAGTAAATGTACCTCAATTTAGGGCGTTTTTATGCTTATTTTCGATGTCATGCCTTTAAATTTCAAGCAAAATGAAAACGCTTAGTGTCCTCTGCTATATTAAATTGCAGTGAAACTGACGATCAAAAGGGCCAAGAAAGAATGAAGACTTGGTGAAGGTAGCTGGACTATGCTTGATGCGGAACAGTTTTTACGAGTATGGACTCCAAGGTTTCGTAAGCTTCTCCACCAAAGGAAGGTTCACATGATGATCAGGATCAGAGGATAATGATGATGATTTTAAGGTTCAGGCTAAAACATTATATACCCTACAGCCTATTTGCGTCCCACTGCTGGGCACAGGCCTCCTCTCATCACGGGAGAGTTTGGGGTTTGGGTTATTTTTACTTGCTCCATATTTAATGCATCCATTTATGTAGTACTACTACTCGGCAAACGCGACTTCCCGTGTAGACTTTGAATTTGCGTACGCGATGATACTATACATATAGACAGTTATAGTTATAGAAGTATTGAAAGATTAGTTTGACCCGTGTAAAACCCACATAAATAATTCAATTCAATTTGAATTCACCGCTGTGCTTTTCGGTGAAGGAAAACATCGTGAGGAAACCTGCACACATCTGCGAAGTAATTCAAGGATGTGTGTAAAGTCCCCAATCACACTGGGCCCGCGTGGGGACTATAGACCAAACCCTCTCGTGATGAGAGGAGGCCTGTGCCCAGCAGTGGGCCGTAAATAGGCTGTAGTAGTAGTAGTAGTTTAAAACCCGTTCTCGTGGAAATATCAGGATAAAAAGTATCCTATGTCATTGCCCGGGTCTCAAACTATCTTCATACCAAATTTCATCCAAATCGGTCCACTCGTTGCGACGTGAAGGAAAGACAAACAAACACACACATTTTCACATCTTCTATCTATACTATAATAAAAGAACAGAACCCGGCGTGTCTGTACATAGAAAGAAAAGTTCAAAAAAAGGAACGGGTGGTCTAAAGATGTATGGTAGACCACAAAACAGCGATTTTTAGAAATCTTTTCTGTCTGTCTGTCTGTCCGTCTGTTTGTCTGTCTGTCTGTCTGTCTGTCTGTTTGTTACAGTTAATCTCCGAAACTACTTAACTGATTTGAATGCAGTTTTCAAGGGTAGATAGAGCATCATTTGGAGCAACATATAAGCTGTTTGATTAAAATCGTATGTCGGAAAGAAAAGTTATCGGCAGTTTTTATATTCCACGCGTACGAAGTCGCGGGCAGAAGCTAGTTTATAATATTAGTAATGGATAGTATGGATTTAACGTTAAGTCTTGATACTTGAACACTTACTACTACTACTACTACAGCCCATTTGCGTCCCACTGCTGGGCACAGGCCTCCTCTCATCACGAGCGGGTTTGGGCTATAGCCCCCACGCGGGCCCAGTGCGGACTTGAACACTTCCAATCTCCTAATGACGTTGTTCACAAGGATATGTTTATAAACACCTTACAACAGACAAATAGTTAGGTAGTAGTTCATGTATACACATAATAGATTTAAGCAAACTCCGAGTTAGCTCCGGTTTACTGGAGCGAATACAAGCTTGATTGTTTGACTCTGCCTTGTGATTCTATTAAACGGTGTTCGTCAATTCTGTTTTACAGGTTTACACATCTTAGAAGGCGCGTGGATTAAGCAAAAATAGACTCTGCGTCAACGGTTTAAGTGCTTCGCCGCGCGCCTTCTAAGTTGTGTCGTGCTATACTACTACTAATACCTACTACTACTACAACAGCCTATTTACGGCCCACTGCTGGGCACAGGCCTCCTCTCATCACGAGAGGGTTGGGCTATAGTCCCCACGCAGGCCCAGTGCGGATTGGGGGCTCCACACACATCCTTGAATTACTTTGCAGATGCAAGCAGGTTTCCTCACGATGTTTTCCTTCACCGAAAAGCTCAGTGGTAAATTCAAATTGAATTTTGCACCTGAATAATTTCAGAGGTGCGAGCCGGATTTGCACCCGCGACCCTCTGCATGAGAGGCGGTAGGTCAAACCACTAGGCCACCACAGCTAATTCTGTTATATCTTGTGGGTAAGACCTATACCTGGTACTTATATTGCTATTGAAAGCAGAAAAGATAGATATGCCGAACTAATGATAAGTGGTCATCGCAGCCTATAGCCGCTAAGCCGTGGTAGCCTAGTGGTTTGACCTACCGCCTCTCATGTAGAGGGTCGGGTGTTCAATCATGTTTCAGACGCGACTTCTTCTATAGACTTATTATTAGTAAAGATAATAGATGTAGCTGCGAATGATGCCCTATGTACCATTGAAAATCGGACTGAAATTGGTTCAGTATTTCCGGAGATTAACTCTAACAAACAGACAGACAGAAATAGTACCCTTTTAGTATAGTATAGATAGATTAGTCTGGAATTGAATTAAATCTTATTACGAATACTTAGGGAGGTACATTGAACGTGTCAAGGAAAACTTATTTTAGTAAGTTAGTTTGACATCTTTACTTTCTGAAAGCATATACTTACTTAAAAGCAATCTGATTCAGAAAATGTCTTACTGATTCATGGAATGCAAGCAAATTGCATGCAGCAATTCAGCCCTCATTAGAAAAGGTATCTATTTATTTTTTTACAAATCTTTGACTCAGAAAAGAGCAGAAAACATATTTTTTTAACTTTATGCCAAAAAAAAAACAAACATTGAAAACTGTCTATCAGTAGGTATGAAAATCACGTTTTATTTAGTTACAAATATGAATTTATAACATTTTACAGAATTACTTCTTTTATTGTGATCATAATACCTGTAATATTACCTGTATTCTGGACAAATAAATGAATTGATTTCTATTTGATTTTCTATTTTCTTTATTGGGGAAAAAAACAGATAATAGACACAGAAAAGATACATAAACAGAGAGATAGCCTTAATAAAATATAGTCTACATCCAGGAGCAGTTTCCCACTGAGACTTATAATACAGACATATTAAGTGGCGAACAGTATACGAGTCGTTACTGATACTACATAACATTGATTGATTGATAAATTTAGCTTTTAACATTCTTTTGCAGTATCCGTTTAAAAAAACCTGCAAATATTATCGAATTTCCAGTATTAAAGCTTTATTTAAGGATTCCATACGAGGTGCCTACACATTTTACCGATCGCCGGACTCACGTACAGCTTTGCCTTCGAATGGGACCTAGTCTAATATCGCAAAGTCTTAGATAACATCGGCTGAAAGTCTCGTAGAAAGTAGGATTCGTCTGCACTCCTTAATGCATTTTTCTGGGACATAATATTGACTTCAACGTGTTATGAGCACTTCGTTCTATTACTCCGTTATAAGTTTCTGAGTACAATTTTCTTATCTTATCTTGAGACCGTGGGGTCCTTGCGGATACTACTACTACAGCCTAATTGCGTTCAATTGCAGGGCACAGGCCTCCTCTCATCACGATAGGGTTTGGGCTTTAGTCCCCACGCGGGCCCAGCGGATACACTTCGACCCATTGGGATATTTTGTGTAATTCTGTGTAGTTCTGAGTACAAACTAATAGTTTAGTTAAATATAGAAGGACGTGGGTGACCGAACTTTTCTCGACTGAAAATAGCTAAAACCGAGTTTTATATATCGATTTGTAAGCCCGTATATTCCATCGTCCAAATCATTAGAGCCGTTTGTGAGATCGCTTGGATAATTAAATAAACAGAGAAAGTAATACATGGCCGATGTAGGTAGTATGCATCTATATGAGTCTTCGTATCCTGTACGGGCGTGAACAATAGGGCGAGGTGATTCTATGACGCAATCCAGACGTTCTGCAATTCACGTAATGCCTGGACTGGAGTCAGCATGTGGATAGTTGAAAGTTGCTAGTGGATGTAGAGTTCTTGTTCCACAATTGCCAATGACATAACAACTCCACTCACTTACTTTCGTTAGACGGTTGACAGCTATCTTAACCCAGACCCGAATACCATCAGTGCTTTGCATTTTGCCCGATAATTTGGTAGGAAATTAAGAGGCAGGCAACATGGAAAGTTTTCCGGAAATTTTGAGGATTGGCATGATTATGGAGTTCGATGTCCGCTTTCTGATTTTCAACTTTGCCACCTCATATCTTTGCTGCTCGTGCTACCACATTAGAAACATGGCGGACAAAATCAGTAGGTATTTCGACATTGTCTCCTTTCCAACTCATTTAACGAAAAAATTATGTTAGTAGTACCTACAAAATTAAAATACAGTAAAATCTTTCTAAAATCAATCGTTTTGGCGTACGAGCGTCGCCGAATGTATTCCACAATGCAGACAATCTCCTGTTAGTTTTTAGTTAGTTAGTTAGGACCCAATATTGTTTTGATTTAAAGTTTATACTTGGCACTGATAATTATAAAGCAACTCAAAAACGTTCTGAAATAAAAGAGTCTACTTCATTCAATCCAATTTAAAATACTTCGATGTATACATACATACTATTTTATTTTATTTCCTTGTGTGTTTCTTTGTTCTGTATGTTTTTTATTGTGTTACATTATTATTACTATTATTATACCGTATCAAATTCTTTTTTTTTATCAACTTGCAAGCATTTACCCACGATAAGTGACTCTCTCACCAGATGATAAGTGAAGATGTGGTCAAGAAAGGTGCATGCTTACTTAGATAGTACCTGTTCACTCTCGACTTGAAAAGATCCAAGTTATAACTATCAGGGAAGAGATCGGCCGGTAGAGAACTCCACTCCTTAGCTGTTCGCATGATGAAGCATGGAGCGAAACGCTTCGTACGCGCCGGAGGAATATCCATAAAAAACAAAAAACGAACTTTTAACAATAATATATCTTGTATTTAATTAAATAAAATTAAACAACAACTTAATAAAATTCCAGTATACAATACAATTTTCATATTTTTAATACTGGCATAAAATGAAGCGAACAAGCGGTTCATATTTTTATGGGTAATTTATTACCGGTAGTAAAACAATTCGTTATTGATAAATACTGGAATAAATCCCGTGCAGATATTTATGAGTCAACAAGGTTATATCCGGAGTGAACAGGTCAATAACATAAATCAGAATTTGGTCTTGTTTTTTTCGTATGCCTGAATTAAGAGATAAAGGCCATTGACTTCACTATAAATTAACAAAGAGATGTTTTCTATAAGAACATAGAATTAATATATGCACCATATGGAATTTGGTTTGTTTGTATTTCTACCCTTCCTTCACGTCAAAACTATCTATCTATATCTTGTTTTATATTTACACAATTGTACCCAAGAACAAATTACTTCCCACTGCTGGGTACTTACAAACCTCTTATCATCATTGATTTATTATAAGTAAGGATTCACAATCATCCGGAGAAAAATGGCCCCGTCAAAACGGGTGCCCGCGAACAGTTCGGGCACCCGTTTGGCCTTCGTTATAATGAGGCGTTATTAGCATATTAGGAACGTATTTTCTAATGTCAGTTTGCTCCACATATTTTAACGTATTCTGTTAGGCACTGTTCGTCCATATGTTATTACTTATTATAAGTCAATGCTTATCACGAATGGGTTTAGGAGTCTCCACATGACACAGAAAACTGAAAGACTATTGCGACAGACGCGACGTAGCGAATCTATCGTAGATTCGTAGCATCGTAGCACTCTCGCAGCATCTTATCATTCGTAGCGTAACGTGACTTGACCTAATTGCTTATTAACTATAAAGGAATACTTAACAACAATTCCCAGTAGCCGAGGCGGGGACAGATGTTGAAGCGAAACGCTGTTTTAATAAAGTACCTGAAAAGAAATAAAATCATTGTCAAAGAAGAAAATAAGTAGGTATTGTAACAGAAGCGCCTGGTGAAGGTAGCGCAATTACTATTGATGCGTGTAGCACACAACCGGTCTGAGTGGCGTGCCTAGACATAGACATAGACATAGACATTTATTTCTCAATATCAAATTACAGCACATTTTACATGTCAAAATAAGAGAATTTCACATTGAGATCGTCAGAAAGAATACAAAATAAAAATAAAATGAAAATCAGGAATAAAATGTTTCACCGTTAGGATCGTCTTTTCACACCAAAATAAGAAATAATGTTAACAAGTAATAGGATTAATGGTACAATTGGTATGTCAAATTATATATTACAAATTTATAAATCTAAGTCCATGTATTCTTTAACAGAATATAACGGATGTTCCAACAAAAGGTTCTTAAGTTGACGTCGAAACACCGCGTCAGACGGTTCACTTTTTAGTTGTGCGGGTAGACGCTCGTAGTAAGACGGACCGATAACCTACGGACCTAGAGGAGGCCTTTGTCCAGCAGTGGACATCATTCTATGGAAATGATGATACCTAATAACAAACAGCAGAACCAAAAGACAAACGTCTCCAATATATCTTCAACATACTTTCAATAGTTTCAATACACGACTAAAACTATGTTTATAAACTTTTGAAGAATATAAATTTAATTAAAAGCACAAAATAGGTTTATTTTATCATTTCTATTTTTGTTACCAATACCAACCACTGTTTATTGCAGGGATGTTATTTTAGATCGCAATAACACGTGGTATATTCTCAATCCTATACGCGTATTCGGTAGCATAATCAAGATTTTGTTTGCGACTTAAAAAACAAAATCAAACTCATAAATATTTAAAAGCAACACCGGCGGGATAAAATTCCAAACAAGGATGCAAAAACTTGGAGAAGTATGGAGGAAAGAATACCGTAGGCTGATGTGTTTTATGAAAGTTTCACCATATATCATTTTGTGCCCGCCCGGTTAACTTCGCGAGAATATCATGCGGTTATGCGATGTGTGCATAAGGACATAACTTGCTTCTATATTTTTATGCATATATACATGGTGGGTCAGAAAATATGGCAAATAATTAACCCACAGTATCGGCTATCGATTCTAAGTATATTCTATAGGTCTTTAATTTTTTTGGAGTTGGTAAAAAAAATATTTTGTATAGGATTCAGGCGTCGCTCACACAACCAATCCCATATATATATATATATTTTTTACCAACTCCAAAAAAAAAAGACCTATACAGTATACTTGGAATCGATAGCCGATATGGTGGGTTAATTATTTGCCATATTTTCTGACCCCCGTGTATATTATAGTCCTTCTGTCTTGTGTATGCCAGTGATACATGAACAAGTAATGATAATTTATTAACTTGATTTATATGTATAAATTATAAGGGCATGAACACTAAAAGAACACTGAACAAAATGCATAACATTTATTTTATATCTTGCGTACGAGTATACTTACCTACTATTAACTAGTTAACCTTTAATTATTTGAACTGAGTTAAATAATTTTAAAATTAATTACTCGGTCGGCAATTACAAACATTAATAAACAAGTTAAATAATAGCACATTACAGACCCAGGGCGGTGAATTCTTTAATATCATATTTATGGCCCTCACCTTCGGTTCGGGTCACAAACACCTGCGATCTGAGGCTTTCCGAACTACCGCCCGTGGTTTGTATGACCAGGAAGTGAGATTTTCTCCCCGCGCCGCGTAGCTGGCAGAAAATCCCACTTTATGGCCCAGGGTGACGTAAAATCAATTCCCACTCAGATCGGTTGCGCTCTAAACTATGTATAAACATAATACCAACAAAGGCTTACAAAACGAGGCTCTCGAAACGTACTTCTCTGTTCTCAAACATTTTTTTCACCACTCAACTGTATCTTATTTTAAGTAAAACTCCGGCGGAATGTATGTAAGTATTTTCCGAAGTATATTGAGAACAAAGTTTAGACACACGGAACTTCGGAATCCGTTGGCAACGTCTGGGAATTTCCTATTTACATTAATGTTGTCTGCTATTCAATTTAATTACAATTTCATTGTTTGTTTCTGATAAATTGTTACTAGTAAATGTGATTTCCAGTCTGGAAAGGTCGAGGCATCAATGTTAATGGCGAGTACATCTCTCACCTTCGATTTGCTGACGATATTGTAGTCATGGCTGAGACCATGGAAGAACTCAGTACTATGCTCGCTGATCTCAGCAGAGTTTCCGATCGAGTTGGTCTTAAAATGAACATGGACAAGACGAAAATTATGTCTAATGTCCATGTTGTGCCAACTCCCGTAATAATCGGAGGCTCTGCGCTCGAAGCTGTCGACCATTATGTATACCTGGGACAAACAGTCCAGTTAGGTAGGTCCAACTTCGAGAAAGAGGTCAATCGTCGAATCCGACTCGGTTGGGCAGCGTTCGGGAAGTTTCGCAGTGTCTTTCCGTCCAAATTACCGCAGTGTCTCAAGTCGAAAGTCTTCGACCAGTGTGTGTTGCCAGTGATGACTTATGGTTCCGAGACGTGGGCGCTCACGATGGGTCTCATAAGAAGGCTCAAAGTCACTCAGAGGGCAATGGAAAGGGCTATGCTCGGGGTTTCTCTGCGTGATAGAATCAGAAATGAGGATATCCGCAGCAGAACTGGGGTCACCGACATAGCCCAAATAATTGCGAACCTTAAGTGGCAGTGGGCGGGGCACATTGCTCGCAGGACTGATGGCCGATGGGGCCGAAAAGTTCTCGAGTGGCGCCCGCGAACCGGGAGACGAGCTGTGGGTAGGCCTCCAACAAGATGGAGCGACGACCTCGTGAAGGTCGCGGGAAACCGGTGGAAGCAAGTAGCACAGGACCGGTCGGAGTGGCGAGCCTTGGGGGAGGCCTATGTCCAGCAGTGGACGTCTTTCGGCTGAAATGATGATGATGATGATGATGATGATGATGATGAAATGTGATTTACAAGTTTCTACGGAAACTTTGGGAGGAGAAAAACTTCTTTGTTATAATGAGTATCTAAATACGAAATTCCGAGCAGTTTACTTTTAAAAATAAATCGTTTTTAAGAACTACTTATACATAGGTATAAGGTATTTTTTCCCAACTTTTACCTACCTCTTTATTACCTCATGTCAACCAGGTTTGTGCAGGGTGCCCCTGAAAATCAACATCGCGGATATTATTATCCGTAGCATATTGTTGAACGGGTACCCGTTTCAATACTGTTTTTAAAGTTTTTAATAGTACACACAATGTTTTTCATCACACTTGCGAGGAAAATAAAGGAAATATTAACTAGGACGACCTGTGAACTTGTGCCTGTAGGTTAATCGGCATCGCGAACAAACTTTTTTTTGTTTATTTTTAAATATTCATTTCGTACTGGCCAATAACAATGGTGCCGCCATCTAAGTAGTTTTACTTTTTAATTTGTATTATTTCGAAGAAAACAATTGAAAACAAATACATTACGGCCCGTGGGCTTATAAGAAATCTTGAAAGCCCGTGGTCATAATCTGGGCCTTAGAGACCGCTTTTCCTGCCTGCAATGACACCGTTTTCGAGCAAGTGTGATGAAAATTTGTTATATGTGTACGTATCGAGTTTCGAAATAAATATTTCATATGAATTTTCTTATAATGAGCGGCTTGTCTAACAAAATATAAACACATACTCGTATAATACGCTTTCCGCTGGAGAGCTTCATAAAAATATAAATCTTTAAAATTTGAATCCCGGACCACTTTTGCTTTTGTGGCGGTAGGTCAAACCACTAGGCTACGACGGTTTCCAAACATGGTTAGTCACTTTTACCCATTTAATGAGGGAATGATACTCTGACCACCCATTAAGCGGGCTTACTACTACAGCCTATTTGCGTCCCACTGCTGGGCACAGGCCTCCTCTCATCACGAGAGGGTTTGGGCTAAAGTCCCCACGCGGGTCCAGTGCGGATTGGGGACTTCACACAACATCTTTGAATTACTTGCAGGTTAATGCGTGCAGGTTTCCTCACGATGTTTTCCTTCACTGAAAAGCACAGTGGTAAATTCAAATTGAATTTCGCACATAAGTAAACTTAGAGGTGCGAGCCGGAATCAAACCCCTAACCTTCTGCATGAGAGGCGCTAGGTCGAACCACTAGGCCACCACGGCTTCGTTTTGAGCGGGGTTACCTTAAATAATTTCAATAGCTCTTTTATTCAATAAGTTCTATTATTTCTTATAGTAATAGACAGATTATTTTTCCTGATTTTTGAAGGGTCTAGTGTCAAATTGACAAAAAATGATATGATGATATTGAGTTGTATAAGTAAAGGAAAATAATTAGTTTGTCTCATATTTTGTATTCAAAATTCAAAATTCAATCATTTATTCAGCAAATTGGCCACATAGGGGCACTTTTACACGTCAGAAAAGAATTTACTAGCGCTTCCTAGACCCATTGCTTGAGAAGAAGCGCCGCAACAAACTCAAGCAGAAGGCCTTTTTTCAAAATTTACACATAGTTATAACATTTACATTACATGAGTCAAGAGAGTTCAATCTATAAGGGATTTAGGTGTTATATTAGACCACAAATTACACTTTAACCTGCATATTGACAGCATGGTGAACAAGGCATTTAAACATTTGGGTATTATCTTTCGTTTATCTCGACCCTTTAAGCGTGCTAACACTTTCAAAATTCTTTTCAATTCATTCGTTCGTAGTCATCTAGAATTCGCCAGTGTAGTCTGGAACCCGCAATATGCTGTACATATTAATCGAATACAAAAAATTCAAAATAAATTTTTAAAAGGGTTAGATTATCGTACTGGAAATGATTTCTCGAATTATCGCGGTTCAGCTAAGAGACACCGAATACATCCACTTGAAAAGCGTAGGACCTACTTGGATTCTATATTCCTTTATAAAATAATAAATTGCATTATTGATTCTCCGGAACTGTTAGGTTGTGTAAATTTTAAAGCGAACCGTACCTCTTCACGTTACAAACCCACTTTTCATGTCACCTTCTGCAGCACTAAATACGCCAGGAATTCTTACATTAAACGAGCTATGCGCAGCCACAACGATTTATTCAATCATATCGACATTTTTTCTTGCACTTTAGCCAGTTTTAAAAAACATGTTGCGAACAAATTGTTTGACCATTGATCTATGGTATGTATATTTTTCTCCAAATGTAAATTTTAAAATTTTTGCTTTGCTCTGTTTCTTTTTTTTTTTGTTATATTCAAACGTATTAGTTATCTAACATCCATATACAATGTTACATTGTATTAAGTACTTGCTATTTTAATAATAAGTGTTCAGTACATATATGTGTGACTTAGCCGCTTTTGTGACTATCCTTACGAGCTCTCATTATATTTTTATAAATTGTTATTATCTGTAAGGAAACTCCAGGTTTATGATTCTTTATAGTTTTCAATACGGTAATTGTTATATGTACAACTGTTTGTTTCTTAATAAAAGAAAAAAAAAATAAAAAAAAAATGTATAAAATATACATATCGGTACGTACTACAATTACATTGAAGGGATGTATAGTCCCTAACTTAAACTTAAATCTAAGATCTTAGAGATGTATAGTCTCCAAGGGTCCAGAAAAAAAAAATATTATGGAGATGGCCTCCATTGTCAAATAAATATAAATTCCATAGATGTCGACAGTCTCAAAATGTCAATAAATAATGAAATACATCATGTATAAAAGAGTTCA
Organism: Aethes cnicana; assembly: GCA_963971205.1. Classification (NCBI taxonomy): domain Eukaryota; kingdom Metazoa; phylum Arthropoda; class Insecta; order Lepidoptera; family Tortricidae; genus Aethes; species Aethes cnicana. Next base: position 11,917,484 of record OZ020284.1, read on the forward strand.
TTAATACATGTCAATAAGAACATGATGAGGTCTCTCGCTTAAAATGTTTGACTTAGTAATATATTTAAAGCTAATGATTATTTTTAAACGTCCTTGCAAGCTATCTTAGCACAGAGGAATAAGACCCACAAGAACGTATGTTAATGCTTTAGGCGGTACGTTGTACAACACTTAGTCATTCGTGTCAAGATCACTTCCCTTTGACGTAGACAAACAACGCGTTGGTAAACCGAGTAATGCTCCAAATCTATTTAATTGAATAATTAATATCATCTATTGACTGAGAATGATCACATTTCAACGCCTAACATGGTATGGAGTGTTGAATGTGTCTTGGTAAGGAGCGCAATCTTATATGGGGAAACAGTTGAAAACGTGTTCAGCGGATTTGATAAACAACATTACAAAACACACTCTTCTCGCAACCGTTTTCGCTGCGTTTCGCCTCAGCAGCGCTATCTGAAGGCGCTTCTGCAGACTATCCGCCTAGGTGGCTTGACTTTTGTGGCGACCGCAGCGCTCCCAACCTACCAGATTTTGTGTCCACTATTGGAACTATAAAGATTGCGCTCCTTTACTTCAACCCTCCATATAACATGGACTGTGCTGGTAGTCATAATCTACATTATTCGCAGTGTGGAGGAGACAAAAACGATCGCAGCGTATGACGAAGCCAAATATGAAAACTCTGACGGACACAGTGAAGTGAACTGTCACTGTTGCCTATTTATTTACATTACATTAAGTACACCTGGAGAGAGTTATGTCATCCGAAGCTTTTTTCGTCTTTATCTCTCATAATCACCATAATTCCGTACGTATATCAATTAAATGATATTTATACTGCCAACAAACGTATCACGTATCGAAGGACTATTTAATAAAATAAACACAATAAAACACTATATTTTAAACAGCTTCTGACCACATCAGCTTGCATGTATTTCCTATTAAACTCACCCACAAAGCGCGATCTGACGTTTAATTTCCGATACCCTTTACAAATTAAGGTATCAAAGGGAATGGATTCTGCAAAATTCATTAATGACCAATAAACAATATCCTTCGGATCCTTTGGCCTTTTAATGGGCTTATTGAATGGCTGCGGGGCCTCTGGTGGTTGTTAATGGAATAAAATTTGTTAAAAATTAATTACCAGCGACGCTTGGGATGAAATTATGATACTGTTCGTTGGAGAACAATTTATGGATGATTAACAGTTTAACTATTTGACTCTTAGCTTTTTTTAGATATTTTTTTACAATTAATATTCGTCCTCAAACCACTTTTTAAAGTTAATAACAATTTGCATATATCACACAGCAATTACTTTGCTAAAGCTACGTACCTCTAGATACTTATTACGTCCCTCACTTTATCTAAAATAAAAAATGTACATGCCATAATTCCCAGCCCATTCATTTCAAATCAATGCGTTGCATTCATCATTTTCCATATTGGAAAGAGCTGTGGAGTCTGCAAAAACCATTTCAAACTGAATCCTAATGGTAAATGAGTCAGTGATTTTGATTCCCGTCAGCAACACAGCCGTGATGGATGGATCTATTCATAATGTTATTAGTTAGAGTGAGTTGCCCCGAGAGGTGGTCTTATAATGGCGGAGCGGACTCACAAGAGTAGCAGGGAAAAAATCTAGTTCTGAACTGTCAAAAATTTTATATAATTACCTTCAACTATCGGTCTACCTCGGTATAACTCGCGTAGGTTCCATTATTTCCTGTTTCCGTAGGAATTTCGGGAAATCCTCTCTTACTTCTCCCCTACACTGCCCAAGGAACTTGGAAGCCAAATTGAAGTTTGCTATGACCAGCTATTCCGGCTGTGCTTTTGATCGATCAGTCAGTCAGGCAGTTGCCTCAACAAACTTCGTTTGGCAAACTTGAACTTAGGTACCTAATAGGCTAAACATTAATCGTATTTGTTGTATTACAAAAATAATAGTTCGATAATGTACCTAACTAAAGAAACTAAAGAAAGTCTCGTATGCGTTCGCAAAACGCGTTTGTTACTTACTGCAAAAACGTTGTTAAATACTGTTGGAATTCCCGTGTTTTGCAAAACGCTGTCTTTTTAGCCACTACCTAAAAACGAAAAGAATCAATTCGCCCATTCACTTTATTCCAGTAGGTCGTCAATGACTTATTAGTTTTTATTAGTATCTCGTTACTACGTGATTTATTGTATTCTATCGATCCTTCTTTATTGTTCTACGTAACTTTTATTAGAAATATTTTCGCTTCTAGATTTTCCGTTTGTCTCTCTCTCCTATCTGTTTAGTAATCATATAAATCGAACAGTTATTTGTTGTCCATGGTTGATTAACTTCAATTATTTTGATTTAGTGCCGATTCAGATACATAATTAATTATGATTTCCGTTTATCATGTTACAATGGAACTAAAATTAGATTGGTTTTGTTAATTAACTACTGTTCATTTATTACTAATGTACCTATTATTGACCTGTTATATTTATGTCTTTATCTATGCATCTATAACTACCTCACATTGCTAAGTAAGAGAGATGAGAACTTGAAAATATATTGACAGACTGCTCTTAGCAGCTCCAGTGGTCATTAAAACTAAGAAGTTTAAAATCAGCCCCAAAGATTAAAGTGTTCAATATATATTTTTCTTAATTTTCTTTGCATTTAGTAATCCACTTATCTTAGCTTTACATTACTCCATTATGACAACTTGTTTAACAAATTAAAACAGTCACAGAACAAACTTTTCCATTCCCGCTAAACGCCCTCAAAGCCAGAATAAAACTGGAAAAACATATTAAATTCGCCAAGCATTATACCGGGAGCGCTTTAGTATCCTTGGCAGAAACTTGATAAAAACAGGTCTTTTTGCTGTAACGATCGACACTTAGCGAATTGTTGAGTTTTAATGTACTTAAAATATACTTAACGGTAATCCAGGCAGTCCATTAAGAAGTTTTGGATCGCTTTAATGTTTGACGATTTGCTGTCTCGAGATGGAGAGCAGGTTCATTAATAAAATTGTAGTAAGTGTTGTGATCTGCGAAACTTTTATGATACTTAGGTACATTAAATTTGTTTTCTGTTGCACGAATTTAATTAAGTTACATAATTTGTAGTAATTATTTTTTCCATATGATAATGATGATGATTTTTACCGTATTTTTTTAAAACAGCACTAAATTGGTAAAACTGATTTCTTATGCAGTAGATCGTGAGCATAATTATTGTAAATTTACTTTTTAAATACTTATTGCAATAAATAAGTTATAAAACAACGCATGATTAATTTACAAACTCCATAGTATAGCTCCACCATTTTGAAAAAAAAAGCCATAAACTTAATCTACGAAAAAAAATCGAACCGGTTGAGAAATGCGACCAGTAGAGGAAAACAGATATTCGGACATACGAAAGAATTTTTGGCTAAGTTGAAACGGAGATGCTTCGCTTGTTCGGCCAAATTATTCGAGAGTGTTATTACTTGAAGAAAATTTGTTGAGCGGTTTGAAAATTATCGGTTTTTTTCTAATGTCGTAAGACGTTGATGAACGTCGGTGTAGGATTTTGCAAATTTAAACTTTTTGTATGATTATGGTGTAGGTACATTATAATACAAAAAAAATCCTTAGAGTTAAGAGCTTAACAAAGCTAGAATCCATTTAAAATAATACATTTCATGGACTAATTGTTCACAAATGGCGGTGATGTGAAATGAGTTCAAAAAATGTTGTGTAGGTTGCCTGAAGCATATAACATTTTGAAATTGAAAACTAATGGGAACTGCAACTTGCACAAAGCTTAGTCCTAATTAACATCCAAAACTTACTAGGCTCAGTCCACAAACACACTGACTGTCAATTCTAACTACGAGTATTGCTAGTTTTAAGTCAATGCAAATCCTGTCTTAGTCGGAAGTTTCCCTGAAAATCTACTAATGATAGATGTAACTGTAATGAATGTACTCTTTGAAAACCTATAGTTGGGATTTTACTTGAAATATAATCGTTTACTAGCTTTGCCCTGCAATTCGTTGACGTGGAAGAGGTACAGTCAGCAGCAGAAGTAGATAAGCTGTCCAGGTGTTCAAAATGACCTACCTTACCTTATTCTTAAGACGTTAAGGGCGTGTGTAGGTCATTTTGAACACCTGGACAGCTTATCTACTTCTGCTGCTGACTGTACTATTAAAATAACGTACGTACACCATATTTTTTCCCGACATCCAATTTTAATCAAAAAAGTCTTCATTGTTCTCCAAATGACATTCTGACTACAGCTAAAAATGAAAGCTTTAAAATATTGTGTATGTTATATCCCAACAGAAATAATCGTCTGTTTTTAAAATAATATTAAAGCACATTCTCATTTGTGGTCGCAAATCAATACTTAGATGAAAACAATTACGTCTATCTGTATCTCAGATGAAAAAAAAAGAAATATAAACCCGTCCACGTTCAAGCTATTTCAGCATCAACAGTTCTAATAATAAGCCTCACAATAGTCTATCAAATTACAGGGTCGGGTTTCAAAATGGTTTTGTATAGAAAATGAGGTTAAAACCAATAACGGGTAGGGACGATAATAAATCAAGGGACAAATGAAATTAGCCGGTTTCACTTCCATTTTCTTTGGCAACTTGTTTATTGGATATTTCGGATTTGTAATACTAATCTCGTGGCTTAAGTGGGGAGTGTTTTTTTGGTTAATCTCGTTTGAGGAAAAATCTCGAGGCGTTTCTTTTAAATACGAAAGTCGGAAAAGTCGTAAAGTTAAATAAAACCTTCAGCCCGGTAGGTACGAGCCTAGCTCTCTGCGAAACATAGATAGTTCATATCACATTTGCCTAATGGTATATACATATGGGCGGACCACCACCGCCGCCGGCTACCACCACCTCTTCTTCTGGTGCCTCTCCAACAAGTAAAGTTTGGCAGTCAGCTCTGCATACTTCGCCCGATCCTTGGCGAGAGTGAAAAGTTCTGCGGCACTCGTGATCCCAGTCCACTCGCGTATGTTGCGCAACCACGACTTCTTTCTACGGCCGACTGATCTTTTGCCGGCAACTTTGCCCATCACCACCTATCGGCCAACCTTCCAGACAGCAGGGCTCGTAGTGCGAACACCACTGGTGTGTTCCGATAAGGGATTAATAGAGCCGGTGAAATTAAAATCAGGTAGCCTATGTCTATCCCTCGCCTCGCCTTTGTACATGTGTCTCGCCTTTGTACATGTGTCTCTTCTCTGTATTGATAATTGTATTTGTGTTTTTTTTTTCTGTACAATAAAGTGTTACTTACTTACTTACTTACTTACTATGCTGTGCGGTTTTTAACTGATTTCGAAAAAAGGAAGAGATTCTCAATTCGTCTGAATGTTTTTTTTTTGTATGTATGTTCCGCGATTACTCCGTCAATTGTAAACCGATTTCGATGTATTTTTTAAAAATTCTTAATTGAAAAAATAAAAACCGACTTCAAACTCCGACAGCCTACAAAGTCGGTGTCAAGTGAACCGAAGCTGATGACAATCTTATAGTGAACTTGACACCGACTTTGTAGGCTGTTGAAGTTTGAAGTCGGTTTTCATTTTTTTATTTAACATGCACAGCAATATTTTTTAGCTCCTTAGAAATTCCTAATATACCTATATTGCAAAGCAGGTCCCAAACGTTTTTAAATTGAAGAGAGAGAGGAAACTCGAACACAAGCCTCCTAAACGCTTGCGCTCGTCGGTCGTGTCCGCAATCTGTTGTCCCATGCGCGGCGGCGATCAATCACGCGGACAAAGTGCGGACTCGCGCCGATTCCGCCCGAGCTTCCCCGAGATTAGCCGATTACACTACGAATGCTTAAGTAGGCCCTTGACGAATTACTCGCGGTGTTAAGGGGCGTAGAAATGTTTTACCGAGTTTCTAAGAATGTAAAAGGAGGGTTACGAGGATGTTAAACGTCTTATTTGGTGTCACAGTGGTTTAAAATGTGGTGCTTTAGTTGTTTTCCTTTTGTATTACAGGTAAATAACAAAGATGGTCCGACGGTAAGTAAGAGAAGTCACCGTTTGTCCATGTAATATGAATTGTCAGAGGCATCACTACATCGTGGAACCCTAAAGAAGCAATTGAATGACCGAGTCAGTGACCGACAACGCTAGGGCGAAACTACTAGTTGTAGAAACTTGTCATGTAGGTTCTTTGGGGAGTCTAGGGAAGAACTAAGAAAGGGTTTCCCGAAATTACTCCTTGAACTACAAAAAACGGAAATTATTCGGGTTAAGTTGGACTTGGTCTCGATCAACTATTTTTCTTTTAATTTCTTCTTTCTGTAGATTGTTCTGATCCAATGAACCTTGAACACTTTTTAGCTCCCAGATCCATGCCGAAAATGTTTTAGAGTAATATCTCATCTCCAGTCTACATCAACCCCTTTCTCTGAGGTGCTCTGAAATGCCTCGACTTAAGCGTTTTAAGCTGTAAATTCGTGCGCATCTGTTCTGCCCTTAAGAGGCCTGACGAATTGCGCATACCGAGATTAAGACAGGCCCATGTTAAAAAGCCTTCCCAGAGGCAATTAAGAGTTCTCATTAAGACATTTTTGCTATTATGTCGTTCGTCTAATTGCATTTCGACACGAGGCTTGGTTAACGGGGACAATTAGGCTTTCTATCCTGCGTGATTTAGCGAACTTTGTTTTCTATTTCTTTATATACTACTGTTTATTTGCGTCCCACTGCTGGGCACAGGCCTCCTCTCGTCACGAGAGGGTTTGGGCTATAGTGATGAATTTGCTGGACACAGACCTTTTCACTACGCTGGCCCAATGTGGATTGGTGGCTTCAATACACCTCTGAATGACTTTTCAGAGGCGTGCGAGTGATCCTGTTGTCGATGTCTTCCTTCACAGAAAATCTCAGTGGTAAATTCAAATTGACATTCATACATCAGTAACGAATTCGAACCCAGACCCTGTGTATTAATAATAATAATAATAAAATCATTTATTCGCAAAATTATTAAAAATAAAAAATAAAAACACAGAAACAAAAGAGGGGAAGCGAATCGGACCCGACTCAGCATGTGTCAGCCATGAAGCCAACGCTGATCTTCCGTCGGGACCGCTCAGTGTACAAGAACACAGAAGATGATAAAAACAATATACGCACACTACAATAAAAGACACGAACATTAAAAGAAAAACATGTAAAAGTTAAATACTTAATAATACTTAATACAAAACATAAAACAAAATAGAAATAAAAAGGTTAAAATTAATATTAAACAGGTACGTTTACACGCACGACGCTCAGAACATAAGTAAACAGGCTGTTTTTTTGAACGTGCTCGTGAGCGCGCGTGCAAATGTAGCATGGTATTAGAGGCGGTAGTTCAAACCACTAGGCTATCACGGCTTTAATCAATAGTACATTACAGACCTAGGGTGGTGGTGTCCCAGATCGCAGGTTTCTGTGGCCCGAACCTTCGGTTCGGGCCATAAATATGCGATCTGGGGCTTTACGAATTACCGCCCGTGGTTTGTCAAAAGTTTTACGTCTTGCCTTGGCCAAAAAGTGAGATTTTCTCTCCGCGTAGCGGGCAGAAAATCCCACTTTACGGCCAAGGGCGATGTTAAATTTTAAGAAAATGAAATTTCAGGTGCAGAGTAAAATACAAGCTTGAAGTGAAAGGAAACGTTTCAGCTTGAGGTATATTTCATCTTCGAAAGCATTTAAATGTATCTAGTCAACTAGTTTCGGCGTATTTCAGGGCAGGAACTTGTTCTGGCCAATATCGCTAATTGAGTTACTTTGTTTGCGGTGCACTCGCCCAGTGCTTGTGGAAATTGGTGAAAAGTTTTTTGAGTGACTAATATTAAAAGAGATATGTGGGGCAATTTGAGTTTACCACTGAGATTTTCTGTGAAGGAAAACATCGTGAGGAAACCTGCACGCATCTGCGAAGTAATTCAAAGATGTGTGTGAAGTCTCCAATCCGCACTGGGCCCGCATGGTGACTATAGCCCAAACCCTCTCTTGATGAGAGGAGGCGTGCCCAGCAGTGGGACGCAAATAGGCTGTAGTAGTAGATAAAGAAAGAAAGAAAGAAAATTAATTTATTGCCATAAAAGAACATTGACATCTTAAATTAACTTAAAATCTATGTAACTTAAAAATTAAAATGTAGGTTATTTAAGCTTATTTTATAAAGTACCCTTTACTAGGAGTTTACGCAATCTTCAGTATTTATTGACTTCACTAGTAATAAAAACGTATGTGGATTTCAGATTTTGGACAACAAATAAATATAAGATTACTAATTTGAGTATTTTTTCTAACGAAAAAATACTTTTTCTAATAAAAACCGACGGGTATGGCAAGGCCTATACTTACGCTTTGTCGTGCGCGCGCGATTTATTGGCCCTTCAGTCGTAAACATGCGCAGAAATACCCTCTACTTTTGCTCACCGCTCAAGTTACGTGCCGCGACCACGACTGTCTGTCTGTCTGTCTGTTACCTCTTCACGCTTCAACCGCTGGACCGATTGAGATAAAATTTGGCATGGAGATAGTTGGGATCCGGGGAAAGGACATGGGCTACTTTTCATCCCAGAAAAACGCGTATGTAGTACCCGCGGGAGCTCGATAACCGAATCCCACGCGGGCGAAGTCGCGGGAAGAAGCTAGTTGTTAATAAAGAACAGTAAATTCTAAACATGAAAATCATATTGTTGCGTGCGTGACTTTAACTATCGTGGCGAAAGTATCCAATGCATCAAATAAATATTGTCTAGTTAACCTAGGTTTACCTAGTCTCGAAGCTGCAACGGGGCTTAGATGCGTAATCTGGACTAACAATGCTTATCGATATTTGGCTAGATCCCAGCTTAAGCACTTAGCATTTGGACAACCTAACTATATTGTTATATAATGACTAATAAGTGATACATAAGAGATACTAACTCTTAGATAGGTATAAATTACAAAAAACTACGTAATAATACGGTATCAGTTAGAGCAATGTTATTGTATTTTTTATTTAAATAGTCCTTCTGTCTTTAAATTCCCAGTATCAGAGCCATACCAATACACCCATAACGATATTCTAATAATACACTTCAGTTTTCACTTATACTATTTTCATTTTATTTCGACAAGAAACTCGTCATAAATATTTCAGTCAAAATGGTTAATAATATTGCAAGGGGCTCCAAAAGCGATTTACTTACTCTTTTTCCGAAAGCGAAACGACAAATTGTTATTGGTACATTGTTTATCACACAGCCTGAATAAAGTTGATTCGAATTTCAAAGAAGCAAAATAATGCCGAACTTTTGAACTCACAATATTGTATCCTTAATCCTTAGAAGCCTAGACTCTCCTGTATGAACAACTAAAACAAATGCTGGTGAAGAAAACAGGAGACCCGTTCGGAATTCGAATTCTTTGTTTTTCGCCTATTTTTTGAACGGAAGAAAATTCTCGAATGTTCTAGAACGCGTATTTCTCGAAGCGTGTCCCCCGACCTTCTGTCACACCGTTCCGCGCCAAGGAGTTTAATGACAAAATCTGTCAGTAAAAAATAAACCTCTGAGTAACGTAGGTATGTGTCACTAGCGATCTTTGTTTTAAGTATGGAGGCAAAATTGTGGAATAATATGTTACGTGTCAGCTTTACTTTTATGTGTATTGCTAATGTGTGCTGTGTTTAACCAGAAAATAACACATTTTCAGGTTAAACACAGCACACATTAGCAATACACATAGTGTTTTTGTTAAAACTCGTAGGTACCAAATCAAATCAAATCAAAATTGATTTATAACTGTATAGTTACATGTCAAATATTTACATTATAAAACTGTATATAAAATAAATAGGTACATCATTTAACTGTATAATATGATATAAGTTAGATAATTACATTTTATTCTTAAAATAAACTGATTCCAACATTTTTCATTAATTATATTATCTATTCATTAAAGAACTCTGATAAGTCATAGAAATTACACTGTGACAACCATTTCTTAAGTCTTGTTTTAAAATTATTGGCGGAAGGTGCGTTGCTTATGTTTTCCGGTAGTTGGTTATATATTAATGGGCCGAGTATATACGCTGATCGCTTACTCTTCGTCAGCCTGTGCTGGACCGGCGTGAGTTGGCCTGCATCCTTATTTACTGCCTACTTATATTATCGTAACGTACTTTCTTGTTATCCTTTTAGAATAAACACTTTATTTAATCATCATATCTATGCTGAAAGTGTATTTACTTACATTCAAAAACCAAATCAATAATCTTTCTCAATCAATAATCACTTCAAATGCTTTTTTTAACTACACAGTCTTAGCCAAAAATATTAAGCACCCCACTGTTTCGTTTGTAACTTAGGAATAGTCTTATATTTCAAATAAAAAAATACACAAAGACGTTTAATAAAAGAAGTGTTAGAACAATGTGAAAACCATCACTAGAAATCATTTCGAAGAACCTCTCTCAGCTCAAAAAAGTTGGGGTTCACTGGAAATAGTTAATTGTATTATTTTCCACGGAAATTTGGATAAATATAACTTTTTACCATAAATATACAACTTTACAGCAATTTTACTACGTCGTCTTGTAACTAACACAAAAATTGTATATCTATCGTATCATGATGTTTGGCAAGTATGTGAAGATTGGATGACAATCAAGTTATGTGGTACCACACTGAGAAGTAGGAGCATACGGAAAATTCAGTTTTTTTTTTTTTAACTTTTATATGCTCCTTTGGCCAAGGCTGTATGTAAAATTCATAATATGACGTATCGTTTATTTTCAAATGCATAGGCACTTTGGTACATTTGGTGTGATGGAGTGACACAACCCCATTTAAAGCGGTATTCAAAATGGCGCTATGCACTTGGGCGTAATTCTGCAATACGAAATGATATTCCGTTCCCACAGAAACTTGAATCGAGGTATTCCATTGAATGTAATACGTAAAATTATACTTAATTATAAAGCAATTCAAATACTTTGCCAAAGAAGACAATCCTTGATTGCAATCAATCACATTCATTAAATTAAGTACATAGTGTATTTACCCAACTATCTTCATGCCAAATTTCATCTCAATGGTCCAGCGGTTGAAGAGGTAACAGACAGACGGACAGAGTTACTTTCGCATTTATAATATTATAATTAAATTAAATATGGATAATCACACAGGCCACCTGATGGTAAGTGATCAGTATTGCATAGGTATCGATTATTTTGCCTCTATGGTATTTCCAGCGGTTCTCTTACTCCCTTACTGGCGGTAGGCCAGCGGGTAAGATGGTGGTAGTGATCCGGACGAACCCTGGTTCTACTATTGGTAAAAACATAGGTATAAAATATGTCAAACAGCTCTATCGTATTCTTCAAGTTAAGCTCGCGCCTACTAACCTTATTAGGTTATTTCTCAGTAATAATATAATACAATAATAGTGTTCTTAATAAGCAACTATCTGGACTCAATGGGGGCTATCGCGTGTGAATTTGCCACTAGAGGCGCTAGTGTCGCGTGAGGTCCAGTAAAATTCACTTTTCACTGGTTTTGGCGGGCTTCGTGACATAAATGATAATTTCTTTAATTTACCTGTTGAAAAGTGATCTCCTTCGTGAAATTATCGCAAATATGGATTATTTGGCAATAAATGTGAACGCTTTGAAAAAAAATTAAAAAAATCCGAAGTAAACGAAACTGCACAATATTGTGGCATATCTACTCGATATGATGATAGTTATTTATAATCAATAAACTTAATGAGATTCAATATTTTAAACTTTGTTTCGGCACCGATCTTATAAAGTCGCCTTTGACAGCTATACCTCTGGACCAACAGTGGCGCCAACTGGTGACAAAGAAACGATAGTCCCCATTGCCGAATTACTCAAGCCCATTCATTTTATCCACTAAACCCAATTGCCGTTTCAGTGTAATTCGACTGACCTTACAGAGGTAAAACACAAGGCACGTTCGCTTTGAGCTTAAACTAAGCGCAAGACGTTGAATTAAATTTCAGCCGGCAATATATGGGCAAGTCTGAGCCAGCTCAGGGACAGTTGGCGCGGTTCGTTGGAGATAAGGGCGAAGTAATCACCCTTATGTTAAGATGGATAAAAGGAACAGATTTACCTAGTTGTTCTAATGTTCTAGTTTTAACTGCAGCAGTAAAATGGTGACTGTAAGTCTGTATAGCCCTACACCTGGACACACGAAACACATACGCATCAACGTGCAAACACACAAATGACACAGAATATTTAATAGTACTACGTACAGAATGGCCACGGAATCACCTGCCGGAATCTAGCCGGCGCGCAACTTGCGCCCAACTCGCCTTTACCGTCATTTGTTTCATCCGGATATGGAGAGTTAGTCATTGGCCCGCGTAGTGGTACACATACATTTACAAGTGTAAAGTCCGTCCTCGCACGCACACAGATGTCCTCGCACGCAAACATTGACACTTCATTCGAATTGTGTTCGAAATCGTGCTTTTATAGGCCGTGTCCGCCGCGTGCTCAATAGTTCTCAAACGACGAAACCTACAGCTTGCGTGCTTTGCCGCTATGTGCGCCTTACTTTGCACGTTGCCACCAAGTTTCGTGTGATCCAATATATAGGTACTTGAGTACCTATATATTGGATCACACGAAACTCAATATTATCAAAGTCAAACTTCTTATTCTTTTTTTACATTCTACCTAGTGTCAAAGGAATTGAGGAAGAATTTAGTTAAGAGTAAGTACTGAAAGCCAGTTTTTTTATGAATTTTCTGGCAACTGGCACTGTGGCCTATATATCGACATAAAGAATCGTAATATTTCGAATACGTCGCCAACCCGATTTTTGGCGGCAGATTAGCGAGTAGTCATGAGAACGGATACTGAAACTACAGGTTCTACCAACGGCTAAAGTAAAGTGAGGTAGGTAATTATTTACGAATTTAGTTTTTCAGCGGCAGCTTAGGTTAGCGGGGACAGGCGGCGAAAGACTGAACGGTCTGGCTCATTTTCTCATGGATCCCATCATCAGAACTGAACCAAATTAATACGACACCAACTTGGAAGTACCACCTTTCGAACAAAAAAGAATCATCGATATCATTTCACGTTTACTTTTTATTTTTGGTGAACATACATAAAAATGAAAATAAAAAGATTCGGACGAATTGATAACCTCCTCCTTTTTTGAAGTCGGTTAAAATTTATATTGAAAGTCTCGTTAAGAAAATTTAAGTCAATTGAAAAAAATATAATTCTAGCCTCGAATAAATGTACTGCTAAGGAAAATTTATTCATTTTTTATCCCCCGAGCCCTGGCGCTGCCAACATCGTTAAAGTTTCTCTAATTATGAAACCAGTTTTTTCTGGCAAATAAAATAGTGCCCGCGCCTATGAAAATGTGTTTTTTTTTAATGTGTCAAGGAAAATTATAAATAAAATATGCGGGTTGATTGCTGAACTTTATGCAATATTCGAATACAAATTTTAAATTGATTATTGATTGTGTATGTTATCGTTTATCATCATCATTTACTTTTCGTAAGAATAATCTACAACAAACAGTGCTCACTTGATTGGCAGTTCCAATAGCCGTCTTATATTGCAAAAGATTGTGTTATTTATCAACATTAACAAAAATACTTTACTCAAAATCAAAATATTTATTCAGCAAATAGGCTACATCTGGGCACTCTTTACACGTCACTTTTAAATGAATTTAACAGATATGAATTTACCAGCGCTTCCAAGTCCCACTACCATTACCAATAAATAACTCTTACCTACTAATAAATAAGTGTCACAACGATAAATAAATACTCAATGTTAACGACGTCAATGTATGTTGCTTAGTCGACTCGTGCATAATTCTAAACGCAAAATTCAGGCTTGCACTGATCATATTTTGCACGAGACAAGCTACAAGAGACCATAAATTCTCTGAACTAGGCTGCTTAGGTATGTATCTTAAAGGCGTGCCTGAGATGCCAAGTTTCCAGTCTCCTAAGCTAGATTTTGGGAGTGTGTTAATAAGTCAGCACTTCCTTTGTGGGTTCCGCTGTTCGTTTGACAGGACGTCCGGCTGTCTGTCATTAGCGTCTGAACTGAATTTAGACGGCGACGTACACTAGTGCTGCGCACTAAAAGTTCAAAATGCAAATTTGCCAGTGGATTTGTTTACAATTATCTACCCGTATAGACTTCAAAATAATGCAGTTAAAAACTACTTCGTTATATTTGTTAAGTTGAAAGCAAACGGAATAAAACAGAAAACGGCTAAATATTTTGTCAATTCAGTTACGTATTAAAATTTGGATAAAACATTACTTTTTGTAAATATTTTATGTGCATTTCGTCTCTACCCTAAGTTAATATTTTCTAAATGCAATTATATTTCTTCGGTTCGGTAAAAAGTTAAAATTAAACAAATTGATGTCAGTTTCTAAAACTTTTTTCCATTTTCAAATGGGTCTGATTGTATTGTATGGAAACATACTACTTTTAATTAGTAAAACTACTTTACTTACCATCTACGAACTAGGTATTTATCATCGTACTAGAAACCCTAAGAATGAGTTAGTTCTATTATTCACGATGATCGGCAAAACATAAATAGATAGAACGCGAAAAATCACTTTCGCATTTACGGGTCGGTCCTTTATTTAACTAGGTAGGTAGGTGCTGTCAGCGACTTCGTTCGCATACCTAAATTTAGAATTTGCCTACTCGATAACTTAATACAATGGAGGTAAAGACTAGGTGAAGGTCGCGGGAAGCGGTGGATGCGAGCAGCACAGGACCAGTCGGAGTGGCGAGCCTTAGGGGAGGGGGGGGGCTATGTTCAGCAGTGGACGTCTATCGGCTGATATGATTAGGTTGACAAGCTGAAACAATGCTTTCTACCTACTACACCAATGTGACCCTCAGTCTTGGCTAAAATCTAGGCAATATTGTCCGACCGGATTCAGAGGACGGACAGGCCTAAGCCCAAGGATAAAAGTCTCTAGGGGGAACCCTAGTGACGGCCGATAGATTGATCACAGAAGACTGAGTATTGGAAGTAATAGTATATTTAATTTTAACAGGTTTCAGAATTAAATTTGTCTCTCGCGTTAAATTGAAAAAGTCTAGTGGTTTGACCTGATACAGATAGTCGGGGTTTCGATCCGGGCTCGTACCTCTCAGTTTAATTATGTGCGAAATAAAATTTGAATTTACCACTGAGCAATTCGACGAAGGAAAGCATCGTGAGGAAACCTGCACTCCTCTGCAAAACAATTCAAGGTTTGGTTTGCAGTTCCAAATCCGCACTGTGGTGCGCGCACGGGGACAACCCAAACCCTCTGGTGATGAGAGGAGGCTTATGTCCAGCAGTGGGACGCAATAAATGCTGCTGCGGTGGGTGCAGTGCTCATCGTCAGTCAGTCACCGAAGAGTTTATTGTCGTCAGTGAAGTCAGTCAGACAGTCGGTCAGTCACTCAGTAATGAAATAATTTTATATACTATAAATAATATAATGTATAAATGTTATCGAAACTTCTGTCTCCCTTCTTATCGTGGCGTCCGCGAACCGGGAGACGAGCTGTCGGTAGGCCTCCAACAAGATGGAGCGACGACCTCGTGAAGGTCGCGGGAAACCGGTGGAAGCAAGTAGCACAGGACCGGTCTGAGTGGCGTGCGGCCTATGTCCAGCAGTGGATGTCCTTCGGCTGAAATGATGATGATGATGATGATAAATGTTAACGAAACAAATTTCTTTCAAGAAAAAAACGAATTGCAAAAGTCGAAAGGGCTCCGTCAGGTCACAAGTTGACATTAAGTAGGTTACTTTGATGTTGTTCTTTTCATTTTTAGATTGTGTAGGAAGTCCCCTGATTAGACGATATAAGCCTGCAGCGCTAAATAGCCAAATTCATCACAGTAAAAATGTGAGATTTCAGGTTAAGTAATGGTTGGATGGTTTTCGTCTCAATTGACTTTTAAAGAGCTTATTGGACCTTAAATCACGCATTTACACAGTCATAAATTTGGTTATTTAGCGCTGCAGGATTGCCCTCTATACACCGGACTTTCTGTTTACCTACTTCACGCAATTTTGAATTTTCCAACAAAAATAACTGAAACACGCATTTTAATGTCTAAAGTAGGTACAGCGCGTCAAACCGCGCAACTTTTGCATCAAACTGTGTGTGGAGTGGTTTTCCTGCAACTTTCATTTAATATTGTCTGCATTTGCTGTTCCTATGTAAATTTTTTCTCTTTCTATTTTAACAGTCGTTAAATTGTCGATTATTAACTGCGAGAAACAAATCATACCATCATTTCTGCCGAAAGACGTCAATTGCTGGACATTAGCCTCACCCTTATTATTAAAATAACCCTTCAAATAAAATTCACAAAAAATCTGAATTGAAAAAAAACAGATTGTTAAAAAAACTGAAACCGATTTCCTTCAAACATACCCAATACTACTTTTGATACTACTAAATCACCTATCAAAATAAACAAGTGGTTTTTTTTCGTTCCGTTGCGGGGTCACAGGCAGACACTCCGAGATACATACAATACACTTCCAACGTACACCCTTTTTTTTGTGTCGGTGATTATAAAAACATGATATTTTTATGTTGCCAGTCTAAAAAAACGGATAGACAGTAGCTGCATATATAAACATTTTTAACATCAGAGGCATCACCAATGCACTGCGATATTTGACACCATTATTTAAAAAAACCTAATTCGTAGCGCTTAATTAACTACCTGGCTGGTACATGCCAGAAACGTACTTACCTTTGCGAAAGTTTTTTTTATAAAGAACACAGCAGGAAGTTTGATGCACTTTAAGGAATTCGAATACCTATTAAACATTAACGTGAAATGCTGAAGTCGGCTCAAGTTCTTCCAGACCACAATCAAGTTAAGCACCAAGTGAACAAAATGTTCATTCCCGCAACGACCCGTCTTACCCTCAACCTGCCATTCATAATCAAATTTGTAAACAACGCAAACCGAAGCATCTCATGCGAGGTGTATTTAATTTACCGTAGACTTCCGAATTGCCTTGTTAAGGAGGAGAGCCTTAAATTACGAGTTTCTGTACGTCGTGTAGCGGCATGAAGCCCTTAAAATTATGTAAGACTGCTTTAATCTTCAGTTTACGCGTAATATTGTACCGAAATTGTCTTTACGCTGATATAATAATGAGTGTAGCGAATGGGAAGTAAATCAGGGTGTAGTATAAAACATTTTAGTGTAATGTAATTACTCGCTTTCTTATCCTACGTGTTAAATCTGCTGGTCATCTGGTGCTCGATCCAACTCATGTTTCGTACCAAAGACTATCCTATCAATCCATACTAATATAATAAATGGGAAAATAACTATTACGTCTTCACGCTTAAGTCACTGGAGGGATTAAGGTGAAATTTGGTAAGGAGATCGTTCGAGCTCCAACGAAGGTTATTTACTATTTATCCAGAAAAAAACGTACCCATTGTTCCCGCGTACGCTTTTAGCGTGCGTGGATTTGCGCCGACTTAAAGAAGAAAATACCCAATTAAAATGAATAAATAAATGGTTAAATTGTATTATTGCGTCTCGGATCACGTAATATATTATACACTTGATTCGCAGCTCAGATTCGAGATTACACGAACACAAAGGATTGTCGGGTAAATCTAATTTAGATAGATAACGTAATTCGAAGGGCGAATCGGCCCTGCGTATAAAATACAGTTAAAATTCGTTTATACTTGTCTGTATTTCAATTCAGAAAAGAAATAAAGGGACGTGCTGCAGCCGTGTATCTCGAGTTTCGTCTTCATAAATTACGTTCTGTATTTTTTTTCTTTAAATTTAAAGAAACCAGTACGGAATGTTTTTTGTGTCATAAAAAGGAGGGGTGTTGTAATTTAGTAGTGTTTGTGTGAGTAGTTTTCTCAGCTCTCCGTCGTTTATAGATCGATTAAGAAACTTATCTTTGTAAGAATCGAAAGAATAGGTATCTACATTAGCGCAAGTTTGTTCCGTTTCTTTCTAATTTTGATTTTGAGGATATCCCATGAAAAAATTGGAGTACTGTTTAAAATTATTTAAATATTGGGTACATTACTGGGCCCGCGTGTGGACTCTAGCCCTACTGTGCCCAGCAGTGGGACGTACGCGTCTGATTTTGGTAAAAATTTGGAAACTGTAGCCTTTAAGAGTGTTTTAGTTGAGTTAAGTAGGTACCTAATCTAGAGGGTTCTCTCTCAGCTATACCTATTTGAAAAAAGTCGGTTGAGTGGCGTGAAAAATATTGTTTCTATTTTGATGGCGCATGTCGACGATGTAAGTGTAGGTCGGTGGTTTATGAAATATAAAATTTAGTGTTATTTATTATACCTAACCTGTGGAATGCGAGGGTATACGTCCGAACTTATATTACGAAGCATATGCACCCAACTTACCACTAGGAAGTCGTATTACATATGTCACGCGTGTGGTTAACCGCTAGACTGGGGACGTGACATGCTATTACGACCCGTAATGTAAAACTGGCATTAAAATAGCCTGAAGTTTCTCGACTTCGCTTGATTCGGCTGTCAGGTACAGCAAAATTAATTGGTTTCGCATGTGTTGGATCACAAAAAAAACTCATTATTTGCGATTTAATTAATATGAGATAAAATTTTAGTTTTAAATAATTCAAGTAGGTAACATTAATTCTATTTTTTTACTTCTATTCCTACTATTTATTACGTGCTATAAATTATTTTAAACTAAAAGAGGTATATAACTTGAGATTACATCGCCACCACATCAGTCTTTGATACTTAATCGACTACTGATCAATCTGACATTCAATTTTATCAGAGCATGTATATATTTGATTTTTAAGCGTCATTTCTATTTGTAAAACATATACTAATGGAAGTGTACTTACATTTAGGTTACTTTGAATTGTCAAATTGTTGCTTCACGCTAACAGGGTCAATAACGCTTTCAATAACATCTGTAATACCATGGTTGCAAGAAATAAATGAAATATGAATTAAAAAAAATTAACCCTTTCCCAGTTTCACAAAACGCTTCGTATTGCCTCGGACGGTTAAAATTGGACAGTTTCTCTATGGAAAAAATGACAAATTTTAACCGCCCGTAGGTAAAACGAAGCGTTTTATGGATATAGAAACTGGACCTAAGACAATCATTGCATATACCTACCTAGTCTGACCATAAAGTACCTACTCCTAAAACTGAATCTCGGGATGCACAGAGTGCAGAATCAGGTAAGATTTGAATCTCCGATCCTCTACATAGTAATCTAACTACTACAGCCTATTTGCGTCCCACTGCTGGGCACAGGTCTCCTCTCATCACGAGAGGGTTTGGGCTATTAGTACCCACGCAGCCCCAGTGCGAATTTGAGACTTCACACACATCTTTGAATTACGAGTAATTCACAAATGCGTGCAGGTTTCCTCACGATGTTTTCATTCACCGAAAAGCACAGTGGTTAATTCAAATAGAATTTCGCACGTAAGTAAACTTAGAGGTGCGAGCCGGAATCGAATCCCCGACCCTCTGCATGAGAGGCGGTTAAGCGGAGGCGGAGGAGGCTACATAGTAATCGAATAATGTTTATTTACGAAAGAAACAACATTATTAGGTAAAATCCAGCGTGGCAATGCGGCCAGTCTTTTGGGAACCTTACCGAGTGACACTGATCGGTGCCAAATTTTTCATTTATAAATTATTTTTAATTATAGTTTCTAGTTTTACTATTATTTTTCATCATCATCATCTCCTTTTTACCACTATCTCATGTTACGTGGGGTCGGTACAACATTTTTTACTTTTATTTTTATTGTAAGTATTTTAGTTTTCATTGAAAAACTGATTATAATTAATAGGTAGAGCACAATATTGTCGCGTAGGTTTGGAATCCTTCATATTTTTCTTTGCTTCGTGCGGCTGGTTTATGTATGTATTAGTTTATGTATGTTTATCTTTTATATATTTTTTATGTACGTTTATGTAAATTTATCCTCTTTTGAAATTATTTGTTATCTTCCTTGTATTTCTGTAGTTTCTTTCTGATATTGATGCATCTACTCATTTTTCTTTCTGTTTGGCCTTATGGCCAATTGTATACATTTTGTATGTGCAATGAAGTTTAAATAAATAAATATTATATTTAGTATCGGATTTTCCACACAAAGTGAACTGTTTTCATTGCTGTTGCGTTTAGGTATTTGTTTCGCCGACAACGGGTCCACTCAGCATTAATATCGTGGCACCACGATACTACATGAAAGGAGATAGGTCTCTATAACACGGCTTTCCGACTAAAGTTTGATCTATGTGTGTTTAATGTTACAGCCATTCATTTCTTTATTTATGGATAGCGTTACAAATAAATAAACGAAAGTTATTCTTTCCTGTTCTCCGAAGCCAATAAAAACGGAGTTTGTGAAAGTTTTATCCTTACGGAAAATAGCTACATCGTACTTTGTATACGTAGGTAGGTACGGGTATGTACCTACCGCTTTAACCTATTCAAAGCCAACGTTCCCGGATCTCATACAAAACTAACTCCCCAGAGAGCTTCTGGCACTGAAAGTGGTAAAGATACAGTCAAATTTATGTCTCTGTTGTTTACATTTACGTTGACTGGATATCTTTATTTTATGCTTCGTGTTTGATATTTGCCATTGTATAAAATCGTATAGATATAGCACGACACAACTTAGAAGGCGTGCGAATTAAGCAATAATAGACTCTGCGTCAACGGCTTAAGTGCTTCGCCGCGCGCCTTCTAAGTTGTGTCGTGCTATACTAACGTATACATGCGAAAATGGACTTAAAATCGCTAGGTTTAAAAAGTAGTTTCATTAACATTAAGGCCGTTCCCTGACCCAGCATCGTCAAATTGCTCATGTAAGATAATACTTTTCTAAGAAATGTTAAAAGTTAAAAATATGAAGAAAACACATAAGTATATGTTATATTTGATTATATCATCCTTACACTGACAGCTTTCGTTACACGTTTCACGAAACTTCGCTTGATACAATTTAATTCCAAAGTAACCTCTAACTCGGACCTTTACTCCAACACGCTGGCTCGGCCACGTTGAGAGAATGGGAGAGGATCGGGCAGTGAAAAGAGCGTATATAGGTCGTCTGACTGGACGTCGCCCAGTGGGTCGACCTAGATATCGCTGGAGGGACGTTGTCGAAGCGGACCTGCGGAGCCTTTAAGTCAGCAACTGGCAGGAGGTGGCGCAGGACAGGGCACAGTGGTGAAAGCTCGTTTCGGAAGATCCATTTTGGGTCGCTGAGCCAGCTTAGTTAGTTTTTTTTTTTAATTATTAATAAATGAAAGGATTACGATGAAAAATAATGTTCATGGACATGGTTATAAGAGATGCGATAAGTATACCTAATATATGTGATAAAAACGAACGTCTTTCGGCTTAAATTACGATCATTCCTTAATCAAAATTACGGCTGCAAACTGTCCAAAACCACAACTGATCAACAATTGGTTATTTGCTAAGTAGTAGTAGATATATCGGTCTTATGTACGACCCTCATGGGACCCATATCAGAACTGTCGAGGCCGGTAAATCATCCGTAAGTGCTGCTCAAGACACCCCGAGAACGTTTTCAAGAGTTGAAATGACGTGTTTGAATTTTAATTCGTTTAAGTGTATGAAACATTTCACGGTCTACTTTTTCAAGTAACATTAACTTCGGAGAAAACACTGAATAATAAATTGTTATGAGATTTATAATTTCTGAGAAAACCGGATCATTGGACAATCAGAGTGCTTAAGAAAACCGGTCAAGAGCAAGTCTCTCCCATGTATAAAACACCAAGAAACCGATTTTGTTCAAACCAATTTTCGTTTAAAGTTTTTGTTAAGCCCTATTATTCATTTTTTTTTCTAATTATTTACTCCATTATTAAGCTAAAGGGGGCGGGGTGATACACCTCGTAGCAATTTACGTAGAAGCGTATACCTCACAAAATATTTATTTAAAGAGACCTAGGCTACCCAATAAAATCCCACGGGGCTGTGGCCTCTTAAATATTTATTTTTCATCCCTCAATTAATTACATGCATGGAGTGCCACCCTTAGTATTTTTTGTTCTCAAAATCATACTGCATGGTTTTCTAGCGGTTCTTTAGAACACGCCAGCATCCCTTTCAAGCATACACTACCCCATAGTCTCCGAGTAAAATGGCTGTGACAAACGGACGAACGGACAGATTGCTGGACATGATGAACTTACATGTCATCATAATCATCATTTCAGCCAAAAGACGTCCACTGCTGGACATAGGCCTCCCCCAAGGCTCGCCACTCAGACCGGTCCTGTGCTACTTGCTTCCACCGGTTTCCCGCGACCTTCACGAGTATACATGCGAGCATTACATGTATTTATGCCGTTTTTTTGCCATTTGACTACGGACACACGACGGATACAGCCTATAAAAGCACGATTTCGAACACAATTCGAATGAAGTGTCAATGTTTGCGTGCGATGACGTCTGTGTGCGTACGAGGACGTTTGTACACTTGTAAATGTGTGTGTACCTGTACGCGGGCCAACGATTCGCTCACCATCTCCGGATGAAACAAATGACGGTAAGGCGAGTTGCGCGCGGACTAGATTCAGGCGGATGATTTCGTAACTATTCTGTATAAAGTACTATTAAATATTCTGTACTACGGATCCCTAAAAACGATGCCAAAATTACAAAGTATCACCGAAGAACTTCACTAAATAAATAATCATCTGCTTCGAGTTTCACAAATAAATAAACATACCGAAATAAAAAATATAATTTGACGGACGCCTGTGACAAGCGAGGGCGCAACTTAGATAATGAAGCAGAACATTTTAACGTTGAATATTCTCGTGAAATAAGTCTAAGGTCATCATTATTACGGAAATTTCAGAGGCGACATAAAAAGGAGGCAAATGAAGGCCTTTTCAGCCACGGCATCGCGCGACTTTAGCAATATTTTTGCTGGTGGTAGGATAGCCTAGTGATTTGACCTACCGGTTCCCATGCAGAGAGTCGGAGGTTCAAAACCGACGCGTAACGCTGACTTTACTTTTATTTGCGATTCTTCAAATATACCACTGAGCTCTTCGGTGAAGTAAATAACGCTTGACGAAGCTTGCGCACATCTGCAACGAAATTCAAGGCTGTGTGTGAACGTAGCACGTGATACATAAACAAAACAAGAGTTCACCTTGTGGGATCAAGGACGTGATTCCCAGCCCAATTTTAGTGACATCAGATACCCTAGGGCCTGAACCAGATCTTTATCAGATCGGTGTGCCACACGTATCATACACCTTTTTTCAAATGTAAAGAGCCCTATAGTCTCGGTGTATCTCCACATCTGAATCTGCGCTGTGTCATGCAAATCTTTGCCTGCATTCCTAACAGCGGTGAGTTCGTTTGTGGCTGCGGGGCTACTTGCTATGCAGTTTTAGTTTCCCAACGCGAGGATTTTGACTTTGTACAGGTTTACACAACTTAGAAGGCGCGTGGATTAAGCAAAAATAGACTCTGCGTCAACGGCTTAAGTACTTCACCGCGCGCCTTCTAAGTTGTGTCGTACTGTAAAAGGTGATTTTAGACTGCGTTTTTCTGGTAGCGTCAATTTGGTACGTATATTTGTAAAGTAATAATTTCTTCACGTTATGATAAATAGATGAAAAATGACCACTCCCCCTGATCTCCAAAAATAATGGGCCTAAAATTTTGAAAGCATCGTATTTTAAATAATACTTATAGAAATTAGATAGATACTCGTAGAACCTAAATGCAAGCGAGTTGAACTCGCTTTTGTCTGGTTTTTAATTTAAAGTTATTTTCTGACAAAATTAGTTTATTTATACAGTTACTTGTTGATGTACCAAAGTTGTGAACGAATTTAAAACCATCGCATAAATTCAAGACCCGGCCAATTATGAAACAGTTTTAAATACGAATATTCCCAGGCCCCAAGGAACCGACCGAAAAGAGTAGAATAAAATGCGGCCTTTTTCGAGCGCGTCGTGAATACTTGATTAACCCAAATGTTTAGGGAAAAACTGGAAGTGTTAAAAGAGTTTTACCTAAATTAGACCTTTGAAATGTTGTCAGCCATTACCTGAAACAAAATTTATAATAATCATTATTACATGATATAAAAATCATTTGATGAGTTTTAGGAACAAGTTTATCTAACAAGGCACACATAAGCCATTTCCATAATTTCACATAAAAAACTTCTTGAAATTTTGCTTGGAACAACTAGATAATTTAATATTTTCCTGTCTGGTAAAAATGCTTATTACTTGTACATAAATGACTTAATCTTAAACAAACGTTAATCCAGGTAGAAACGCTTATGCAGGAGCTTTTATTTAAAGCGAAAGAGAACAATATTTTAGAACGTTCGTTAAATGCAAAACTATTCTTGGACTTCGCCGTATAAAATCCTAAGGCTTGAACCAAAGCTGCAACATAGTTACCGTCAGCGTCTCCATAAGGAGTCACTTTAGCATGCAAGTTCAGTGCTGTGGCAATCTGGTGCGCTTTCGGATTCCAATTCGGGGCGCAAGACGGATGTGCATACAAATCTCGCAAGCGTTTAGTCTTAAATTAAGGGGAGACAATGTAAATTTACATTTCCCTCTCGAATCGAAGCAATCGATTGAGCTTGCTTGAACTTCGCGGAAAACGAACTAGCTGGGGTTACATTTATACAAAACTATTTTTTCCCGCAATTGTGTATGCGTGTGATTTTATGTTGAACTTCAAACACCGTCTTGACCCCTTTGACGATGCATAAATAAAAATTACTCACGTAAGATTATGCTACTATCTCCTACTAAAAATAACATCAATATGTTTTAGTATTTATTCATTTTTAACTAGAAAAAAGTATTCACATTTTTATTTTTCGTATTAGTAGGTATGCCAATCAAAAGCACAGGGCGGACACGGGCTGTAAAAATTTCGAACACAATTCGAATGACGTGTCAATGTGTGCGTGCGAATACGTCTGTACACTTGTAAATGTATGTTTACCACTACGCGGGCCAATGATTCACTCTCCATCTCCAGATGAATTATATAACGGTAAGGCGAGTTGGACGCGAATTGCGCGCGGGCTAGATTCAGGCAGGGTGGTTCCGTGGTCATTCTGTACGTAGTAATATTAAATACATACATACATAGCGTTACGCCTATGATCCCTTGAGGGTAGGCAGAGCGTTATTGACCTTCAAGGTCACATCACGCCACCTTTGACAAAGTTTTGAGGGTAGTGAGATCAACATCCGTGGTGGCCTAGTGGTTCGACCTACCGCCTCTCATGCCGAGGGTCGGGGGTTCGATTCCGGCTTACACCTCTAAGTTTACTTATGTGCGAAATTCAATTTGAATTAACCACTGTGCTTTTCGGTGAAGGAAAACATCGTGAGGAAACCTACACGCAACTGCGAAGTAATTCAAAGATGTGTGTGAAGTCCCCAATCCGCACTGGGCCCGCGTGGGGACTATAGCCCAAACCCTCTCGTGATGAGAGGAGGCCTGTGCCCAGCAGTGGGACGCAAATAGGCTGTAGTAGAGATCAACATTGGCATATACTCGTAGTGACAGGTTGTCAACCCATCGCCCACGGTATACCAAAACCCACGCGTCCCTTACTATCTTTAACAGCTGTGTGCCCGGGAAACGAAATCCCATGATTTCTCATTAAGAAACCATAACACCTCGAATGCGTTGCCTACCCTGAGGCCTAAGATGGAATGCCTCTGCACAAGAATTTTCACCGGCTGTCTTAACCCTAACCTAGCACGGATTGGCGGATTAGGGTAGAAAAGGAAATGGAAGGAATAAAAATAATTCAGACGGGATGTGAGGGCGGTAGACAGGAAGTAGGTGAGGATACTATTATCTCGGAAGGAAAAATATGAGACAACAGTAGCTCGGGAAGCCGGGGTCGCGTACCCGTGTACCTACTGTCAGCAAGCTGCCGGACAAGGAAGTTGCCACTGAGTAGGTACCCCTGACTATAAAATATTCTGTGCCAAAATCTAGTGTGTTCAGTCATTACTTACTTGATTATTCCATTTTTTTCTGCAAACTCTAATGGCCATTAACTTTTAGGAAAAGTACCTACCTACCATCAAACCGAAAACAATCACAAACATGCTGAAAATACACACAAACAACCTCAACACCTTCCATTAGCCCATTGTATTCGACGAAAAAGTTCCATGAAAAGAATTCAAGATTCCCCGTCCTAATAGTCGGAATAAATTTGATAAAACTCGAGCTACAAAGTACAAACTAGTTTATTTGGTAGAGTGTTCGGAACTAATATCTTCGCGGAACCCTTTAAGAAGTTTGCGGAGTTGATGAAAAACTTGAGAACCTCGGACGTTGAATAAGCCGAGGAAATTGTGAACTTTTTACTCATTTGAAAAAGTTTAATGAAGGCTGTAGTTATTAACGTGGTTGAGAAACTTTGAATACGAATATATATAGCCTTGAGGCATTAAGTTCGCCATTTTTACTACACTCAATGGCAATGAAAACGGGTCACTTTGTATGGAAAATCCTATACTTACAAAGCAACCCGTTTTCATTGATGTTGAGTGTATAATTTTTATCTGCAATAAAGCTTAAATAAATAAATATAGGGACGCCTTTTTAGCTATTTCTAATCTATTTCTAGTCGATTATTTTACTCATATTAAACCGTAGCTAGTCGATAGGCCTCCAAAAAGATGGAGCGAGAATCTAGTAAAGATGGCAGGAATTCGGTTCACACAACAACGCCTAGCACCAAGAAACTAGACCATTATTTTGTTCCCGTCTTTTATTATATCTTAAATAGGCTGTTGCCCGAGACTTCGTATGTAACAACAAACATTAAAATGTTAAAATCCCTTTTTTCCCGTTCCCTTCGGAATTTCGGAAAACCCTCTCTTAGTGCTCCCCTATACTCTAAAAGGAACCTACATTCCAAATTTCAGCTTCCTAAGGTACTACCAGTGGTTTCGGCTGTCCGGCTGTTGTCATATCAGTCAATCATTAAGTAACAGAAGAGTTAGACCGGAAGATACTGACAGAAAATTCCGAACCATTTGTACCAGGCTGGCGACTCTACAAGGGTATAATTACGTAATGACGAAAAGGAAAATCATGGTCATAGCGCCAGTAGCCTTTGGAGCGGTATGGCGGCCATTTGACCCCGTCGGAAAATTATGGCATGGTGAACACAGTAGCTATAACAGTAGCTAAACATGTCAATTATTGTAGATTAATCTAATTATTACTATCAAATTCAAATGTTAAACAGGCTGTAACTTGAGCATCCATGTGCATTAATTGTACGTTACATACCTAACTAACAATGATCTTATATTACATATTTATTTTATACTACGACTATTTGCGTCCCACTGCTGGGCACAGGCCTCCTCTCATTACGAGAGGGTTTGGGCTATAGTCCCCACGCGGGCCCAGTGCGGATTGGGAACTTCACACACATCTTTGAATTACTTCGCAGATGCGTGCAGGTTTCCTCGCGATGTTTTCCTTAACCGAAAAGCTCAGTGGTAAATTCAAATTGAATTTCGCACATAAGTAAACTTAGAGGTGCGAGTCGGAATCGAACCCCCGATCCTCGGCATGAGAGGCGGTAGGTCGAACCACAAGGCTACCACGGCTTCATTTATTTTATAGATACAGAGTTATTAGTTGAAAATCAACAAAGGCGTGTTTCCGATGATAAACCATTAAATGTACTTATACACTACGGGAATTCCGTTCTTGTAGCAATAAGTAGCGACTGTTCTCGAATATTCTCGACTAAAATGGGTTACCGCAGCGACGTGAGAATTCATCTAGAACCCAACCGAACAAGAACTAGACCTCTCTCTCTGGAATTAGAACTAGTAATGGTTTGTTTTAGTTACTGCTACTATTAAATCTATCTATCTAAGTTCTTCTATAGTTATAATAAAGCTAAAGAAGGTCGAGTTTGTAGGTACTTATATTGGAGAGATATTCGAAAAAAGTTGGCTGGGGATACTTAGAATCGATAATTCCAACAGTTTTTAGCATTTTTGTCTGTTTATATGTTTGTCTGTTGATTTGACCGCGCATCACATGAAAACTACTAGACCGATTTTCATGAAATTTGGTATGAAGATAGTTGGAGTCCTAAGACAGGATATAGGCTACTTTTTATCCCGAAAAAATGCATAGTTCCCGCGGGAACGCGATAACCGAATTCCACGCGGACGAAGTCGCGGGCAGAAGCTAGTCATACATATCATCGTCTGTTCTATGACGGAAAGCCGCGGCAAAAAGTATCGAAAAAAAAACGAAATAAATTTTCCAGACTTAGATATACTATACCAATAAATCTTGGTAGAGAGCTGGTCGTATGAATACATATCCATATCTGTATATATAAAAGGCAAAGGTGACTGACTGATGTATAAACGCCCAGGCCAAACCCGTAAAGCTAGAAACTTGAAATTTCGCACAAGTATTGCTCTTATGACGTAAGCATCCACTAAGGAAGGATTTTTCAAAATTCAACCCCCAAGGGGGTGAATTAGGGGGTGAAAGTTTTAGATAAACGCAAAGGCCACACCCCTAGGGCTACAAACTCGAAATTTCGCACTCGTATTCCTCTTACGACGTTGGCATCCACCAAGGAAGGAATTTTCAAAATTCAACCCCCAAGGGTGTGAATTAAGGGATGAAAGTTTTAGATATACGCAAAGGCCAGATCCGTAAGGCTACAAACTTGAATTTTCGCACACGTATTCCTCTTATGACGTTAGCATCCACCAAGAAAGGAATTTTCAAAATTCAACCCCCAAGGGGGTGAAATAAGGGATGAAAGTTTTCATATAACTTTTAATTCCTTGGACATATTTGCATGAAATTTCATACGACTTGAGTGCGGCAAAAATAATGAGTAACGTATTTCAGAGTTTTCTAAAATTCAACCCTTAAGCGGGTAAAATAGGGGATTAAAGATTTAAATAAACGCACAGGCCAAACCCTTCGGGCTACAAACTTAAAATTTAGTACACGCATTCCTCTTATGACGTAAGCATCCACTAAGGAAGGATTTTTCAAAATTCAATCCCCAAGGGGGTGAAATAGGGGGTGAAAGTTTTAAATAAACGCAAAGGTTAGCCTTAAGGCTAGAAACGTGAAATTTCGCACACGTATTCCTCTTATGAAGTTGGCATCCACCAAGGAAGGAATTTTCAAAATTCAACCCCCAAGGGTGTGAATTAGGAAGTGAAAGTTTTAGATAAACGCAAAGGCCAGACCCTTAGGGCTACAAACTTGAAATTTCGCACACGTATTCCTCTTATGACGTTGGCATCCACCAAGGAAGGAATTTTCAAAATTCAACCCCCAAGAGCGTGAAATAAGGGATGAAAGTTTTCATAAAACTTTTTATTCCTTGGACATATTTGCATGACATTTCATACGAATTGAGTGCGGCAGAAATATTTTTTTTTTAATTTTTTTTTTAATTTTTTTTTTTTTTAAATTTTTTTTTAAATTAGTAACGTATTGAAAGAGTTTTCTAAAATTCCACCCTTAAGAGGGTAAAATAGGGGATGAAAGATTTAAATAAACGCACAGGTCAAACCCTTCGAGCCACAAACATAAAATTTGGTACACGTATTCCTCTTATGACGTAAGCATCCACTAAGGAAGGATTTTTCAAAATTCAACCCCCAAGGGAGTGAAATAGGGGATGAAAGTTTTCATAAAACTTTTTATTTCTTGGACATATTTGCATGAAATTTCATACGAATTGAGTGCGGCAAAAATAATGAGTAACGTATTTCGGAGTTTCTAAAATTCACCCCTTAAGAGGGTAAAATAGGGAATGAAAGATTTAAATAAACGCACAGGCCAAACCCTTCGGGCTACAAACTTAAAATTTAGTACACGCATTCCTCTTATGACGTAGGCATCCAATAAGAAATGATTGTTCAAAATTCAAACCCCAAGAAAGGATGGAATTTTGTATTAAACTTTTTAGTTCTTCAACATATGTGCATGACGTTTTGTATGAATTGAGTGCGGCAAAAATAATGAGTGACGTATTTCAGCGTTTTCTAAAATTGAACACCTAAGAGGGAAAAATAGGGGATGAAAGTTTTAAATAAACTTACAGGCCAAACCCTTAGAGCTAGAAACTTGAAATTTTCTCACGTATTCCTTTAATGACGTAGGCATCAACTAAAGAAGGATTTTTTCAAAATTCGTAAGGGTTGTAAGCTTCCATGGTACTTCCATGTTCCGTTATAAAGCTCACTTAAAATCTAAATATATAAAAGAAGAGACTGACTGACTGACTGACTGACATATCAACGCAGAGCCGAAACTACTGGTCGTAGAGAGCTGAAATTTGGCATGCAGGTTCCTTGGGGAGCGTAGGGGAGCACTAAGAAAGGATTTCCCGAAATTCCCACGGGAACGGGAAAAAAAGGGATTTTTACATTTTTATGTTTAGGCGCGTACGAAGTCGCGGGAAACATCGTAGAGATCTGAAATTTGGCATGCAGGTTCCTTGGGGAGCGTAGGGAAAGACTAAGAAAGGATTTCCCGAAATTCCCACGGGAACGGGAAAAAATGTTTTTTTTTTACATTTTAAGGCGCGTACGTAGTCGCGGGGATCATCGTAGAGAGCTGAAATTTGGCATGCAGGTTCCTTCGGGAGCGTAGGCGAGCACTAAGAAAGGACTTCTCGAAATTCCTACGGGAACGGGAAAAAATGGGTTTATTACATTTTAAGGCGCGTACGTAGTCGCGGGGATCATCGTAGAGAGATGAAATTTGGCATGCAGGTTCCTTGGGGAGCGTAGGGGAGCACTATGAAAGGATTTCCCGATATTCCCACGGGAACGGGAAAAATGGGATTTTTACATTTTAATGTTTAGGCGCGTACGAAGTCGCGGGAAACAGCTATCTATCTATCTAAATATATAAAAGAAGAAACTGACTGACTGACTGACTGACTGACCGACTGACATATCAACGCAGAGCCGAAAATACTGGTCGTAGAGAGCTGAAATTTGGCATACAGGTTCCTTGGGGAGCGTAGGGGAGCACTAAGAAAGGATTTCTCTAAATTCTCACGGGAACGGGAAAATAAGGGATTTTTACATTTAAATTTTTAGGCGCGTACGTAGTCGCGGGGATCATCGTAGAGAGCTGAAATTTGGCATGCAGGTTCCTTCGGGAGCGTAGGGGAGCACTAAGAAAGGACTTCTCGAAATTCCTACGGGAACGGGAAAAAATGGGTTTATTACATTTTAAGGCGCGTACGTAGTCGCGGGGATCATCGTAGAGAGATGAAATTTGGCATGCAGGTTCCTTGGGGAGCGTAGGGGAGCACTATGAAAGTATTTCCCGATATTCCCACGGGAACGGGAAAAATGGGATTTTTACATTTTAACGTTTAGGCGCGTACGAAGTCGCGGGAAACAGCTATCTATGTATCTAAATATATAAAAGAAGAAACTGACTGACTGACTGACTGACATATCAACGCAGAGCCGAAAATACTGGTTGTAGAGAGCTGAAATTTGGCATACAGGTTCCTTGGGGAGCGTAGGGGAGCACTAAGATAAGATTTCCCGAAATTCTCACGGGAACGGGGAAAAAAGGGATTTTTACATTTTAATGTTTAGGTCGCGGGGATCACCGTAGAGAGCTGAAGTTTGGCATGCAGGTTCCTTGGGGAGCGTAGGGGAGCACTAAGAAAGGATTTCCCGATATTCCCACGGGAACGGGAAAAAATGTGATTATGACGTAATCTAAATCTATAAAAGAAGACACTGACTGGCTGACTGAATGACTGACTGACTGATCGATCAACGCACAGCCGAAACTAATTGGCCTAGAAACATGAAACTTGACAGGAAGGTTCCTTTTATGACGTAAAGTGAGCACTAAGGAAGGATTTTTGGAAATTCTTCCCCTGAAGGGGTATTAAGGGGGTTTAAGGTTTGTATGAAACTTCTAAACCGCTAGGCCTAGAAACATGAAACTTGGCAGGAAAGTTCCTTTTATGACGTAAGCGAGCATTAAGGAAGGATTTTCTGAAATTCCCCCCCTAAAGGTTTAAAAAGGGGGTTAAAGATTTGTTTGTATGTTTCTTCTTTTATATTTATATATTATATATTTTTATATTTTTCTTAAATCCGACGTGGCGAACGGGAAATACCATTTCCCCTGTTGGGGTGCGATGGGGTTGAAATTTGTAAATATCAATATGAGTGTCGTTTTTAAGGTTTATCGGGTTGCTGATTACGAAAACAACAACGATTTTAAATTCCAACTTGGTGGACGTAAAATACCATCTCCCCTGTTGGATTGCGGTGGGGTTGAAATGTGTAAATATCAATATGGGTGTAGTGTTTATGATTTATTGTATCGTTAAGTACGAAAACGGCATCGTTTTGAAATTTTATATTGTGGACATGAAATTTTTTTAAAGTATGTGTGCCAAAATTCAATCGGTCCAGAATTTTCGGAGCAAATCGATTGTAACAGACGGACTGACAGACGACCACAGCCACACGTGATCCTAATTTTTGCTTTCGAGGTATGGTACGAGACCAGCGTTAACCTAATAGGTTTTTAAATTTGTATTTGGTGCCCTTTCTGTCATTGTCAACGGTACCTAGGCGAGCGCGGACGTTGCGGCGGGACGGGAGTAGTCATAGGGAAACTTTCTGCATCCGTAATAAGTACAATTTAAGATACTGCACTTTCATGAAAATCCTAAAAAAAGAGACCCGATTTCATTGCGTTGAGTGTAATTCAAAATTCAATCAATATTGATTGAATTCTCCCTCCTAGCGCTAGGGCTGTCTCCATCGCGAACATATTAAATAAATCATACGTTAGTATAGGGTTAGGTATTAATAGTGTCATCTAATAAGTACTAATCTATACTAATAATAAGTCTGTTGAAGAAGTCGCGTATGAAACTTGAACGACACGACTACACAAGACTATAAATACGAGTTTGTAAACGATACTAACTAAACACTACTACTACTACTACAGCCTATTTGCGTCCCACTGCTGGGCACAGGCCTCCTCTCATCACGAGAGGGTTTGGGCTATAGTCCCCACGCGGGCCCATTGCGGATTGGGGACTTCACACACATCTTTAAATTACTTCGCAGATGCGTGCAGGTTTCCTCACGATGTTTTCCTTCACCTTCAAAAAGCTTCAAAAGCTCAGTGGTAAATTCAAATTGAATTTCGCACATAAGTAAACTTAGAGGTGCGAGCGGGAATCGAACCCCCGACCCTCTGCATGAACTAAACACAAAATAACGATTTTTAGAAAAAAAAATCTCTATGTATGTTTATTACATGTATTTAACTCAAAAACTACTGGACGAATTGCAACAAAATTTAGTATGGGGGTAGTTTATAACACTGGTCAACATAGGCTACTTTTTACCCCGGAAAAACGCATAGTTCCCGTGGGAACGCTATTACCATTACGCGTACGAAGTCGCGGGTAACAGCTAGTTAATATTATAAATGCGAAAGTAACTCTGTCTGTCTGTACGTGTGTCTGTCTGTCTGTTACTTACCTCTTCACGCTTCAACCGCTGGACAGATTTGGATGAAATTTGGTATGGAGATAGATACACTTGGTCAACATACAGATTACTTTTTATCCAGGAAAAACGCATGGTTCCCGTGGGAACGCGATAACCGAATTACACGCGGGCGAAGCGAAGATAAAAGATATGTCGTTATTAATATTACACACTGAACATTTTACAATGTAACATTAGATAAAGTGTTTTGTTGATGAGTTAACAAGGGTCTATTAACTTCCCAATAATACACTTCATCCAATGTAACATTTCGTCTTCACTACGCCATACATCTTGCGTTATCAAAACGGCAACACAAGGCTAACCTCAGTTTCATTATTGACTCTTGAGAAAACAACTAAATGCTAAATAATTTTTGTAACACACGGGTGAATAGTTTGTTCGAAATCGTGAAAGATCTGGCTTGTGTGAGAACCTTTGGCAACCAAAATTTCGAAAATAATAGGAAAAAAGGAACCATTTCTATTTACTACGCTAATGAATATTAACTACGCTCGCTAAACAACCTTGTTTGGTATCTGCTGAATCTTATTGATAATTAAATTTGAACGGTCTCTTTAGCGCCTTGATCAAGTAATTATCGAGATATTACTTTAATTACCTCTCTTATATTTTTGCTACCTTTATATGGTAGATATTTCAACTAAATATTGAAAAATCAAGTAGGTATTTGCTGCGTGTCTTTTGTTTGATAGATTGTTATTGTTTATTATTTTTGTATGACATTAATGAATATTAAAGAGTTTGCTATCTTCAATTTAAATTATTTGTCTTCTTTACAAATTATTATATGAACATTCTATCTTTGTTGTCAACTTATTGAATATGACAAAGTTTACAATGCATTTGTAACTCAATTTTATTCGACTCGCAGTCGTCCCCGCCGTGTTTCATTTTGTACCGTCTAGTTGCGTTCCTTTGTATGGTAATGCCAATATGTTGATATTAGTGGAAACTTGCCTTCACAAAGCCATCTAGTTTATCCAGCGGGTACGCTCGACAAACTTCGCCGTGTGTCTGTGTCTTTGTGACATCAAACACCACGTTGGTATTTTGGTATTTTACTCGGTAATTTTATTGTGCTTAGTCTTTGAGAGTCGAACTACATGGAAACTCTTTGGGAACAGGAGAATTGAGTATCGATCAAGTAGTTTCCGATGCATAGTTTATGCATTGAAAGCGTTTTAGTTTAAATGTTTGTAATGTCTTAAGTTTTTGAACAGTCACATGATAGTACAACGAGCTGGGACTACCTATACACTATTGCTACAGTATATGAGAGTAGGTTGACATCTTTGGTCTTGACAAAAAAGCCGCCCGCAGAGCAGAGTGAGGACAAGACTAGGGAAATCTTAGGAGCTGGCACAATCCTTTCTAATATTATAAATGCGAAAGTAACTCTGTCTGTCGGTCTGTCTGTTACCTCTTCATCCTTCAATCACTGGATCGACTTAGATGAAATTTGGTATGGAGAAATTTGGAGTCCCGGGAAGGGCAAAGGCAGACGGGCGAGTAGTAGTAGGCAGTAAATGTAACGAATCTCCGCTCGGTTGCTCTGTCAAGACGTCTTTGTCGATCGACTATACGGTTTATTTAATTTATTATTACTTACACAATTATATTTATTTAATTTTAATGCTTTATATTAAGGATACTTACATGAAAATGTGTAGTTTTAAACATTAAAAAAAAATGACATGTAATACTTTTTATGATATGTGCTATATTTTCTTTATCGATAGCGGAACTTTATCGATAGAGCGTGTCTATAATTGAAATGTGGCCAAGATTGGGTTTACGATCAATAGAGAGAGAGAATTAGTATGCTGGTTGTCTATTATCTGAATGGAAGGGCAGAGGGTGAGGCAGGGCCAAGGCTGAATTCATTAAAAATTAAGTATCCACTACAATGAGTAAGAACACTTCATATAACTTAGGTCATCATCATCATCATTTCAGCCGAAAGATGTCCACTACTGGACAAATAGGCCTCCACCAAGGCTCGCCACTCAGACCGGTCCTGTGCTACTTGCTTCCACCGGTTTCCCGCGACGAGGTCGTCGCTCCATCTTGTTGGAGGTCTACCGACAGCTCGTCTCCCGGTTCGCGGACGCCACTCGAGAACTAACTTACGTATAAGTACCTAAGTTAGTTCTCGAGTGGCTCTTATTTAATTGATAAAAGTAAACCATCTTAAACGCATGTCATTATATATTATTTTTTAATTATTAATTATATTTTATTATTTTGTTATTATTGATAAGACCGCCTGCTGTATGCCATACCTTTTTGTGTTATTGCATTATGTCTACTGCTCCTTGATTGTGTGGTGTTCAATAAAGTATATTGTATTGTATTGTATTGTATTGTATTCCTATTGACAGATTTAACCGAGTCTTAGAATCAATGAAAAGTTAAAACATATTTAGGTTACGATAAAATACACTTTATTGATCACTACAGATTCAAGAGACAGTACCACACAGTACCAAGAAGTACGTATGTTATATTTTGTATAATATACAGGCAATGACGATCTTTTATATCAGACTCTATACAGCAGTATGTAGTAGAATAAATGATGAATGATAATGATCTAGGAAGTCGTGGTGGCCTAGTGACCGCCTCTCATGCCGAGGGTTGGGGGTTCGATTCCAGCTCGCACGTCTAAGTTTACTTATGTGCGAAATTCAACTTGAATTTACCACTGAGCTTTTCGGTGAAGGAAAACATCGTGAGGACGCATCTGCGAATTTAAGTAATTCAAAGATGTGTGTGTAGTTCCCAATCCGCAGTGGGCCCGCGTGGAGACTATACCCCAAACCCTGTTGTGATGAGAGAAGCCCAGCAATTTGATGCAAATAGGCTGTAGTAGTAGTAGTAGATGATCTAGGCAGCAGAATAAATGATTCTTCTTCTTCTTTTAGTAGGTACTATTCAATATTCTGTGCTCTAGATTTAGGTACTATTAAATTAAATATTGTCTAAAATTCACTTCCAAACAGTGACATTATTACTGCTAATATCAGTGAAGTTTCGATTAACCGTTATTAGCAACATAAATTGACGAAATCGCATTCCTAATAAATACCGCAAATTTCGATAGTGGTGGCAGCCTGATAACGCTGCTCGCTATTTCATGGCAGTTCAGTTGTAATATAGCATGTCTGAAACACGTATTTACATTATAAAGTTTATTTATAAGAAATACATAGGTATAAATAGAAGCCGTGATGGCCTAGTGGTTCGACCTACCGCCTCTCAAACAGAGGGTCGGGGTTCGATTCCAACTCGCACCTCTAAGTTTACTTATGTGCGAAATTCAATTTGAATTTACCACTGAGCTTTTCAGTGAAGGAAAACATCGCGAGGAAACCAGCTGCACACATTTGCGAAGTAACTCAAAGATGTGTGTGAAGTCCCAAATCCGCATGAGCCCGCGTGGGGACTATAGCCCAAACCCTCTCGTGATGAGAGGAGGCCTGTGCCCAGCAGTGGGACGTAAATAGGCTGTACTAGTAGAAGTAGGCATGAATACTATATATAAAGTTGCTAGCCTGTCCCGACTTTGCCCAAGTGATGAACCCAACGGTAATCTTGTCATAACTTTCGGAATATTCCCTTATTACCTACTTTGATGGACCTTTTTAGGGTTCCGAAGTCCACAAGGAACCCTTATAGTTTCGCCATGTCCGTCCGTCCGTCTGTCCGCACTATTGCTCGGAGATGCTTACTTCTAGAAAGCTGTAATTTGGAATGAATATACATATTAGTTACGCTGACAAAGTGGTACAATAAAATTTTTAAATATATTTTTTATAGGGTACCTTCCCTACTCGTAAAGTGGGGATGTAATTTTTTTCTTGCGTACCCCATGGTGCGGTATATCGTTGAATAGGTCTTAAAAAAATATTGTGGGTTTGTTAAAACCATTTTTTGATTTAGTGATGCGTTTGTGAAATATTAAGCTTTAAAGTGCTATTTTTTGTTAGAGTCACGTGTCCCCCCCTCCTGCCAGCTAAATGGTGGTATTTGGTTGGCTGAAAAAAATCACGGTTATGGCATATATGACGTAGTTGAAAGGAAAACTATCACAGCTAAGTAGGCTGTACAAACTTACGAGTCATAGTCGACCAACTTATGAAATGATTAAAAAACCAATGATTTTTCTCGAGCGGCAGGGGCGTCGGGCGGGCACGTCATACCACAGGCTAGCTAGATGCTAATAAGTCTTAGAAAGGTACTGTGGGCATCGTCAACTTCGGAACCCTATACTTTGCGCGTGGCCCGACACGCACTTGGCCGGTTTTTCTTTTTCAGGCTATTAAATTTCTGTCATTTGTTATTAATAAATAAATTGAAAAAAAAAAACACAAAATAAGGCAAGCGTTTTCACTCAAGTTTTTCTCACAATATTATGAAAACATTCGATATTATAAAATCTATCGTCATAAAAATAAGCTTCAACTTCTCTTTGATATAAGTAAGCATTAGGCTTCACTTTGAAGTCTGAGAAGCATATTAAGTCTGCGACCATCACTAATGTAGTACTTGATACATACAAATTAAACTCTCTGAGGCCCGAGAAGTTCCCTGTCACGTAGGAAATAAAGGCAAAAATTAAAATCGCCACTTAAGCCTCTTTAGACGGGGGCAAAATAATGACATGGCCCAGAGCGCTTCGTAGAATTAAAAAACTCCATTTTTATAAAATTGTTTCCTCGCGAACAGCTCGCTTTTGTAAAAATACGGGTTAGGTAGTTTCGCTTTGGCGTTGTTGTATGAATGTGCACGTCCACGGAAATTATACGGAATTATGATGCCTTTCCACTTTGTATGGGTATTTTTTGCTGTAAACTTTACTTTTTTCTGTAATATGTAGTAGAAAATTTCAGTTTAGCATAAACAAGGATTTTGCTTATGGAAAAGGCAGGATACCGTACAATACAGACGTAATTATGGTACATTACTATATAAATGACTAGTCGTTACCTGCGATTTCGTTCACGTAGACTTGGAATTTCTTTATACACGTAGATGGTGAAGTATATTTTTAGTTGTATTGAATATGGCTGTATTCGTATTTTTTTTATGTAACTCTGTGTAAAATTATTGTTGTTTCCCAGACCATTAAAAAAGAAAGCCGGCAGCCAATAGTGAGAAGTTAATCTTAATAGAGTCATTGTGGTAGTGCTGAATGACGTCATATCTCTTAAGTCCGTCTTTCATAAACCGAATTCAATCCACATCGACACAAATACCAGGCGAAATGAAGTCGTGACCACTTTACTCGAGGAATCTCATAAAATCTCATAAAACGCGATACGTCGGGTTTATTAGCATTCCCGTTTTGTTCCACGCACCGCAGCCTTCTGTGATGGTGGATCGTATATAAAACGTGGTTTTGACTTTTTGTTGTCTTCAATCCACAAGAAGCTTTAAAGCTGATACGTGTAATGACTAAAAAAAGACTTCAAAAGATCCGGTGAATTTCACTTGACATCATAAGTGAGATTGTTTTATAATTATTTCTGAAAACATTAAATTAAGGTACCTATCATTAGGTTATTAGCCTATCCCACGGCTCTGCACAGGCAGCTTTCTGAGCTCACAACAAGCATCGACTCATATTTGAAATCTTTACTGTAAAATAAATCTTCACATTTTTAAATATCTTAAAAATAATATAAAGATAAAAAAATCATTTATTCAAGTAGGATTTTACAATCATTTTTGCATCTTCATTATGTACAGTTCGATGTAGTTATCATTAAAAACATACCGTTATCCGCTGCAAGCTTCTACTTTGTGTCACACTTTTTTTTAATCACACGCAACATATCGAATTTTTAACCGACTTCAAAAAAAGGAGGAGGTTCTCAATTCGTCGGAATCTTTTTTTTTTTTATTTTTTTTTTTTTTTTTTATGTATGTTCACCAAAAATAAATAGTAAACGTGAACCGATTTCGATGATTCTTTTTTTGTTAGAAAGGTGGTACTTCCAAGTTGGTCCCATATTAATTTGGTTCAGTTTTGATGATGGGATCCATGAGAAAATGAGGGAACTCCTCCAAATTTGCTAGCACGTAGATGATTTTGGTGTCAATTTCGAGGACTTCAGAGTTACTTATGTACTTCTATAGTAATGTTTGGAAACTGTAGCCGAAAAAAAATTTTTAAATAAAAAAATAAAAACCGCCTTCAAACTCCGACAGACTGCGAAGTCGGTGTCAAGTGAACCGACCCAAAGAAATGATAATCATATAGTGAACTTGACATTGACATCGCAGTCTGTCGGAGTTTGAAGGAGGTTTTTATTTTTTTATTTAAAAATTTTTTTTACTGAGTCCTTAAGCGCACACATATTTATTACTACAATTCAGGCCAGGCATTCTTGTCACTTAAATAATCTTCTACACAATAGTAACCTTTGCGCAGCAGAGCACTTTTTAAATATTTTTTAAGTTCCGGGAGGGGCAGGTTCATGGCTTCTCGGGGTAGTTTATTGTAATAAAGAATACATTGACCCATAAATGATCTAAAAACTTTTCTCACGCGAAACTTTTCAGAAGAAGAAATAAACTCCTATTGCAATTTCATTTCATGTTTTTTAGATACAATTCAAACCTGAATAAGGTCCGTTTGTTTAAGATACGAGATAAAGTCCTCGAAAATGCCTGAACAAAGAATGCGTAGGTCAGATTTG
Source organism: Aethes cnicana (assembly GCA_963971205.1). Taxonomy (NCBI): domain Eukaryota; kingdom Metazoa; phylum Arthropoda; class Insecta; order Lepidoptera; family Tortricidae; genus Aethes; species Aethes cnicana. The sequence goes on from OZ020284.1 coordinate 11,957,929, forward strand.
GTTTTTAATCCCGACGGTATCTCGTATTTTGCCGACCGTAAATTATCAGGCTTTGTTTAGTATGTTCACATGATTTAGTATAAATTCGAACCCTTTTTGTGGAAGGATTTCAGTTTCTCTGGATGCATAATGAATGGGACTCTGAATGATTTTGTTTTAATGAAGCTTTTCGGTGTACTTTTACGTAGGTAATTTTACAAACCGCATTTTGAAATAAAGATCACCGTGATGGAAACAATATTCAATTGAAAAATATAAAACTTTAATCATTTTTATGATATTTTATTTAAAAAAAAAGTATTTTTAGAATAACCATGAAGCACAGTATGTGCTAATTAATTTTAAAATCTCCTGCAACCAGGTCACTTTTATTTTATAAAACTTTTCATGCTCGTAACTCTTGAGTTGAAGCTGTTATCTCGAAGGCTGTCTCTGATAAACTCCGCAAAAAGACTAGAGAAGGGTTACCTTTTAAATAAGTTAGGAGAAACATAATCTACTATAGCGAAAAAAAAACTTTCTGGTTTGGAGACGAGAAGGGCTTTGTATTTAAATTGAATGTTGTTGATGGTAGGTGTCGCTAGTACCATCAGTGCCTTCAGTTTGGAGATTTATATGACGGGTTTTGTCCTGTTTAGATGATTTTATTAGACTACTAACCATGGCCTACGATTATATTAGCGTTGCGTTTATAAAAGTACCCCAATGATCAGTGTTATAATAATCTATATACTACAATTATTTAGCAATCCTGGCAATCTAAACAGTAGTTTTAGTTTAATAATTACATCAGCAAATTACTTTCATTGTTACAGAAAAAAAATCTAAATCGGCATTGGTTTGAGCTTCATTTATTATTTATTTTTTAAGGATATAATATTATCAGTTGAGTATGTTGGTACACATTGAATAAAACAAAAAATTGAATAAAAGCCTACGTATTACTCATGCTTTATGCATGTTATTGTATACCACTCGACCTAATTTTATAAAAAAATACAATTTAACATTCCATAAAACACGATTCCATAGAGCAAGAATAATAAAAAAGTACTAAAAACTCAAATGGAACGTTACCACAATAGCAAAAAAAGATGGGATGAAAAGTGGAGCGCATTCTTTGGTAGCGAGCAAACTGCACAGAATGCAGGGAAGACAGCAATCTCCTAAGAAATATTGCTAAAGTCTGTCCTCGTGAACTAGCTTTTTGCCGCGACTTCGCGTGAAGTTTTGTATCCGTAGTTACACGCACATTTTACCGCCTTTGAAGAAGAATTTGCAACATACATGTCTTATGAATGCCCAATCTTTGTTTTCAGTCTTCGAGGTAATAAATAGGGGCACGTATACATAACATACAAATAAATATAACAATCATAGCTTACCACTGAGGCAAGAAATTAGGCGAAGTCTTTCCTAATTTCATACCTCATATTGTGTTCTTACGATAAAACGTCATCCAAAAACCGGCCAAGTGCGTGTCGGGCCACGCGCAAAGTATAGGGTTCCGAAGTTGACGATGCCCACAGTACCTTTCTAAGACTTATTAGCATCTAGCTAGCCATGGTATGACGTGCCCGCCCGACGCCCCTGCCGCTCGAGAAAAATCATTGGTTTTTTAATCAGTTCATAAGTTGGTCGACTATGACTCGTAAGTTTGTACAGCCTACTTACCTGTGATAGTTTTCCTTTCAACTACGTTATATATGCCATAACCGTGATTTTCTTCAGCCATCCAAATACCACCATTTAGCTGGCAGGGGGGGGGGGGACACGTGACTCAAAAAATAGCACTTTGAAGCTTAATATTTCACAAACGCATCATTTAATCAAAAAATGGTTTCAACAAACCCACAATATTTTTTAAGACCTATTCAACGATATGCCGCACCATGGGGTAGGCAAGAAAAAAAAAATACATCCCCACTTTACGAGTAAGGTAGTAACCCTATAAAAAAAAAAAAAAATATTGTACCACTTTGTCAGCATAACTAATATGTATATATTCATGCCAAATTACAGGTTTCTAGAATATATTTATTTGTGTGTTATGTATACGGTCTAGGAAGAACTATGAACACTCAATATTGTTGTTGTTGGCAATACGCCCTCTCTCTGACCTGGATAGGCAGTCGGAGGTGGAAGTTCAAATCCTGCTGCATGGGACCCACTTTTTTAAGGTCTTTTTTTCAATAAGCAGACTAGGTACTCAGTTTATAAATATTAAGGCCTTTGCTACTATACCCAGCTCAGGCGTCACTGCCACTCGTGCAACGAGTGAAAGAGAAAGCAATACGCACAGAACGCCCGATTTAGTTAGTATTTAACGCGTTTTAATTTCTATACAAATACCGTCTAAAAACATGGCATTTATAAAGATGTCAATGTATGCATATAATAAGAATAATTTTACTGTTATGTTTAGTTTTACATTGTTTGATTTAATAAACTGGAGTAAAGTTGGATTAAAGGTCCGAGTTAGAGGTTACTTTGGAATTAAATTGTATCGAGCGAAGTTTCGTGAAATGTTTAACGAAAGCTGTCAATGTAAGGATGATATAATCAAATATAACATATATGTTTTTTTCGTATTTTTAACTTTTCATATTTAATAGAAAATTATGATCTTACATAAGCAATTTGACGATGCTGGGTCAGTGAACGGCCTAAGTATGAAATTTAAAAAATAAACAATTAATTTTCCCTTGAGGATAACCCTAACATTTGAGTTTCTCCACTCGCCTCAGTCGGTCCCAAAAGAGGGAAAGTCGGTTTTGTTTATATTTGTATCCCGTGTAATCTCTTAGACGATCGTTAAAAGTTATCTGTTTTGCTCCCGGGGTACATTATTGTTACTGTTATGCCTCTAAGACGACGGCGTAAACGAATTTCGTCCCACGAAACTTTAAATTCAAATTGTGCTGATAGCATGCGATTTATACGCTTTAAGGCTGAAATGATGATAATGATGACGATTGTATGGCATTGGCGACGCACACAGGTCACTTGATAAAAAGTGTTCACTAAGAAAAAACCTTTTCGTTGCTTGTGACTATATTATGATAACTACCTAATTTAAATCACAAGTGTTGTAAAAAGCCGAGAGGCTGCGGTAGATAACGTTACACACCGTAATACAATGTCGTGTCGTGTACAGCAATGAAGCAATATATTTTTATTAGACTGAGCGAATTTAGAGATATAATTATTATGTATGTATTCAATCAATTAATCAAGTAATTTATTGCATGGTCATGTGTTACAATGGTCTTATAAAATATATTACAGTTCATCATGCCCTACCTCCGAGAGGTGTACAATATTTTGGTTGCTTACAAATTAAATAGAAATTTTACATAACTACGTTAAATGTCACTTTTTAAACTACTACTTATCTAGAGGTATGCTAATTATTTAATGTTTCATGTCAAGTTGTATTAATAATTAAAGTTGAATATAAATTTATTTATAATTATTTGAGTTAAGAAAATCTGAAATACTGTAGATACATTTAATGATTAGCCAATTATAAAGTTTCCTCTTAAATTCTAATGCATTTAGTTTTTTTAGGTCAACTGGTAAGGTGTTATAGATCTTGAATTGTTATTGTACCGCTTCAAACAAAATATATCACCTAGTTTAACTCTAGCAACTTGCGTTATTTACGTGACGTTTGAGCAAATTAATAATCAAGATTACAACAGGTTGCAACTATTTGTGACTTAATTTTGCGCCACGTCGAATTATTTAAATGCACGCCCGAGAACAACTCGTGTGTGTAACTTAATTTGCGAACTGTACTCATTGCCTTTATGTGGCAAGCTAGCCCGGATTTTGTAGCGGGCAAATTTGCCACGGGATTTCTGAATTTCCTTAATATGCTCTTTCGGTTCTGTGAAAAAGTTTTCTACTAAATGTTAACAAAAATAGGCAATTTGAAAGTGGCCAGTGATAATGTAAGCTTCAAATGTGGTATAGAAGGAAAAAAAGGAAAATTACATCGTGCGTCTTTTATTCCTGTAATGAGCATATCTTTGAAAATATCATAAAACTTTTATCATAATATAGGTGATATAATTACTTTTATCACCTTGAAAAACATCATAAAACACGTCTTTATTTCCTTAAACTATCTATGTAGTATTCCGATATCACGCTTTCACAAGATACAAACACTTTATTTATGGCCACAAGCCACCTGATGGCGAGTGGCCACTGCGGCCCATGGACAAAAGAAAACGTTTGATTTCGCCCTATCCATCCTAGGACTAAGCTTGGACGCCATTATGCTAGTAATTTCTCTGGCTAATATTTCTGCCACAAATTCGCTTCCAATGGGGGCTATCGTGTGTGAATTTGCCACTAGAGGCGCTAGTGTCGCGTGGGGTCCAATAACATTCACTTTTCACTGGTTTTGGCGAGCTTCGTGACATAAATTATAATTTCTTTAATTTAACTGTTGAAAAGTGATTCCTTCGTGAAATTATCGCAAATATGGATTATAAGGCAATGAATGTGAACGATTTGAAACACAAAAAATATTTCCGAACAAAACGGAACTGCACAACATTGCGGCATAGCTACTCGATATGATGACAGTTATTTATAATTAATAAACTTAATGAGATTCAAGATTTTTAACTTTGTTTCGGCGCCGATCTTATAAAGTCGCCTTTGACAGCTATACATCTGGACCTTAGTCAACAGTGGCGCCAACTGGTGAGCAAAGAAACGATAGTCCCCATTGCCTCAACAACGAACATTAGCATTCGAATCGTTACTCAACAGATACATACGAAAGTGTGCGAAGGTAACTCCATTAATTTGACCTATATTAGCAGAATTGTAATTCTAAAATCAATAGCATTGTATGAACGCTACCGAGAAATCGTTTTCTAACAAGCTTGTCACGTGGAAATAATACTGTACATGTGTGTGTGTTACATTGTATGGTGAAAGTAATTGATTTTCAAGAATAACCGGCTTGATTCAAAGGGATTTTTGTAAATTTATAGTATCAGTTTCTATACTAATTGAGATAATATTATGAGCATTAGCATCAACCAAATAGACGTCCACTGGATCACTGTTGGACAAAAACCGATCTAAAAATATGGTTCGATTTATAACACTTGACTAAGAATGGTGAAATTTCTAATAACAAAATTTCAAGTGTGCATATTCTTAGCTTTATTCTTATTGGTGTTGTTACCGGTAATGTCGGAGTGGTGAAGAATTACGTTTATCTTGGACAATATTTATCCTGTGGACAGAACATCCAGACAAAGTAGATCGAGAGACGTATCCAGCTTGGATGGGCCGCTTTTAATCTACTGGAGTCTGATTTTAAAGCAAATTTGCCGCACTGCCTCAAAACCAAAGTTTTCAATCAGTGTATCCTGCCCATGCTCATACAATTCCAAAACGAGGACGCTCACAAATGCAAGTATACACCATTAAAATCGCACGAAAAGCAATGGGAGCGGGCCATGTTAGGAATAACATTGACAGGGCGAAATATTTATTTCAAAACTGCTTGATCGCGTACAGAACACCGAGATACGGCGCCTAACCAAGGTTGTCAATGTCGGCTTAAGAATAACACAACTTAAGTGGAGATGGCCGGGATTCTTGGCCAGGTCAGTCAGGTAGGGAATTGTGGCCAAGCTTGGGTCGACGACCAGCAGGCAGACCATCAGCTCGCTGATCAGACGATAATTCTGGCAGTTGACAGGGACACGGTGAATGAAGAAGAAGAAGAAATTTATTTGACACATATTTCGAAAAAGCAATAAATACAACAAAACAAAAACAAAAGTAACATAGCAAAGTGGAACAATTGTGTCGAATGATTGTGGATGAGGCGTAAGAGTGAAGAGGCCTTTACTCAGCAGATATATAATTATATACAATTACAATATATTACTTAGGATTGTCAATATAAAATTCAATGCACTTCTGCAAGTTGAATCAAAAATACTGAAATGACCAAGTTTTATAACTAATTTGTTAAATAGAATCATTATCATCATCAATGTCATCAGCCATCATCATAATCAGCCGATAGACGTCCACTACTACTACAGCCTATTTGCGTCCCACTGCTGGGCACAGGCCTCCCCTCATCATAGGAGGGTTTGGGCTATAGTCCCCACGCGGGCCCAGTGCGGATTGGGGACTTCACACACATCTTTGAATTACTTCGCAGATGTGTGCAGGTTTCATTCACCGAAAAGCGCAGTGGTCAATTCAAATTGAATTTCGCACATAAGTAAACTTAGAGGTGCGAGCCGGAATTAAATCCCCGACCCACTGCATGAGAGGCGGTAGGCCGAACCACTAGACGTCCACTGCTGGACATAGATCTAAAAATGCAATATTAAAGAGAAACGTGCTTTGCCTTCAATTTTGAACCAATGACTGTTTCATAGGTTTAATAGTATAGGTACCTACCTATCCCAGGTTGTTTGTCTGTTTAACTTATACTATTAGATATTAACATACATACGATTACAATTTCAAAGCCACTTTCAACGCTCCACCGCCCCAACCCCTTAACTCAGGATATATTGCTCGGTTTCAAATTTCGTGTGACTTTAGTACGTACCTATATGTATATTTTATACATGTAATGTAAAATTTGTAAATTTTGAAAAAAGGCATTCTGCTTACTCAAGCAGAAGGCCTTTTTTCAAAATTTACAAATTTTACAACAAACTCTTGTTGCGGCGCTTCTTCTCAAGCAATGGGTCTAGGAAACGTGTAAAAGTGCCCCTATGTGGCCAATTTGCTGAATAAATGATTGAATTGAATTGACTATTATTACTAAACCAACCATGTCAATTCGTCGAAATCGCACGTAATATAAAGCGGTTTTATTGGAGGCAGCAGCAGTCAAGTAGAAATAATAAGTGTTCTCCAAAACAAGATAGAGCTCCGTATATTGGAGAGGATGCCACCTGTCCCCCCACCCCGCCCTACTTCGCTGGGGCATATTTAATTTTCTACGTTTAATATCATCCGATTAAACTTGCATTCCAGAAATTTCTCCTTCAGAACTACAGGATCTCATTATTTTCTATGTATATTGTACAACCATAGACATAAATAATACTTCGTATGGACCCGGCCTAACGTAGATATGTCATGTCATGTTTCCCCACTTCATTGGTGTCCAATCTAAAGTTAAACTTATATCGTGACACTAAAGCTGGGTCACATTTTTTCAACAATGAGACGAGTTTTTAGATACTGAGAAACAAGTTTCGAAAAAAGTATTTTTAAAAACGCTTATTGTCACGCACGCTCGGTGACAGAACTTTGGATTGGACACCGTGGAAGTGGGGACATATTACGTGTACGTTAGACCGGGTCTATATTATTAATGTCTATGTGTACAACAAGATAGCTTATTAAAACGGCAATAGAAGGTCCTGGCAACTACGATTTTGAAAATGAAAATTTTTGTCGAGAGCTGAATAAAACATGTGTAGAGATTATTAAGAACACATAATAAGCCCCACTTGAACCAAACCTCGGGTTCATTTGTATGATTTGTGGGTTCAGAGGCTAACCCGAAGTTAGCGGCTTGGTGAAACTGGGGCTTAGAGAGTTAACGGTAAATATTATCCATCGGACCGAGTGCGGATTGGGGCTTCACACAACCTTGAATTAATATTCCGATTTGTTTTCCTTCACAGAAAGCTCTTTTTAACCCACTTCAAAAAAGGAGGAGGTTCTCAATTCGTCGGAAACTTTTTTTTTATGTATGTTCACCAAAAACAAATAGTAAACGTGAACCGATTTCGATGATTCTTTTTTTGTTCGAAAGGTGGTACTTCCAAGTTGGTCCCATATTAATTTGGTTCAGTTCTGATGATGGGATCTAAGAGAAAATGAGGGAACCCCTCGAAATTTGCTAGCACGTAGATGATTTTGGTGTCAACTTCGAGGACTTCAGAGTTACTTATGTACTTCTATAGTAATGTTTGGAAACTGTAGCCGAAAAAATTTAAAAAAAAAAAAAAAAAAAAACCGCCTTCGAACTCCGACAGACTGCGAAGTCGTTGTCAAGTGAACCGACCCAAAGAAATGATAATCATATAGTGAACTTGACATTGACATCGCAGTCTGTCGGAGTTTGAAGGCAGTTTTTATTTTTTTATTTATGTAACATCGTAAATAAGTAAACTCACCACAGAGCTACAAAGGCTTTCGGCTAGCATGATGATAATAATGAAATACTTACAGTTTGTAGTACAAGTAACCACCTGACTCAAAAGCGCAGTATGATCAAAGTTAGGTCCCTCAGTGCACCTTTGGCTTTACACACTGCTTTATGACTCGAGCTACTACATCAAACTGTGGGGCTTACCGAACTTGGCTGGCGCGCAACCGGGACGTTCACGTGACTTGAAGTTTTGAGTTAAAAACGTAGGTACATTTTAATTGACTGCACGTCGCAAAGGAGGGTAATGTGTTAATCTGTCTGTGTATATATACGTATCTGTTCGTTCCTTTGTCGCATTTAGTTACTATAGCTTCTGCCCGCGACTTCACCCGCGTGGAATTCGGTTATCGCTTTCCCGCGGGATCTATACGTTTTTCCGGGGTAAAAAGTAGCCTTTATGTTGGTTGACCAGTGTTATAAACTACTCCCATACCAAATTTTATTGCGATTCGACCAGTGAAAACTACTGGTTTACAGTTAAATCCATACATAGAGATCTTCTACTATCTAAAGGCCCGCGCCTTCACATTTCAAAACGCTTCAATGTATTTAAAAAGCACCACCAACACTCTCAACACATGTGTGCGTGCTGAGACAGCCATCAACTGTGCGTTGAGTGTTGGCGGTGCTTTTTGAATAATAATAAAAAATTAAAGCGTTTTGAAATGTGAAGACGCGGGACTTTAGATAGTAGAAGATCTCTACATCGTACATACCGTTTTTTTTTTTGTAAAATTCATTTTTTTGTGTTCAGTACTTGTAGTTTAATAGGCCCCTTGACTTGATTGTTTCTTTTAATTTTTAAGTTACAGACGAGACTTTTCTACAGACCATTATTAGTATTTAATATTTTTAGTTCTGTAGCTTATTGAAACGACGATTTCCATTACAAAGAAAATCGGTTCTTGCTGATCTTCTATAGCATGAACAAATCACGCAGTAATTAATATATTTCTTTCTATCATTACCATAATACTTCACCTGCCTATTTATAAGTATAGCTAACTTTGTGTGACCCATTTTTGATCCTGTGTGTTTGTGTTATTGAATTATCCAAGTCGCTTGTATAAATAAAATTAGCGTCAAGTGTTTGTAAACGCAAGTCGTCTTCGATAGCGAAATTGCATTTCAGCAGCTGGAGCTGAACTTTGCAATGTGCATTCATCAAGTAGGTACAGCAACGACAAAACTTAGAAGGCGCGTGGATTAAGCAAAAATAGACTGTGCCTCAACTGCTTAAGTGCTTCACCGCGCGCCTTCTAAGTTGTGTCGTACTGTAAGACATTTCCAATTAATTTACAGATTTTATTCCGAAACATGTAGTCCTCGTCGCTCCATCTTGTTGGAGGCCTACCGACAGCTCGTCTCCCGGTTCGCGGGCGCCACTCGAGAACTTTCCGGCCCCATCGGCCATCAGTCCTGTGCCCCGCCCACTGCCACTTAAGGCTCGCAATTCTTCGGGCCTCGTGAAGGTCGCGGGAAACCGGTGGAAGCAAGTAGCACAGGACCGGTCTGAGTGGCGAGCCTTGGAGGAGGCCTATGTCCAGCAGTGGACGTCTTTCGGCTGAAATGATGGTGATGATGATGATGATGTAGTCCTCGCTAGCATCCTTCATCATGCAAATGAATGTCTGGTCATTAGATAGGAAATATAATTTTATCTATGGACTAGCTTTTTCCCGCGACTTCGTCCGCGTGGAATTCGATAATAACGTTGCCAAGGGGTCTATGCATTTTTCCGGGATAAAAAGTAGCCTATATGTTGACCATCGTTATAACCTACCCCCATACCAATTTTTTTTGCAATCCGTCCAGGTAGTTTTCGAGTTAAATCCGGATATACATATATACATACAAACAGATATTTTTTCTACAAATCTTTATTTTGTGTTCAGTATTATTTATTTATTTACTATATAGCTTTTACCCGCAACTTCGTATGTAAATACGTAAATATTAAAATTAAGAAATCCCGTTTTTTTTCCCCGTGGGAATTTCGGGAAATCCTCTCTTAGTGCTCCCCTTCGTTCCCTAAGGAACCTGCATGCCAAATTTCAGCTCTCTACGACCAGTAGTTTCGGCTCTGCGTTGATCGATCAGTCAGTCAGTCAGTCAGTTTCTTGTTTTATATATATAGATTTAATATGGTTTGCCAACAAGTACAATACCATAGCACATGCACAAAATGAACGTTTAGTACGATAACATCAAGAGTATCCACCCAATTACAGGCAAACACAGCATGCATTATAAAGATAACACTTAATGTAAAGTAAAAAAAAGAAAACCTAAGTGAGTAAAAAAAATATTGCAAGATAAACAGTGTCTATGTAAAATTTGGATATCAAAAGCTACAAAATCTGAGATACGTAAAAAAATCGTGAGGCTAGAAACATTAAACCAGGGAATGAGATCCCTAGTGAAAAGATTAACAAAACATAAATAATTTACAAGCTTTCTAGAAGCCAACGACATTATAAATTACACTTAAGTCTACATAAAAATGTCCTGAATTGATCGTATTGTTCATATGGTCCCCTTGACTTGATTTTTTTTTTCAAATTTCAGACGCGATTTCTTCTACAGGCTTATTATTAGTATACATATACTAGCCTCTTGGGCCAGGTCCTATATCAACAGATGTTTGACCCTTAGAAAGTCTCAGACACAGTGAGTGAAGTGTGTCGGACCCTTAACAATTATTAAAAGTTGTTGAGGTTAGTTTTCAGTGTTTTTTTTTTCGATCGATTTCGATCTACCTCCACCGAAGACGAGTTCACTGAGACAGTCTACCCGCGACCACGGCCGATGCAATTTGTTCGAAACATCGGGACAAGGAAGAAAGGTAAATAATAGCCTTTTTCGGGTGTTTATCGCGTGACGACCCGTCATATAGTGTGTATTATGCATAAATCGTCGTAGGTTCGATTCACTCTCCAATATAATGGAGATGGCAGCTTACTTTGTATACTTATGTGTTTTATTGTATTGTATTGTATTTTTATTTTTACTTTTATTCATTGTAATTGTGGGTCTATTGCATGTGTAATAAAGATATTATTATTATAAAGAGTCTGTAAATTTTGAACTGCTCCACGTCTGTATCTCATAAATATTTTTAGGGTTCCGTACCTCAAAAGGAAAAAACGGAACCCTTATAGGATCACTTTGTTGTCCGTCTGTCCGTCCGTCTGTCAAGACCCTTTTTCTCAGGAACGCGTGGAGGTATGAAGCTGAAATTTATATCAATTACTCAGGTCTACTGTCCCTTGAAGCTGTGAAAAAATCAAACTTCTAAGCCAACGCAATCAAAAGATACAGCCGTTTATGCCGCAAATTTTCGACACTTGCAAGGGAATCAAAACCTACAGGGTGCTTCCCGTGAACTCAGAATCTTGAAATTTGGTACGAAGCAACGTCTTATAGCATAGATAAAGGAAAAATTACGAAAACCATAAATTTTTAGTTACATCACATAATATTTATTTTTTTAATAATTTTAACCTTACTACCCATTTCCTCATAAACGCGTAGAGGTATTAAATTGAAATTCATACCAAATACTCAGGTCTATAATACCTTTAAGCTGTAACAAAATCAAACTTCTATGTCAACGCAATCAAAAGAAACAGCAATTTAAGCTGCATATTTTGAAACTCGCAAGTACTCGCAAGGGAATCAAAACCTAAAGGGTACTTCCAGTCGACCTAGAATCTTGAAATTTGGCATGAAGCAACGTTTTATAGCACACATAAAGGAAAAATTCCGAAAACCTTAAATTTTTAGTTACATTAAAAAAATAAATATATATTTTTTAAGATCTTTGTCTTAAATTTATGCTACTCCATCTTTCCCCATTGTAATGTTATGAATTTCATTTTGCAATAAAAATACCATAGTTATGACTCGATTGTCGTAAAGAACGAACTTTGTAAACCTTAATTACAGGTTTGTACGGAATCCTCGGTGCGCGAGTCCGACTCGCACTTGGCCGGTTTTTTTTTTCTTATTTACATTTACTTATTTTCTCCCCAACTGTACCAACATAGAATGCGAGGTATAGTCTTATATCTAATTGTCATTACGGTGTGTAATTAAGTTCCAGATATAATTCCCCAGTATATCGCACTGAGTACCTGTACAAATAATATTATTTGCATACAAGATGTCTGGCGCCGAAGAGATAGACAGACATAGACATTTATTTCTCAATATCAAATTACAGCATATTTTACATGTCAAAATAAGAGAATTTCACATTGAGATCGTCAGAAAGAATACAAAATAAAAATAAAATGAAAATCAGGAATAAAATGTTTGACCGTTAGGATCGCCTTTTCATGTGATATTTTGAGAAATGAACTTATGTATTTTGAGAAATGAAATGTGCCGTGGTGGCCTTGTGGTTCGATCTACCGCCTCCCATGCAGAGGGTCGGGGGTTCGATTCCGGCTCGAACCTCTAAGTTTACCTATGTGCGAAATTAACCACTGTGCTTTTCGGTGAAGGAAAACATCGTGACGAAACCTGCACGCATCTGGGAATTTATTCAAAGATGTGTGTGAAGTCCCTAATCCGAACTGAGCCCGCGTGGGGACTATAGCCCAAACCCTCTCGTGATGAGAGGAGGCCTGTGCCCAGCACTGGGACGCAAATAGGCTGTAGTATTAGTAGTAAAACTGATGTAATAGGTACACGTACGATTGTGAAATCAATTCAATGATATATCGATGATGATAAAGACTAATATTACTTACCTACTCAAAGACTTATTTGCTACCTGCTTCATGTTATTTTATTCAAATAAAACGTGGAACTGCCGCCGATTCAAAATTAACTTGCATTTTATTCGCTAAAAGCGGCACGAAGGCTGCATATAAAACAATGAACAACTTAAAGTTGCATAAATAGTTCACGTTCGCGTTTTACGAAACCTCAATCTGAATTCGAGTTTACGAGAACAGACCATTTGCTATATTAAAAACTAGTTTTGAAACTGCACATGAAAAGAACGCCTATTCCACCTATCCCTACTGCGATATCCCCACCAGTGTGGACATATGGAATATTTTTCCATTTAGTTCTACTGGTAGGGATAATATTCTATTTATCCCTACTGAAATGCACTGCGGTAGGGACTCGCGGAATTATTTCCAACCATCTATACTGGCTTCCCTCCTGGTGGGGACTCGGAAGGAATAATACAAGGAATGTGACTGGGTCGACGGGTCCCCGCTACGCGGGGCCCCTATTTCTAGGTAGTTCGCCCTTCGGGCGTATATAGATGACTAACAAACCTAACTTACATTCACACCTTTGACCTAACGGTCTGAGTGGACTATTTAATATTTCCTTGCATTGGGATAAATGGAATAAATTCCATCTTGCTCTACCATTAAAAACTGGGAGGGACAGATGGACGACTCGATTCCATGTATCCCTACCAGTAGAACTAAATGGAAAAATATTCCATATGTCCACACTGGTAGGGATATCGCAGTAGGGATAGGTGGAATAGGCTGGAAAGAATTGGACTTTATTTATACTTATATAATTGATTAAAATGGTGGTTGTAACCATCCAGGCAAGCTTCAGTTAAGGAAAAATCGTGAGGGAATCTGGATGAATTCAAGGATGTGTGTTAGTTAAGATCGTCTTTGAAATTGATTCCAAAATCATAGACTTTTGAGGTTTTCCCTCAATGTCTCATGGATCCCATTATCAGATATGAACCAAATAAAAATAGGACCAATCCAGAGATAGAGATCTTCTACTATCTAAAGTCCCGCGCTTTCACATTTCAAAACGCTTCAATGTATTTAAAAAACACCACCAACACTCTCAACACATGTGTGCGAGCTGAGACAGCCATCAACTTTGCGTTGAGAGTGTAGGTGGTGTTTTTTAAATAATAATGAAAAAATTGAAGCGTTTTGAAATGTGAAGGCGCGGGACTTTAAATAGTAGAAGATCTCTACCACCTTTCGATTGAAAAAAGAATCATTGAAATCGGTTCACAATTGACGGAGTTATCGCAGATCATACATGCAAAAAAAACATAGAGACGAATTGAGAACCTCCTCCTTTTTCGAAGTCGGTTTAAAAAACAGATGTTAAAGTTGCGAAGTGTTCTATAGATTTGGGGATTTAAATTTTCTTTGCATACTCTGTATTTCACTGGGGCATTGTTCAGGGATGAGCCTGTAATAAAATCAGTCCGAATGGAAATTGCCAGAAACGGATTTGCCCCGATCCTTTGTGAATTATCCCCGGGAATGTGGAATGTAACTGGTAGACTAAACGCTTAAGTAATATATTTAGTACGTCAACTCAACTATCTATCTATCTACTACTACAGCCTATTTGCGTCCCACTGCTGGGCACAGGCCTCCCCTCATCATGAGAGGGTTTTGAGCTATAGGCCCCACGCGGGCCCAGTGTGGATTGAGGACTTCTATCTATCTCTCTATCTATACCTACTATAATAATAAAAGGGTATTTTTTCTGTCTCTTTCTTTCTGTCTGTCTGTCGGTTTGTTAGAATTAATCTCCGGAACTACTGAACCAATTTGAGTGTTGTTTTCAATGGTAGATATAGCATCATTCGGAGCTACATATAAACTATGTTTGATTAAAAAGGGACCTCGGAAAGAAAAGTTATCGTCAATTTTTATTCCACGCACATAAAGTTGCGGGGCACAACTAAATAAAAATAAATATAACATTGTAGTACTGAAAATAAGTTTTCAGATGATGGTATTGAATGTAACTTTTGGCAGGTCATATGTGAAAGAAGTTTCTTTTTATTTTAACTAATTATATATATCTTGGGACATTTCACACAGCCCCAAACTAAGCAAAGCTTGTACTATGGGTGCTAGACAACGATATAAATACTTATATAGAGAAATACAGACATATATAAATACTAACATCCATGACTCGAGCACAAACATTCGTGTTCATCACACAAAGTTTGCCCTGAGCGGGACTCGAACCCGCGACCATCGGAACAGAAGGCAGGGTCACTACCAACTGGACCAATCTGGCCGTCGGAATTATACAGGATTGAACACTTTTACATGCATGTACTCGAAACCGACGATCTTTCATGTAGAGATGTAGAAGCAGTTGCTGTTCTGTTGTCTCTGCCTAGCCCAACGGGGAACATGCGTGAGTTTATGTAAGTATGTATGTTAACACTTTTAAGAAATGAAAATTGTTAAGTGAAAGAAGTGTTAATTTTTTGTAGCCAATAGGGATGACGACAGGGTGAAGAAATAGAAATTCTAATTAGTCCGTCAGTCAGGTAATAAAAAAATGTTAGGCACGTGTGCTTTGTTTTATCAAATTAACAAAGAACGACTAAGTTAAAACGCATTAAAGTTGGAGAGTGGGGGCTAACTACGTCACCGTTAGGTATAAATCGTACCTAACTTTCAGATTTACAATATTATAGTATAGTATAGACTATATAATATGGATGGATACTTTGCAGAAAAAGTAACTAAAGTACCTACTAAATGTAGGTCCATCTGCCCACAGTTAAGAGGGTTTACTCCAAAAGTTGGCTGTCAAATATTTCGCTGTTTTTGTTAATTTCTGAATATTACTGAATGAAAATATGAATTATCGCTGTATGGTTGAATTAAATATTTAATATGGATGGCAATAATTATCATAGGAACACGATTTTTTTTTGGATTATGGAAGTACTATCTTTTGAAAACTTTCCATCGCATTTTCCATGCATTTCAATGTAATCTTATTATTTGAATGGCTAACCAACAAATGTAAAACGAGACGTGTTATTCAACCATAGAATGATAATTTCTTTTTTAATTCAGTAATATTGAGAAATTAATAAAAACATCGAAACATTTGACAGAGTTATATGCGACGTTGCCAACTTTCGGGATAAACCCTCTTATTGGAAATGTCAAACCTAGAGGTCAACTTGAGGTCGACACCAATGCAATCGAATTATTAATTATCCTTTACCAAAGGAAAAAATACAAAAAATATATATTTCGTGACAAATCACAAGCAATGTAGTATGTACTTGTAGAAAAGGACCACTCGACAGGACCAAAATTGAGGACCTTCGTTACAAACCTAAATGTATAGAAGAAGAAGGAAAACGGTAAGAATAACAATTAGTACAACAATTATTCGAACGACTCCCGATCCTGTCGTAATTGTCTACGATAAAACTGCGAGTAGGTTCTTTAGCGGCTATGTTTCTTAGAAGTTCCATTTGTACATGAACTGCTGGAAATCTTAGGAAACTTGTTGGGTAAATGTAACTTGTACCCTTAAGTTATTCTTGAAATAAACACCAAGAACCAGAAACATCAAGAAAAGAAAGTTTTACAAACACTTTCAAAGATTTTTAGAAGATAAATCGGAAAATACCGTATTTCCTTAAATACGCGACCAGCCAATTTACGGGTCATGAACCTCCGACCCTATGCATGAGAGGCAGTAGTAGGTCACTACGTTAACACAGCTTAGCTCCGGATGATCCGGTACAGACGTATAAAAACATAAAAAAATTAATAGTAAAAGTTAGACGTGGCTTCTTAATTATATTTTTATTTATCCACTAGCTTCTGCCCGCGACTTCACCCGCGTGGAATTCCGTTATCGCGTTCCCGCGGGAACTATGAGTTTTTCCGGGATAAAAAGTAGCCTATGTACTTACTTTCCCGGGACTTATCTCCATACCAAATTTCATCCAAATCGGTCCCTATAAATATGTACTGTGGAGACTGGCCGAGTACAATCGGTTAGTTGACACATTCTCTTCCAAAAATAGGTAATTTTAAGCGTAGAATATTGTGTAGCTTTTATTATTTAGTTTTTTACGATCCTTTGTAATGTGCGCATCTCTCAAAATATAATATCAATTCAACTTAAAATCTATTATTCCTTAATTAGGGCAGTAATAGGGACAGTCTTCAAGAATTAGATATTCTAATAAGCTAGGCATCGTCTTCGTGTCTTCGGATTCCACCGCTGATCTCCGTGTCTGCAGCATCTACCTGAGCTAACATCAACCCCCCGCTACATTGGCGGGCAGACGACCCCTCATATGTAAGGGACTGCACCCCATGGATCGCCAAGAAGAGAATCTTTAAAATATTTTTGTGCGGTCGCTCGTTTGCTTTAAAGCTTACCTTTTAAAGGAAAATTATGTGACTTCCGCAAGTCTGTAATTTTTTATTGCAAGGAGAGGTTTCAAAGTTTACATAATTTAGCTTTTTGAACAATATTGTATCAGGTTAGGTTAGTCCGATTATTCTTGTCTGCGGACATTTTTTTTTTCGTCGAAATTTGTTTTTGGTCCGAAATCCACCTTTTCTAATATTTATTATTGATTCAGATTTTCTTTTAAGAGTGTTAATTATATATAATGAATATGGATGGAAAGGTTGGTTATTCCTTACACAGGAACAGTCTTAGTTTTGTAAAAGAAAAATTTCGACGTAGGGTAGGGCCTTCGTTAGCTAGGCGGTTCCTCGAAAGGGGAGGAGGGAAATGTGGAGACTGGCCGAGTACAATCGGTTAGTTGACACATTCTCTTCCAAAAATAGGTAATTTTAAGCGTAGAATATTGTGTAGCTTTTATTATTTAGTTTTTTACGATCCTTTGTAATGTGCGCATCTCTCAAAATATAATATCAATTCAACTTAAAATCTATTATTCCTTAATTAGGGCAGTAATAGGGACAGTCTTCAAGAATTAGATATTTTAATAAGCTAGACATCGTCTTCGTGTCTTCGGATTCCACCGCTGATCTCCGTGCTTGCAGCATCTACCTGAGCTAACATCAACCCCCCGCTACAGTACCTATATGCTTAAGCCTATATATATAGATTAGCAATTATTATTATTTTTGCTTCCTTGTACTTTTGAGCATTTATGATACGCGAATATTATTATCTGTGGCATAATGTTGAGCGAGTACCCCTTTTGGCGCTCGTCGATAATTTAAAAAAAAGTTGCTTATTGTGTATGTATCGAGTTACCAAATAAATATTTCTATTTAAATAAACATCTTTCACTGTGAGAAATTACTCCATAATTTCGTATGCCACTCCCATTGGATCCCAGTAAATAGGTGCCTAATTTCTTGGTTGTAAATGCATGCCCTGAATACCAGCATTCCATAGAATTCCGCAACATATTTGCCTAGTTCAATGGACCGAGACGCGATGATGCGTTAAATCGTAAGCACATTACTGTGACGTCATGAACCCAAGGCCCCTTGGGACGCGATGTTTCTGAAATTCAGTGGTTATTTGTTGAACTGGCAGGTTTGTCATTTTACAATGGCGATTTTATAGCCAAGTTCAAAGGTTCTTCTCGTAAATGACAGTTCGGTGAGAAATAGTGCGGTTTACGTTGAAGGCTCAGACAGAAAGTATGTTAGATAAGTTATAATGCACATAGATATGACGTCTCGGACTTTCGCGATTTTTACTCAATTAGAAACACTTACGCGGGACTTCATTGGTATTAATTATTATCAATCTTCTTGTGACCACGACCGTTGCACGGCCGAAACGTCAACCTATCATATAAGTTATATTATTTATATCATTGGTATAGGCAAACGAGCGCACAGCCCACCTGATGGTAAGGAGAGGAGAGCCCACGGATACTGAAATCCTAAAAAAAGTAAAAAATAGTTTTTACGCGATTAAGTCCTGTCAATATTAAAACTTGAAAAAGACTTACATAACAATATTTAAAAAATTCTTGAATACTTTATTAAAATAACAACCTCGTAATCCCAGACAAAGACGTTAACACAAACGGCTCTAACCCAAGTGGGGTTCAGCAAAATTCCACTTTGAGATTTTTTAAGAGATCCATTGAATGAGAATCCACTTAAGCGCCTACGTTTTGCGAAGACTCCTGCTGGCCTTAAGTGCGTCTTACAATCCCGACTGGACTTAAGTTTAGGCTGCTCGACCACTTGGCGTTTGAGACGATGGAAATGAAAATAGTTTTAAGAGTTAACAGCTTTTTTTCGGTCACCGCTGTCTTGGTGTTGACTTTTTTTCTACAGTATCTATCTCTTCCTGTTGTGAAAGAGTCAGTTTAAATCAGGTGTCGTAGGGGCCCAAATTATTTTCTACGATAACACTAATTAAAAATGGATTTTCATAGTGATCAGATCTGTTCATATTTAAGTATAAAATATATTTTGAATATCACACGCATCCTTTTCAATACTTACTATCACTTTGCTTTAAATAGAGACTGAGGAGGTTCTTAAAAAAAAAACCTGAATTCATTTATTATAAGAAGAAGAGTGATAAGTCGCACACAGATGAATAATACTGTTGAAATATCCATATTAATATTATAAATGCGAAAGTAACTCTGTCTATCTGTCTGTCTGTTACCTCTTCACGCTTCAACCACTGGACCGATTGAGATGAAATTTGGCATGGACATATTTGGGGTCCCAGGAAAGGACTTAGGCTACTTTTCATCCCGGAAAAACGCATAGTTCCCGCGGGAACGCAATAACCGAATTCCACACGGGCGAAGTCGTGGGCTTGGTCTATGTCCAACAGTGTACGTCCTTTGGCTGAAATGATGCAGTCGCGGGCAGAAGCTAGTCATATATATTTGAACGGAGGGCCGGATTGGTCCAGTTGGTAGTGACCCTGCCTTCTGTTCCGATGGTCGCGGGTTCGAGTCCCGCCCGGGGCAAACTTTGTGTGATGAACACGAATGTTTCTACTCGAGTCATGGATATTTAGTATTTATATATGTATGTATTTCTGTATATAAGTATTCATATCGTTGTCTAGCGCCCATAGTACAAGCTTTGCTTAGTTTGGGGCGAGGTCAATATGTGTGAAAAGTCCCAAGATATTTATTTATTTATTTAACAATTAGTTGTTAAATAAATAAATGGAGACTATGGGGTCATGGGGCAAAGGGGCGCTTGGGCTCCACAGGGAGCTAGGGAAGCGCTTGAGGGAGGCAACGGAGACCCTCGCGCCGGCAGCTTTCTCGCGCAAAGACTGCATGGCTATTGCCATACAGCGAGGGAATGCTGCCTGCGTGATGGGAACCCTTCCGAAAGGCCCTAATTTAGGTTTTTAGGTTATTTTTTAGCTTTAATTTTTCTTATTTCTGTAAATTTAAATGCTATTTGTAGTTTATTTTTAATATTTTAACTTGTTCTTTTCTAAAGAGAGTAAGAGTCGTAGCAAATGGAAAGAAGTGGTCTCTGCCTACCCCTATGGGAAAAAGGCGTGATATTATGTATGTATGTATGTTCTTTTCTGAATAAACAAATGTTTATTAGTTGTTCAGAAACCTTGTTCAGAAGCCCTACGCCGCAGGCAAAGTCAAATCTGAGCCACGACCTCTCCAATTTTCTTTCAGTTATGGCGAGGCTTCTCGTGACATTCGTAATGGTGCTTACTGCTTAAAAGATTATAAGGTTTTATGAAGATAAATAGCCGTTTTCCCGCGACTTTGTCCTGCGTAGACTTAGAATCTGCGTACCCGATGATACTATACATATAGTGGCTATGGTTATAGTAGTATTGAAAAAACTGGTTTGACCCGTGGAAAACCCGTTCCCGTAGAAATATCGGTATATAAAGTATCGTTTCTTATTTTCCAGGGTCTCAAACAATCTCCATGCGGGATTTCATTCAAATCGTTCCAGTCGTTTTGACGTGAAGGAAGGACAAACAAACAAACACTCACATTTATAATATTAGTATGGATTTCCATGTAATTTCTTAAACACGTTCTGTGATAATAAGTTGTAGTGAAACTCCGGTTTCTACAACGGTGAGTAGAACTTTCAGAACATTGTAACCACTAACCTAACAAAGCACTTAGAAATACCCACTCACTCTTAAATATTTTAAATGACAAGGGTCACAATCATATCAATTTTAAATAAGAAACGTAAGTGCAAGTTTCACTCTTCATCAAACCAAAGACAAAGTTCAAGTCATTTCCAAGTTCTTTTCGAACGCTCTTGATAATTGAAAATGAAATCGTTCATTCTCAATAGATACGAACGAAAAGCCGATAATTGATTCTGTAAAGGCTAATGTATGGAAATATTAAGTTATTGAATCAATTCCGAAGGTGAATTAGCATATAGAGAGAGCCCAAGAATTTCCGAGGGAGAGGTATTTTATCGATAATTTTAATCAATTTGTATGGCTTCGGTTTGCCTGAAAATGCGGTATGTATTTTATTAACACCCGACGCTAAAAGGTCAATAAGTTTAACGGTAGGTATATGTCTGAGGAATATCTTGTGATGTGTCAGTCTGCCCTCGTAGCTCGGCAATAACGGGTGAACCGATTGTGATTTAGTTATTTTTATTTGATAGCTGAATTTATGAAGAGCTTCTGGTCCATGAAAACGCTAATGAAGGGCAACCTTCCCTGTCTCTGAAGCGCAAACTCGTGTATTATTCCTCTAAGTTTACTTGTGTGCAAAATTCAATTTGAATTTACCACTGAGCTTTTCGGTGAAGGAAAACATCGTGAGGAACCTGCACGCATCTGCGAAGTAATTCAAAGATGTGTGTGAAGTCCCCAATCCGCACTGGGCCCGCGTGGGGACTATGGCCCAAACCCTCTCGTTATGAGAGGAGGCCTGTGCCCAGCAGTGGGAAGCAAATAGTAATAATAGTACTAGTAGTATTCTGAGAATAATTCAAGGATATGTGTTAAGTATCAGATTTCCATTGGGACTTTGATTTTTGTACAATTTAATGGTGAGGTGGAAATTAGAAACATCTCGATTGAATTCAGTTATCTTCTGTTTTGAAATTTGTGAAATATCTACTCACTCGTAAAGTTTTTTAAGTGAATCATAATTTCCACTCTTCTTAAATCATGTTTTCATAGAACAAATTAATAATGTTTACTCCCTACTTTAATTGCAAAGAAAACCGTAACAAGAATACACCCAAATGACTCGCGCAAACAGAAATATACCTATTCCAAACGAAAATGCTCCAAACCTTAATTTTCGCTTCATAAACATTCTCAAAAGAATATTATTAATGCGCGCGAACAATAAATCCCGAAATGTAAAAGAGGGCGGGATTTCTAAAATCCCTCGCTATCCCATCCTTATAACAATACGGGAATTTCCTGGAGGAAACGGAAGTGGGGAACAGACGCTTTCGCCAAATATCTTTGTTCACGGACAATTTCTCCGTTTGCCGGGGCTATCTTTTTTCAGGTGTTCGGGATATTGCGAATTTGCGATACAACCTTTAGTTATATTTAAACTTATGTTTCTACGCGATTTTAAAGTAATCTTTATGTTTTAAAAATATATGTATATCTTATATTGATTTGGTACCCAGATTGTGATGGACTCTACTGTGCTTTGAATATATGTACAGGTAACGTAATATAAAAGTAACATATAAAAACGCTTTTTTTATGACCTTTATCTCAATATCCAATCGTGATCATCGCGGGCTATAATAATAACATGGCGCGCTTCTACTGACCTACTTAGAATGTTATGATTTTTTAAAGTAACCACTAAACTAAACCATTTCGAACAAACTGTATGAAAACAGATTGAATCAAATTAAATACAGATTTATATTTTCGCTCTTTCCCACGGCTACAAAATACAATTATTCTCACACAGCTGCTAATTTGAAACTTCATACAGCAAACGGCGTACGTGGTCCGTAACTTTTGTGATAATGTATGTATAATTACGAATGAGGCGGGGCCTATGATTCAGGGCTTGTAACCGGTTAATTTAAAAAACCCTGAAATAGCCAAATATTTGGAATTATTTTATACTCTTTATGTGGAACTCCATAGTGTATTTAGGTTATTACTTCGTATTATTTTATCGCCTTATTAAACATGAAATAGTAAACGAAAGAACGATAAACAAACCGGTTTATTTGTATGGAGGCAAAAACCGGTTACAAGCCCTGCTATAATTAGGTATATGTTGTCATGTCATTAGGTTCCTATGATGGTATTAATAAGCCAAGAATATATGCATGTATTGAATTCATTTCGTCAGAAGTACGACGCCAACTCAGCATTGCAAAATCAAATTAACGAAGATGTTCCATTGAAATCTAAATGTCCGTTCATTCGTTCATTTATTCATTCACCCGGTCTCTTGCGAGTACTTCGCATCTGCATAGTGATTCCAAGTTTAAATTACTTTTAGAAAGAACTTCGTATTTTTCGTTCCTTTTCTAAAATAACGTTAGATGTTAGAATAAAGTTGATTATTAACTTGATTCAATATGTCTTTTCAATAAAATGTATATACCTGTAGTTGAGTTTTATTCAAAGTTTTTTCAGTTCATTTCTATTTTTAACGTGCATTTTTATATTCATTCCTATGTATGACTGTTTTTGTCTACAGATCAATACAGATACAGTAAACCACAAGAAATTGTGGTCTATAATTAGAAATTAGATAATACAACCACATTGAGTGTTTTATAGTCCTTAGCACAAAGAAACAAGATACAAATCAACATCTAAAATCCAAATACGTATCCAGAGCAAATAAAATTATCAGCGTTACGTTTATCCCCATAATATTCCCGTTATACTTTCAGCGATGGCCTCCATTCTTTTTCGTTGTGCCGAACGGATGAACGAATGGGAGAAATCTGTTCCGCGCCGACGACCGATGTCTCCCGTCTATTTCCATTCGGTCTTTGGACCGGAAAATGCAAGGTTCGGATTCTTGCGTACTCATGTTGGTAATTTAGTTGAATTTAAAGTTTGTTTTCGTCCATTCGGCTCAGACTACACTAGCTTTAAGTGAATGGAAGTTTCAAATTGTAGATCGAGTTTGTGTGCACAATATTTTTGCGGACCTTCTTTAAGTAAATGTATGGGAAGATTCTCCTGAAAAAGCCAATTACAGATGAATATTTACTTAATACTGAGTACTTGATTGAGTACTTATAGTACCTACTTACCGGTTTAATTAGAAATGTACCAAAATGTACTAAGGATGTATTGAGGAAAAGAATATAGGCTTCTTTTTGTCGCAGAAAATGGCACAGTTCCCGAGAGAACACTCTAATAGTTCTCAACGCGGATAAAGTCGCGGACAGAAGCTAGAGTTTGAATAAAGAACCGACCAAAGTTTTAATATACCTACATCCCGGAGCGAACCACAACCTCCAAATAACAAGTAAAAAAAGATTATTATCTTGTAACATGGTTCCACATTCTCCGGATCCTTCATACTTTACGGCTAGAAATATATTTATTGGTAAGTATTGGTAAACAGAATTTATATCTTCGCGCCTCCCCTTTCACATGTACCTATACTATACTATACTATACTATTGTAACGTAACAATGTGATACGTGCACAAGAAGGAACTTTTACTTGAGGGAAAATCCCAAAGGGTATTTTATTTTTTAAACACGTGTCGAGGGAGGCCTTTTTGTTCCATTTGGAATTTTCGGAGGCAGAAAATTTCGGAATAAGTTTTTCATTAAATTAAGCGAATCGCGGGGTACTTTGAGCTGCGTCTAATTTAAACATATGGATTATTTTTGGTGTAGGAACCCTTGTTATAAAACATTTGTTAGTTTGGATTTTGGTTAACATTGTATGTAGGTATGTTAGCACGTCCCATCTATCTATTCTAAAAAAAACATTAGGCAAATTGGTATAGCCGAGTGCAATCAAAAAGGCGTCAGTTAAGGCCGTGACTCTATATTTGACCACGTGTCCGCTCCCAGGCGGGACACGTGTCATTGTGCACGGTATAGATCGTTGCATACACCGCCCGTCCATTTGCGATAATGCATTTTGGTTAATTCTTTCAAATGGAGTCAACGAATGGATTAGTAAATGATGGGACACAAAAATCCACTCTCTTTCGGATTGGAAAGGTTCAGTTTGACAATCGTTTTTTTATTAGCTTATGTTAAATGAACACTGCTTTTTTTTCGCTGTTATACCAAACTGTAACGTCAAAAGTAAACATCGAACTTCTCTAGCCAGTCTAACTAATATAAAATAGTAGAAATTCATACTTAAATAAATAAAATTTTTAACTAACTATAGCTTAAACTAATTAAAGTTCAACGGCGCCTGGGCTAAGAAACTAAATTAAATAGCTAAAACCGAGTTTTCTCAGATATAACTAGCTAGATCGCTTTGTCGCCCCCGTAAAGCTCTATATTCCAAATATCGTCTAAATCGTTCCATCACTTGGATAAACAAATACCTAAATAAATATATCTACAAGTTTACTACTACAGCCTATTTGCGTCCCACTGCTGGGCACAGGCCTTCTCTCATCACAAGAGGGTTGGGCTATAGTCCCCACGCGGGCCCAGTGCGGATTGTTATCTACAAGTTTAGCGCGTTTAAAGTATAAGATACCTACGTAATTAGTTCTACCTACAGTAGTTTCAGCTGTGCATTGTCATCAGTCAGCAAGTAACGGAAGAGTTTTGCTGACTTATCTCTCAAAATCAGAGAACTTCTGACTTCTTAATAGATTAAGAAAATTAAGTACCTCTTTATTGAAGACGAAATTCAATTATTTTCACCATTACAAAGCTGGTGTTAAACCGAAATCTGTCGCGCGAAAAATTCCGAAACATTCGAGCCACATCGATCGTGTAGCCTTACGAGACATTCTATTAACCGTGTGCTCCGCCTGCTAAGGAAATTGGTTCTTTGGCTTATCTGGGGTTATTCGTTTTTACGCTTTGTTAGTAATTTAATGCGACTCTGCGAATGGATTGTCTAAATTTCGGATATAATTATTTAATATTACGGACGTGGTTTGCGTTCTACAGAGAATTTTACTGTTTGGAAATAGAGATATAAAAGTATTTTTTATATTCACAGAATAAAATACAATAAAAATGACATGATCGTTTTGTTCTAGTTATACTTGTTTATAAATATTCGATTTATAACGACTTACGAAAATGTCAAGAAATCGAAACAGATGATTTTGCCTCATCACTAGTTTTAAAAGTTAAAGGATATAGAACGAAATCCTTTTTCTAAATGTCATTATTGGTTTCATTTATAATTATGTAGATGAGTAATACATTTTTAGTTTCTAAGAGGCCCCTCTTTGCTGTCATATTTCGGTTTAGTAATCTCTCCTACTATAGTTCGAGTCCCGAGAAAGACATAGGTTAATGCTTATCCTGAGAAAAGTCGCGGAAAGAAGCTAGTTTTAAATTGTGTCACAATCAGTCCATTCGTACTGGGCTCGGGTAGTGACTCCCAAAATAGTCCATTATACTAGAAAAATCACGCTTTTAAAACCCCATCATCGCACTTAAATCTAAACGTATAATAATGAAAAAACTAATTTACCATAATTATAAAAATAAATATCCAAATTTAATGTTCCACACGTTTTACCGAACTTGCATTTTGTTTTATTAGTTACACTCAAACTCGCCATAGTCCACGTTAAGTCTAGAAGCTGTAGGTCTAGTGTATTTTTTACACCAAAAATGCAAAACGATGTCACGAAGTTATTCGAGTAAACTATTCACGATCAGTTTTGTTTTAACACGCGAGTGTAAGCTTCAACTTCGGGCTCGGTTTGTTTTTACCTCTTCTCACATGAGTGTAAATCTTTACTTGCGCTAAACGCATCGAACGCGTTTTAGTTTATTCATCATTTTTGTATGAGAACACAAACAGCACCCCTAGCGGCAAAACATGGAGTCAATTCAGCGAGTGACATTTACTTTACGAAAACGGATGTGAATTCGTTTACACGTTTTCTGACTAACTGCGAGTGTAAGCTCGTATTTGACAGTTTGAAAAGTAAATTAAACGAAACGCAAGAAGTAAAGTTACTCACCCGACTTTATCACGTGAGACCGTGAGAACTTAGGTTTTCGAACCTGTCGAATCCAAATTTACTTCAAAATTTCAGATTTTTTAAGTGAAATAAATGATATATGTATGTCGTCTATGTCTTAATATGCTTGTATTGTGTTCTTGAGATAATTTTTACTAAGTATGTTATTTATTTAAGCTTCTTCGCATACGTATAAGTGTGTCTTTCTTTTTTAATGTTGAGATACTCCACGTTTGTGACGAATATATAACTATGTACTTCGATTTGGTTTAACAAAAAACTAAATTACATAAATTACTCCGGGTTGCCTAGAAATTTTTGAAAATGTAGGTAACTTGGCAACACTTATGGCCATTTTGACAATTTTGACAGAAAAAACCTGAAGAAACGCAAACGCGATCGAGACGTTTTAACTCACTGCCTTCCGTCACATATTTGACATTGTCGTGATTGACGTTTACCAAGCCTCCTCAAATTTGATATTAATGATAATTTAAATGTTTATTATTGAATAATTGCCGGCCTGAGGCCAATATTTTGATAATGGCGAAGTGTCCAAGACAGAAACCATCAATTTTATAGTGTATAGCGGATGTCGCAAAGTGATGGTGACAATACATGAACGTGTGCGAGAACGGTGTTGACAAATGCACTCAAAGGTTAAAAATGAACGTTTTACGAATAGTTTACTCGAAGTGTTTGGAGTTGAGAAGATGGACGTTGACGTTTGTTTCACCTCAGCCTCACCAAGTTTACTTGATTTATCTTTCATATCGTACATTAATTGTTTCCTCCATACAATGCTCGGCCCGTAGGCCATACTTGAGAGTGGCAAAATTGCCTTGCATATACTTAGAAAGAAGCCATTATATAAGAGAACAGAAGAGAAGAATTATATTTTAAGATCCATACTTTGAATTGAGCCAAATTTCTTGTAACGTAGAAAGAATTGGCGCAGCTCGTGTTACTTTTATCAAATACAAAGGAGAATGCGTGCATAGTAACAAGAAACAGTAAGTATTAGACATAATAATAGTATTTATTTTTATTTGACATATGCAATACCCACTGATGGGCACAAGCCTCCTCTCATCACCAGAGGGTTTGGGCCCTACACAGGCGCAGTTTGGATTGGGGACTCACACATGTACCTACATTCTTGAATTACTTCGCAAATGCGTGCATGTTTCTTTACGAGTCACTATGTTTTCGTTCACCGAAAAGCCAAGTAGTAGGTAATTTTGCACAATAGTAACTCAGAGATGCGAGCCGGATTCGAACGCCCGCCGATCCTCTGCATGAAGAGTTCTATAGGTGACGGTATGGGTGAAATGGTTCCGAATGGAGGACCGATCACCCGACTGATCCAGGCAGTCGTCCCCTTTCATAAATAGGTGATGGTGGCCTAGTAGTTGGGCACCATCACGGCTTCAATTAAATACCTAATATACACTTACATTGTCTTTCAGTGTTCCTTCTGGCTCTGCCCCAGCAAGTCAAGTGGAACTGTGGCAACTTTAAGACCAGACCCCGTGGCTGAGCCAACTCCTGATTCCTACCAGAATTTGATCAAGTTTTAAGTAGTTTAAACACTAATAAATCATGCTATATATTCCATTGAGTTTATTATTGGTGTTATTTATTGTAAGTATGTATATTTCTTTAGCAAATGTCAGCAACTAGCAACTGATCGATCAAAGCACAACCGAAGCTACTAACCGCAGAAAGCTGAAATTTGGCATATAGGTTCCTTGGGGAATTGGGGGGTGTTACTAAGCATAATTCCCGCGGGAACGCTCCGAATTCCACGTGAATGAAGTCACCGTCGGAATAAGCTAGATTGATATAATGCTTTTAGGTATTCGCATCAGTCAAGAATGTTGGCCGCTCTATTTAGCTATAAGTACCTACTAAGCCACAATTTTGCATTTATAGTATTTCCCTTTACATGATTTATTTAACGTTAATCTACCACATATGTAGCGGGAGTGGTGATGATGAGAACAAACTACTTTCTTTCAAGTTGATTTATTTCATAATAATTTGGAACGCTTAAATGGGTCGGGCTCACAAGAATGTGCCGTCACACACTGGAAATTCTTGTGAGCATCACCCAATATGTACTTATGTCTACCGAAACGATAATCCATGACACGGCCTATCTCTCTTCCGTGCCGTGCCTTGTGGACGATGCCGATGGTGCTGGCACAATCCTCCACGCCTGGAAAGACTATTCCTATATTGACTACGTCGCGATGTACGCCTCTTCATCGTTCAGCAAAAAGGCTGGTTTCAAGCGACCGATTGATTCGCACGTCGCTTTGCCTTCTCTATTAATCAGGTTCCCACGCTTTGCTCCTCCTCTCAACCACTATAAATGGGCCATCATAAGGCGGCGTTAGAGTAGGGCGGAGTATGACGCTTCTTACGCTTCTTGTGAACATTTCTGTAATTGGCCTTTCCCTTCTTGGACCGAGACAACATTAGCAATACTTAAGTATCTTCCCTTAAACATCTCTGTAAAACTATCGTAGGAACAGTTCCTCATTAAAAAACATTCCTGCGGTAGCCTAATCGGTATTCCATATACTTTTCTCGCAGCGCTATATCCGGTTTCCTCCTGTAAACTATGCTTGTAAACAACTCCTAAGTCCCAACTATAATATGGTAGGAAACTCTTCAACCGAGTTCTCTCTTTCGCTTCTTGCCCAAATACTAGCTATACAGATAGCCATGTAGGCAATACCAGCAATTTTGTAAGGCACTGAAAAGCCCTGCATGCCGCGTGTCTTCTAAATTTTATCTCCATGTTTAGTATCTTCAAAAATGTTCAAACTATTAGCCTGACAGTGACCTTGACAGATCGAATTGCGTATACTACTGCGTTTCTGTCATACTAAAAGTCACTCGAAAACGTGAACGTTTTCGTTTACTCACTTACTCGCTCGTCACTCCTTCGTATTAATCAAAATACACTCGCTAAACCTTGTTACAAAACGTACCGTTAGGGGCGCTGTTCAAGTTTTCATACAATCTTGATGTAAACGCAAACGCGGTCGAGAAGTATTTTCCAGGTCCGAAAAATACACTTGAGGTACTGGTCTGGCCACTACTGAAATATGAAATAGTAGTTTACTTCGCCTACTTCTGAACTAAAAGTGGAGCATCTGTTTGATAAGTTTACGTCGATGACATACTCGTGTTCTGTCAAACGGTATCCAAAGTTCAATGGTTCATGAAACTTGATTGGTATCATAGTTTTCCAAGAAGGATAATTCGTTTCATATAGGTACTTACTAAAATATTTTTTCTCGATATAAATAAGTCTAAATTGGATATCAAAAAAAACCTAAGTTAGGTACGTCGACGATAAACGACCTCAGAAAATATTCAATAATTTTCGAACCTCTAAACGGTTCTGAAAACGTATAATATGTTTAAGAACGCTCAATTACCTCAGCTATCTAAAAAAAGTTATCATCATCATCATCATTTCAGCCAAAAGACGTCCACTGCTGGACATAGGCCTCCCCCAAGGCTCGCCACTCAGACCGGTCCTGTGCTACTTACTTCCACCGGTTTCCCGCGACCTTCACGAGGTCGTCGCTCCATCTTGTTGGAGGCATACCGACAGCTCGTCTCCCGGAAAAAATTATAATCCAAAAGAAATTTTCATTTATTTATTGTTATATGCATGGATGATTTTGTAAGGTTTACTTTGGATTCCTAGTATAAATGATAATTATTATTGCCTAAACAAAATTGAATACAGTGAACGTTTTAGCGGGAACATCGTTAGCTTTAACAAAACCCTTTTTCTTATAAATTAACATGCAAAATGATAACAAGAATAAAAATAATACCATGATTTTCAACGCTCAATCTTTCTCCTCAAAGCATTATAACACCAACACCGAACGTCATGCACGTTGTTTCATTCTATTTCCTACAACTTTGAATATTGGAGCAAACTAACTCCGCTTTAGCAATGCTCTATGGCAGTCCCTCAATTACAGAGGTGGCTACGCCGGTCCACTAATAGCACTGTGGCATTCGGGTCGCGTGACCCTTAAACGTTTTGATACCTTCTCTTATACAATAAACCACCTTAGTGAGTATAGCATTCGCCAAAGGCTCTATAATCAAATGCTACGGGGCTTTCAGTGTTTTAGAAGTGATCGATCTGTCAATTACAGTTAAGGACAATATGAACGGATTATATTTTGAAAACAAGCATTAAAATGCGACGGCTAAAGAATGTAAGAGGCTCGAATACTCCAACTGGATGGAATTTACGCAGAAGCCAAAATAGGGACAAACTTTGGAGTCAGGAACTGAATAGAAAAAAAGATTAAATATTTTATTGAACATAATAAAGGGAAGACGAACAGATTATTATATCAAAAATATCTGTTCGTTAGAAATTTATTACAGTCTTACACTGAACATCTTTCAAATATTACTGACTGCAGACTGAAAGCTGCTTTTTTCATTATAATTGTGATATTGCTCGTTATTGTCAGATTTGTCAGGGAGCAATTCAAGCTAGCAGCTGGCTATCGTGTATAGCACCTTAATCTGGCACGTCAGCATCGCTGCCCTGGTGATGATGATGATGATATTTCACTGGATTTTTTCCCTTAATATATATTTTTAGTTAGGGTTCCGCGAGATGGCTGCCGGAGAAGAGGCAGACCCAAAAGGAGATGGCGGGACAACTTGAACGCATTCGACCCAGATTGGAGGGAGCTTGCACAAAATAGAGGAGAGTGGCGAAAAAGAGGGGAGGCCTTAGTCCAGCAGTGGGACACTTTAAAGGCTATAATAATGATATTTTTTTAGTTACAAATCTAGACCATCCTGTCTTACTTACCATTACTCATATCAAATACCTAAGTGAATATTTGGCAAAGCCCCCACATTAAGAATGCTGTTCCCATTGAATAGGTTTCTTAAGTATCCAATCAGAAACGTCCATTGCTTAATTAGTATATGCATTGTTATGTTATGTACATAACTAACATTTTAAAAGATACACATATAAAAAATATTGAGTCAGTTAAAGCCACCGATCATTTCTTTAAACTTTTTTTTTTCATAAATATATCATAAACTAAGTAATTTAAATAAAATAGGGCATTTAACATGAGTATTTGACCACAAACCGTACCAAGTAATTTGCGGAACATCTTTATTGTTCCTAGAAACTTTGCCTCCGCAATAAACTTTTTACGCGCGATCTTAATAATATTAAAATAAGTTTACTCCATCTTAAACTCCGGACATTAATATTCCTTAGCCCTTTTATATATTCACTTTCCCAAATTAAATTAACTCGGTAAATAAATGAAGACCCCACAAACAGTAATAAAGGCTAAGATCCAAACTTTGGACGTTGGAAACACTTTTTCGAAGTTTCGACATGTAAATATTTCCGACTTTCAGCTTACTTATTAACATTAAACCATTTCATTTGAGTAACGTTAACTATTGTTTTGGTTTGGTGGTAATGAAAAGATGAATGAGAGAAGACTGACAAAAAATATTTTATGCGACGAGTGGATTTGTTGGAAGATCAAGACCGAGGCCAGGCCAGATCAAATGAACCTTATTTTCTAATTAGAAAATTAGAAAATGCAGCATAAAACTCTACCGTTACTGACTGAGTGACGGCAACGCACAGTTGAAACTACTGGAATTAATTTAAAATGTTTGTACTTAATGAAAAGGATATTGGGACATTACTGTTGCTAGTAAGTATAATGTAAATACACAATTGAATTAAATTTAGAAATACACTGTTAATGGCAGTTAAAATCTACCTATTTGACATTTGAATCAGATAAAGCATTTATTTGATATTAGTAAGTTTATTGAATATATTATTTAAATATTATTGAAGTACTTAACTTAATTTGTCATTTACACGCTGAGGCTCGTGACAATGAATTTTTTTTAATACTAATTTATGTACAAGCATAATGTGAAAGCAGTGAAAACACGAAATAATAATACTATTAAGGCATTTATTTATTTATTTATTTATTTAAACTTCATTGCACATACAAAATGTATACAATTGGCGGACTTAATGCCTAAAGGCATTCTCTACCAGTCAACCATAAGGCCAAACAGAAAGAAAAATGAGTAGGTGCATCAATATCAGAAAGAAACTACAGAAATACAAGGAAGATAACAAATAATTCCAAAAGAGGATAAATTTACATAAACGTACATAAAAATTATATAAAAGATAAGGCTGCCACCAACGCATATATGCGTTTTGCTGACTTTCCCGCAGTGCCTTGAACGCACATGTTCCCTTAATGACAGATGTGGCACCTGGCGAAAGTTCGTAAAAAGAAGTGCAGTGAATGCGTTAATAACAAAATGATCAATTTAGGCACTGTTTCATAATTAAAAAAAATTATAAGATCAGTCGAACTTACCAAGTGATGGCTGATCTTGATTATAGGAGGCACCTCGTCCGAAATGATCCAGAAAACTTGTAGTCGCATGTTCTTGCACTACCACGTTACCACAATTTTTTAAAGTAAAATATATCACAGAAAAAATACACCTCCACTGCGTCACCTCTTCGCGCCTGTTCTGCATTGTCAATGTCAAACGTCATTATTTTAAAGCCTTCGATCACAACTGCATAGAAGGGAGTTTCGTTAGTGCTCCTAGTCATCTGTAAGAAACTAAGTTACCTGGGTTAGGGTGGGACTGGATCATTTCGGACGAGGTGCCTCCTATAATCAAGATCAGCCATCACTTGGTAAGTTCGACTGATCTTATAATTATAGTTCGGCACCTCGTCCTCATGATCCAGAAAACTTGTAGATGTTTAAATACAAAATTAAACAGTTGTGATCTTTTTTAACATTTAATGTTAATTAAAAGTTGAACAGGAAACACTCGTAGAATTCTCTTTATATTAAAAAGAACGAAACTAATACTGCTATCCTTGCAGGTAATTTGAAATTAAAATCCTTAATTATCTATAATTAATCAACGATATAAAGAAAATAATCTTGAGTTAAAGATGTGAGTCACATATGGCTCTTGAAAAGCTGTTCAGGTCCTGGACTATTGGCCTGTTGTAATGCTTGGCAAATGTATTTGACTTACTAGTCCATCCAGCCATCCTTCTAATGACCTCGATGTTCACACCCTGTCTGGCGGCAGCGGACGTAGCAGCATGTCGCGTACTATGTGCAGAGTAAGTGTGAACATCGATACCACTTACACGCAGTGTATCCTTAATCCACCGACTTATACTTTGGCTGGTGGCTGGGCCATGTGGAGCTTTGTGAGTAATAAACAAAACTTTACTATTTGTTTTTCGAAGACTTTTAGTGCGTAGTATATGACTCCAAACATCTTGCTGGACAAATATTCAGATTTTCATCAAAGTAAGGTAACAACAACATTGGTTGGCTTCTGCCTGGGCCAGATGTTTTTATCCGGTCAGGAATTTTAATCCTAATTTCAGTCTCATATTTAGAAATGTTATCTACATTTATCAAAGTCAATGTTTGAACTCTATGAGCAGTTACAAGTGCTAATAATGTTACTAATTTCTTGGTTAGTACCTCTAAACTCAATGTCTCATTAGGGTGTAATTGGTTCAAATACTTAAGCACTAAATCAGGATTCCACGTTTCAGAGTACTTAGGGGTATTAGGTTTAAGATTGAATATTCCTCTAAAAAACCGTTTAATTATATGATCCTCCCCTATGTGTGGACCCAAAATCAGTGAAATCGCTGATCTATAGGTGTTAAGAGAGGCATAAGAGAGTCCTTCAATGAATTTCTCGTTCAGGAAATCAATAACAGTAGAGATTGTATCATCCAAGGGATGGAGATTGTGCTTACCGCAAAATATAATCCAAAGATTATACGCAGCCTTGTATTGTTTCATTGTACTGTGTGACACTGATGCAAGCATGACACTCATAGCGGATTCACTTATGCCCCTCTTAATGAACGCTTGCTGGACAATATTGCTGCTATTAATGTGAGCTGTTCGTGCAAGGGATGATGAGCTCTGAAAGGTGAGAATAATAATTGTTTATTAGGGTGCAAGTATATACATTCACCCTCCACCAAGGACCTAAACAGGGGATACCATGCTTGAGTGGGCCAATCGGGAACCACAACTATGCCTCTAGCATTTTCATTAGAAATCTTTTGCAATACCTTCAGTATGACTGAAAAAGGTGGGAAGGCATAAAAGAAGAAATTCCACCTTATTGTAAAGGCATCACAGGCCACAGCATCTGGGTCAGGAAACCAGGACACAAATTTATTACATTTAGAATTAATCCTGGTAGCAAATATGTCTATCTCAGGAGTTCCAAATCCTTTTACAATGGTATTGAATGCCGAATTTGATAATTCCCACTCTGTCTCAGAATATTTTATTCGTGAAGCATTGTCAGCAATATTATCTTCAGACTGAATATATGAAGCATGGACCCATAAAGAACGTTTTTCACAAAACTGCCAGATCTCACGAGCAAGTTCATTGAGATGAGGATATTGTGTACCTCCCATTTTGTTTATGTACGCTATTGCAGTAGTGTTGTCAATGCGCATAAGGATTTCACAATTATGCAGTCTATTCGCGAATATTTTTAACCCGAAAAAAGCTGCAATTAATTCAAGATGGTTAATATGTAGCTGATGCTCATGTTCATTCCAAAAACCATGTGACTGTTGTCCATTACACACAACACCCCAACCAGACCCTGAGGCGTCAGAGTATATCTCAAGTTTATAATCAAAATTCTTTATTTTTAAATTACTATTGTAAATATGAGACAACCACCAATGAAGATCATCTTTGACATGCTTACTAATAACCATGGTAGCGTTATAGTCGTCATTATTCTGCAATAAAGCTTGTGTTTTGAGTGATTCCATTACTTTAGTATAGAGCCAGCCATATTCAATTGCTGGGCATGATGAGATAAAAAAACTAAATTTTTTGCAAATTCCCTAATTTTACAAGTATCTTTGTTTATTAACTTTGATATGGTATTATAAATCATAGATCTTTTTTCATTTGGAAGGTTCAGTGACATATCCAAGGAGTTTAGTATGAAACCAAGAAATTTACATGATTGAGACGGTGTAAGAGAGCTTTTCTCAGTATTAATTATAAACCCTAATCGTTTCAATGTGTTGCAGGTGTCATTTACATTGTTTTGACAACTATGGGAATCCTTACCAAAACACAAAATATCATCTTAGTAAATGACAGATAACCAGCCTCTGGATCTAAGGTAATGGACAACAGGTTTAATTAGTTTTGTGAACACAAATGGTGCAGTATTTAGACCAAATGGGAGGCACTGAAATTCATACAGTTTATCTCTAAAAAGAAAACGCAGAAATTTCCTATCAGAATCACACACAGGTAGCAAGAAATATGCATTTTTTAGGTCTATAGTGGCCATGTAGCAATTTTTGTTCATTAATTTGATTGCTGTTCTGATATCTTCTAATTTAAAGTGGACAGGTGTTATAAATTCATTAAGTTGTTTAAGGTTAAGGATAAACCGCTTGCCCCCGTTAGTCTTTTTCACTAGGAATATACTCGATAAGAATTCACCCTTTACATGGGAGCATTCTGTAATGGCCCCAATATTAATTAATTTACTAATTTCATTAGTAAGGTCAGCCATTTCGGTATCAGAAAAAGCACTATCTTTTGGAAAATAATGTTGGTATGGGGTTTCATCAAAGGGTATTTTATAACCAGATATCCAAGTTAATATCACTGGGTCTGTAGTGATAGATTCCCATTCAGTTAAATAATATTGAAGCCTACCTGCCTCTGATTCTGGAGTTATTTCCTCGGTGGTGGTTGTTTCTTGGATTGGCGCTGGTGGTTGTAATGTCTCCGGTGTTTCTGTGTCCAGCCTTTCTGCCCACTCTGGCGAGCTGGTGGTTGTTGCCGGGGTGGGCCCCTGTAGTTTAAATTCTGCTTAGGTTTTTGGATTTTGCTGGCCACAGGGGTTTTCAGACTTTGTGAGGACAGTTTTTTAGCTGCCTGGTTTGCTTTCAATTTTTCAGTGAAATCGTTCCCTAAGATTAATCCATCTACTGGAATATTCTCTGTCATATCTTTTATGTCCTTGTTCAGCCCGGAGACCAATAGGCTTCTTCTGTTCACTGATATGTTATGGTGTAGGTCGCACAGCAGCCTCGCTGAATTGCTGAGGTGCTCTAGCCCGTCAGCATGAGGGTTATTCTTTATTATTGAAGTCATGGCAAGGCCAAGGGCTGTGATGCATGTGGCTATTTGAGATTGCTCCAGTGTAATCTTGGTGTCCCTCTTGAGGGCAGAGTCTGCCACCGCAGCCTTAACTTCAATGTTAATTTTTGGAGGTGAGAGTGAAGGGCAATTGGCCAGCAGCGCCTTATATTTAAGCTCCAATGACTCTTTGTATTCTTTTTTAAGTCCGCTTTTGAGGATACTTTCCCAACGAACGGCAAGTTCCGGAAGGCATGTTTGAGTCTCCTGAGAATTTATTCCGTCATCTCCCAGG
Source organism: Aethes cnicana (assembly GCA_963971205.1). Taxonomy (NCBI): domain Eukaryota; kingdom Metazoa; phylum Arthropoda; class Insecta; order Lepidoptera; family Tortricidae; genus Aethes; species Aethes cnicana. The sequence goes on from OZ020284.1 coordinate 11,995,594, forward strand.
ATATTAATCAGTGATTCAGGTAGGGGTTCTACGGTCACTTCAGCCTCCTCTACTGGCAGATTGTCTGGTCCCCCCCCCCTCTATTTCCTCCTCAACAACCTGTTGAGGCGACCCATCAACAATGTCAACCACCTGTGTAGCTGAAAAGGGAAGACAAACATAAAACTATATGTCAGTCACTTGCTACATATACACATGATACGAGCTCACTCGGTACACCCCTCGTGAGTACTCGGAGCTTATGTGTAAAAGTATATATTTATTGAAATATATTAAAAAGACGGTGCCATTGGTAACCTCTCGTGAATACTCTTGGCCCAGTGAAATAACCTCATTGAATGTACAAACCACTGGCAAACCTCCCGTGAATGCTCTGAGTTTGAATGAGGAATAAGTAGGTAGGTAATTTTTGTTTACCTTAGAAAACCGGTAACCGGCTTGTTGACATGGGCCCTTGTTTCACATTAAATGTACATTATGTATGTTTAGTGGATAAATATCGAAATAAGCGTTGAATATTGTACTTTTTTCCTGAAAGCCTGTTTGAAAGAAGTAAACTGAAGAACAACTTACTTGGTTCAGCCGCGTCCTCGTCTGAATCGGATTCGGACGCCCGGCAAATACGTCTCTCCAGACGTTTTAATTTCCTCAACAAACGATCCTTTGACACATGTTTTCGTTTTCCCATGTTTATTTAATCGTTTTTGAATGTAGAGAAGAGTTATTATAAGCGGGACGCAGTAAAACCTGGTAACGCGCACGCACAAGAAAATACAATGACGTTTGACATTGACAATGCAGAACAGGCGCGAAGAGGTGACGCAGGGGAGGTGTATTTTTTCTGTGATATATTTTACTTTAAAAAATTGTGGTAACGTGGTAGTGCAAGAACATGCGACTACAAGTTTTCTGGATCATGAGGACGAGGTGCCGAACTATAATAGCTTTCAGTGACTAAATTATTATAATTTGACTGAAATCTATTTGAAATTACTTCAAAACGTTAGATTAATTAGTAAATGAATATATCAGTGATTATCCAAATTATACGCTGTATTGAAGTGATTCTATAGCCAACGACTTTATACCTAGTTAATTTATTAATTCAGACTGCCTTGAATAGACACAAATTCATAAAATAAACTAATAAATAAATATCACGAAACTTAAGATGTGGAGGGAAAAAATATGGGGTTTTCGCCAAATAGACATAATGATGAGGGATTAATAGTACATGTGATGTAGTAAGGAAGTTAAATTAACATTATTTAAGGCTTTTTGCCAAACCTTCTACACGTGCGGTCTGTGGACCAACTTTACTCAGAGGGCTTACAGCGCGTTGCGCGTTCAATATAACGACGCGTTCAGGATGATGTTCGGGCTGCCACGGTATTGCAGTGCGTCGGGAATGTTCGCGGAGGCGCACACGGACTGCTTCTTTACCATCATAAGGAAAAGATGTACGTCTCTCCTCAACCGCAGTCTTGGCAGCTCGAATAGCATCCTCAGCATGCTAGCCCACCGCTGGGACTCCCCGCTGCTGCAGCGTTACGTGCAGCTGCACGCGCCTGTAATGCCGGTGCCCAGGCGTCTTTAATTTAAGTTTAGCATACGAGTATAGTGTACTAACCATAGCTCTAAGTTTGTAACTACTAATCAATATGGATTCCGTCCGAAATAAATCATTTGTATTGTATTGTATTGTATTAATAGTACATTACAAACCTAGGGTGGTGAATTCCTGAATGTCCCAGATCGCAGGTTTCTGTGGCCCGAACCGAAGGTGAGGGCCATAAATATGCGATCTGGGGCTTTATGAATTACCGCCCGTGGTTTGTCAAAAGTTTTACGTCTTGCCTTGGCCAAGAAGTGAGATTTTCTCTCCGCGTAGCGGGCAGAAAATCCCACTTTATGGCCAAGGGTGATGTAAAGTCTTTTAACTAAGAACAAGCTGTTTCAAGTCGCGATGGATCGAGAGGCATACAAGAAGCCAGCGGCCAACCTTCAGGACTGAAGAGGCACGCTAAGAGAGATAGAGAGAACTAAGAACAAGTACGAATAATTATCATAATTAGAAACACGGTATGCAGGACGTGATCACCTAAAAACTGTTTTGATATTTTACCTCGATGTTTCGGCCGCGATGCAGAATGTAAAGCCGAATGCTACCCTAGTGGTTTGACCTACCGCCTCTCAAGCAGGGGGTCGGGGGTTCGAATCCAGCTCGCACCACCGAAATTATTAATGTGCGAAATTCAATTTTAATACACTTAGCTTTTCCTGCGAAGGAAAGCATCGCGAGGAAACCTGCACGCATCTGCGAAGTATTTTAAAGATGTGTGTGAAGTCCCCAATCCGCGCTGGACCCGCGTGAGGACCCTCTTCGTGATGAGAGGAGGCCTGTGCCCAGCAGTGGGTCGAAAATGGGCTGTTGTGGTGGTGGTGGTGGTAGCAGCCGTGGTCACGAGAAGACTGAAGTGACGGTATCAGCATAATTTCCTTGAAGCGCGAGTAGCTCGAACTACCCGCACTTGGTCTTTATTAATTTCACTAGGAATGCCAACATATACAGGAGTAAAATGTAAAAACGGTTTTTACGCAATTATGTACCACTAGTTTTTCCCCGCAACTTCGTATGCGCAGAAATATTAAATGTAAAATCCCGTTTTTTTCCCGTTTCCGTGGGAATTTCGCAAAATCCTTTCTTAGCGGATGCCTACGTCATAACATCTACCTGCATGCCAAATTTCAGCCCGATCCGTCCAGTGGTTTGGGCTGTGCGTTGATAGATCACTATGTCAGTCACCTTTGAGATTTATATATTTAGATTATTGCGTTATTGTATGTGCATTAGTGTTTCTAATATAAAGTACGAATACCTATTTAGGACATAAAACGAATTGTGGAGGTGTGGTGTTTTGATACAGAGTGATTAGCACGAGGTTCACATCCAATAAGCGTGATCTGATAAAAAAGAAAATATGTTTTGCCGATCCTAAACGCATCTCTACCGTTCCCTGGAGCCAATGCCATGGCCGTCCTAACTCCTAGTACCTACTCGACTACCCGCACCTTAAAAATGTTTTTCATGTACAATGTTACAAATCAAAGATTAATAAATAGAAAAAAAAATCCCTCGTTATGAAAACTGTCCCCCCCCCTCCCGTCCTCACAAAGCCTCTGCGAGCAGGAACTTCCTCTCTATTTATTCTAGGCACACCGCCTTTATCTCTAAATATATATAAAACGAGAAACTGACTGATTGACTGATCGATCAACGCGGAGCCGAAATTACTGGTCGTAGAGAACTGAAATTTGGCATGCAGGTTCCTTGGGAAACGTAGGGGAGCAGTAAGAGAGGATATCCCGAAATTCCCACGGGAACGGAAAAAAAACGGGATTTTACATGTTAATATTTCTGCGCATACGAAGTTGCGGGGAAAAGCTAGTTTTCAATAAAAAAGTTCCAATTCACCATTTATGAGGGAATAAGATAGGAAAATGATGATACCTATGGATATTTTGAAACATTTAATGTATTTAAATGAATCTAGACGTAAACCAAGTCAAACGAATTAAATGAGATACTCGAATAGTACGTCTGTAGAATCTTCAGAATGCATCACGAAGATTATTAATGTAAGCAAAATTGCGAGATGTCTGGTCTGTTCGCTTCAAACTAGTCTGCGATACGACCGATCCTGATTAAAAACCGTTTTTAATTAAAACAACTGCTTAAGTAAGTAATATCGGGCGGGATGAAAGTTTAATGCGAAACTCTTGGAAGAAAAAGGATAATGTGACTTTGAGAATAGTTCAGGGGTTTTACCGCGAAACACGGGAGAAGGAAGCGCGGAGGAAAGATCGTAGTGGCTCTAGAACATAGACATAAATAATACTTCGTATGGACCCGGCCTAACGTAGATACATGTCATGTGTCCCCACTTCCTTGGTGTGCAATCCAAAGTTAAATTTGTATCGAGACACTAAAGCTGGGTCACATTTTTCCAACAACGAGACGAGTTTTTAGATACTGAGAAACAGTTTCGAAAAAAGTTTTTTTAAAAAACGCTTATTGTAACGCACCGAGCGACAGAACTTTGGATTGGACACCGAGGAAGTGGGGACATATTACGTGTACGTTAGACCGGGTCTATATTATTTACGTCTATGCTCTAGAAATAAAGTGACGGTGCTTATTTATGCAAATGATAGTTTGAAAAGTGAGCCTAGTCCTACTAGTAGATAGAATTTTGCTCAAAAAACAATATAATATAATAACCGCCGTATTTGTCGATCCAGCCTTTTTGTAACCGTAACTATCAGAATTAATTGAATTCACTTCATCTTAACACAAGAATATCAATTTCTTAAAAAGATGTACCCACACATGTAATCTTCCTAGAATTAAGTTAACGAAATAAAGCATTTTTAATTTTCATTTTTAATTTATTTTCTTCGGTCAATACTTTTCGAGTTATTTAAGAAAATAGGCGAAAAATGACCATTCTCCCTCCCTTATCTCCGAAACTACTGGACCTAAAATTTTGGAAAAAATACGGAGGATAGGTAGCTGTTATTGACTAGATAGATTACAGGAAAATTATTAAGAAGTCCATGGTATTTGAAATATATCAAATAAAAGAGCTTATCCTGTGAAACGGTTTGAAAATGACGTCATTGAAAATAATCAAGGGTCGGAACCCTGTCAACGCGAGTTTAACTCGCTTCTTGACCGGTTTTTTATTTTTATTTGTATGAAGTTTAATTCTTAATAAGCTCAAAATTACCTGGTTCACAGAACTTTGATGTATGCGTAGGAGCGCATTTTGCAGTACAGTACAGTGGTTAGCAGTCACATCTTCTTTCAAATTGGGATTTTGAGAATGTGTTTCATTAGGTACATATAGCCCAAAATTGGAGAGGAGTCCTGTGCCCAGCAGTATGATGCAAAATAGGTGAATGTGGTTTTAATTCAATATTAAGCCAGTCATTGTAAAGCTGTCGTAAGGGACAGAACAATAAAATAAGATCATCATTTCCAGAAAACTTTTGTTTCAATACGGAACTCCAGCGTGCTTATATTACATAGCTATGTAGGTCAGCCACGAAAGTTCGACGTGCATGTGTTCTATCAGCACTCAGATCGATCCTGGACCACTCGCATCCACCAGATACCCGCAACTTGTTTTAAAATACCAAGTTATTCTAATCTAGTGTAGTTTTTTTAGTAACTGAAATGAGAAGAATTTTCCTCGCCATATTGGTGTTCAGTCCCCAGGGCAGTGAACACGTCAAACCGTTATAAGTCCTGTTTCTAAAAGTCCGTTTATCATAACGTCCTCCTGGGGCACAGTTATGAGTTTTGACGCCAACATCGCGCGATAGCCACGAGTTTGGCGAAAGGCTTTGCCGCTCAAAGTGGACAGTTGATTGTTTTTGGTGAATTCGCGTATACTACTACTACAGCCTTTTTTGCGTTCCACTGCTGGGCACAGGGCTCCTCTCATCACGAGAGGGTTTGGGCTATAGTCCCCACGCGGGTCCAGTGCGGATCACACACATCCTTCAATCACTTCGCAGATGCGTGCAGGTTTCCTTCACTGAAAAACTCAGTGGTAGGTAAATTCAAATTGAATTTCGCACATAAGTAAACTTAGAGGTGCGAGCCGGACCCACGACCCTCTGCATGAGAGGCGGTAGGTCGAACCACAAGGCCACCACGGCTACTTGGGCTACCGCGGCTACTTGGGCCACCGCGGCTACTTGGGCCACCGCGGCTTCTTAAAAAGTACTCTTGTCTAATATATCCAAGGCTAACTAATTATTTCATTATGGCCCTGAGAACTGTTTTAATACTTACCAAGCCTCAGCTTGCTCAGACTTCCAATTTTCAGGTGAATAAATAGATTGACAAAACTTACAGCAAGCGCGTAATCTTCTTACCCAAATAGGCGAACTATTCACTAAATTTAAGCCGAGAATATTCAAAAGAAGATTAAAAGTATAAAAAACAAACCGTATAATATTTAAAAATAGTTGGTTTACCATCATTGATGAAGAAAGCCTCGAGTATTCTAGGTACCTACCTATAGCGAGTCCGATAAGGGCTGATTTTTCAATCTTTATTATCTGACGAAACAATTTATTCGTCGACAACTACGCAAAATATTTTTACATAATATGTATGAATCTGGTCCGGAATAAATTCGAATTATGTATGGACCGAAGAATATTGAAAAATCTGCCCTAAATGAACAGCTTCAAATATTCAACCAGCAAGAATTGTTTAAAAACAAAAACTCATATTCTTTTCAACAAGCCAAGCTAAACCAACAATATTGACAAATTTTTAACGTCGATTAAAACATAATCATCGAAAACTTGTCTATTCATTCGCAGTGTGAAAATTGCTCTTTAATATCCCGCAATTTACCATTTCACTCGGGAAAACGTTTGTCTTCGCCCTTTAAAAATGAATAATGAAAAGATTCCTACCACGGAATAATAACTGGTCTTGTCAACGCCGGAATCTGGGACAAATTAGCCCTTTTGTTTCGGTCCGAATTTGAAAGTTCGCTTTTTAATTTGACGGGGTATCGTTTAACGGACGCATAATGGGGCTTTTACAAAACTGGTACAGTCATGGTTTTCAAACGTTTTTCCATTGTTAAGGAAACCCATGCAAGTAATTAGGTATAACGACTTCCAATGAAACTTTGACGGAAACTTTACAATAAAAACTTGGATATTTCAGTTGGAGACGTAAAAATAACTACAACTCAGTACTCAGAACTTGAAGTTGTGCACAAAAAGTTCAACGAGGTACCTGACTTTTTGCAAACCAAAACTAGAAGATGTAAAGTCAGAATAGAGAGATGCTCCCGCTCCCTCTGTTTGAACAACCTCCTAATTCAACGCTTAAATCCCACGTTTGGAATACCTTTCGCAAAGCGCAATAATGATTTCAATACGAACCCGGATACGAGACCAGTTTAATGGCACCCTCCCGAACCCTTTCACAAACGAATTGTACAAACAGAGTGAAACAAATATATTCGGACGATGTTATAATTGCCTGAGGGCTTACCTTTGAATTTAAAAGCTTCACTCACGCTGCACGTTAAAAATAAAAGATTAAAAGATAACGATGCTTGGTAAAATCTTTCATTTGATTCATCACGAATTAAGGGATTACCCATTATTACGAGAGATTTGCTCTTTTACAAATGCAATTCGATGATGCCACGATTCATCCAAACGATTTCGTTAAGGTAAATTTACCTTGCGAACTAAATGCACAAGGAGTGCTTTCAATGCAAAGCTGCGAAGTTATAAAATGTCAATAGGAGCTTCACTCGTTGCTATCGTTATCAAATCTCCATTGAATCTGGATAGCGTAAGTTGTAACTGAAAAAATGCATTCTCAACTGTCTTTAGCAAAATGAAAACCTTTCACTATCAAGTTCTACACTGGTAGCCTAGTAGTTACAATTTTCTTTTTATTAAATTTCAGCTTAGAATAACAGCTGCTTTCAAATTTGCCGCTTTGTGCCGAGGACAACTTGAACTATCCAGTTCAGACTCTAATTAGATACGAGCACGTTCAACATCATCGTCAAGTGTAGCATTATGCGAAACTTTTATTGCTTCGGTAAATATTCCGAAAATGGCGTTATTCCCTACTGTTTAGTTTCTTCATTAGATTCGTGTTTACCGACAGAGTATTTGCTGGCTTCTTATGTAAATATGGCTATAGGCATGTTGGCGTTTAATAGAGCATTTACGTGTTTGGTTCCGAGTAATGCCACGTCGACACGGCCCCCAATCGTAGCGGTTTTATTGGGAATGTCAGACTGGATGATGCTAGGATTATTGGTCTGCACAGAAGCTTTGTTGTGCGTGTTCTGTTTATTCTAGTTTCATTGTTACGCACCAATGTTAATGTAGCAGTAATGAATAATGTTGAATCGATCTGTTGTTGAAATACGAAGGAGTGCTTTAAAATAAACAAAGCTATGTTAATGATCTAATTTGTCAGTTAATAATTATTAAATAGTCGTCGAAGAATAAGTCGCGAAGGGAATCTACGTAGATGTTCCAAGGTAATGAGAACTTTTTTGTTTATTATTTTAGGAAAAACTGATTTTTGTATTTTTATTTTATGAAGTAACATAGGGATGACGACAGGGTTAAGAAATCGAAATTCTAATTAGTCCGTCAGTCAGGTAATAAAAATATTATTATATTAGACACGTATTTTTTGTTTTATCAAATTAACAAAGAATGACTAAGTAAAAATGCATTAAAGTTGGAGAGTGGGGGCTAACTACGTCACCGTTAGTTGTAAATCGTACCTAACCGTGACGTCACGCGACATTTCAACTCAAGATATCTCCGTATAAGTTTGATTACGTGAAAAAAACCGGCCAAGTGCGAGTCGGACTCGCGCACCGAGGGTTCCGTACAAACCTGCAAGGTTTACAAAGTTTATATTTATTAAAAAATATATATTTTGTAATGTAACTAAAAATTTAAGGTTTTCGGAATTTTTCCTTTATGTGTGCTATAAAACGTTGCTTCATGCCAAATTTCAAGATTCTAGGTCGACTGGAAGTACCCTTTAGGTTTTGATTCCCTTGCGAGTACTTGCGAGTTTCAAAATATGCAGCTTAAATTGCTGTTTCTTTTGATTGCGTTGACATAGAAGTTTGATTTTGTTACAGCTTAAAGGTATTATAGACCTGAGTATTTGGTATGAATTTCAATTTAATACCTCTACGCGTTTATGAGGAAATGGGCAGTAAGGTTAAAATTATTAAAAAAATATATATTATGTGATGTAACTAAAAAATTATGGTTTTCGTAATTTTTCCTTTATCTATGCTATAAGACGTTGCTTCGTACCAAATTTCAAGATTCTGAGTTCACGGGAAGCACCCTGTAGGTTTTGATTCCCTTGCAAGTGTCGAAAATTTGCGGCATAAACGGCTGTATCTTTTGATTGCGTTGGATTAGAAGTTTGATTTTTTCACAGCTTCAAGGGACAGTAGACCTGAGTAATTGATATAAATTTCAGCTTCATACCTCCACGCGTTCCTGAGAAAAAGGGTCTTGACAGACGGACAGACGGACAACAAAGTGATCCTATAAGGGTTCCGTTTTTTCCTTTTGAGGTACGGAACCCTAAAAAGAAAAAAAATGTGTCCAATACTTTTCAATAATCTTCCTGATAGACTAAGGAAAAAAAGTTGTCGTCATCCCTATTGTAGAGGTCGAAGCTCATACCATTCAGTAAAAAAAAACCTCGCGTTCTTAACAGAGGAAAAACACTGTCCATTATTCTGATTCTAGCAGACCTGTTTTAAAAACTCTGAACTTTTCCCCTGTGGTTCTTGTTGGATTAAACGAACGTAATCTTTGTTTCCTTTTAGCCACGACTTCAAACCTGTCATTTGCATTTTCGTCCTTGCTCCGGAGTAATCCCGTAATTTGCATGTTACGGCGAACATGTGTATACGGCATTTAAGAGATCCACGCTCGTGAAATTCATGAAAGTCTGAGAAATCCAGAAGCAGAACTGAAGTTCTTGCTTCAAATGTTATCCATGCTGATATTATTAATGCCAATGTACATAATTATGTCCGTCTGTCGGTCACGGTTTGACCGAAAAGCCGTTACATCAAGTTAACAAAATTAAAACTCATCCGTTATTGACTGACTGAGGGACTAACAGACAACGCACAGCCGAAACTACTGGTCGTAGAAAGCTGACATGTAGGCTCCTTGGAACAAAGTCCATCCGAATAGCTACCACCGTGCAACGTCTTGCTCGCTAACCGCTAAATACATAGCAATTCTCGCACTGTTGCGTTTTGGTAAGGCATTCTTTTTTTAGGCCTCAAACTTAAGATCCTACCACCATAATTACCTACTACCATTGTTTTTAAATATTTGAAAATGGGATTTTGAAAAAGAGAACTTTTTAGTTAAAAAGGTTTTTACTATTAGGTAAGGGTTTGATTTTTGTACAAAATAGTTTTGTAGATTCGTACGTACTCTGGCGGTATTATACTTCGTCGAAATTAGTCCAGTCCATTAAAAGGGATAATGGTGCTCTTCAATACGCTCATTCCTAATTAATTCCCTTTGCAAATAAGGAATATGTGTATTCATTGGAGTCTAAAACGTTTTAGAATTCTAATTTTAAAAGTCGAAATAGTTTGAACTTCGCTGTCCTATATATCAGTATAACGTTCCTTAAATTTGTAAAACTAGATATTTCTATCTAAAAACCAAGATTTACCCTAACCTAGATTTAAGTTTATTTATTGACTAAAACAATTCATTTGATACGAGGATTCCAATGTATTTAGGTACGTATTTTTGCGTTGCACAATACTGCACCATCTAGATCTCTTCTTTCAACGGTATCCAGAAAATTGAGGTACAAAATAAGCGTAATATGTCAACCCCATATCAAAATGCTATTAAAGCAGTTTTCTCATCTTTAATTAAGGTTGAGAACCGCAGTTTTTGACGCTCCACCGTGAATGAACTTTTACAATTAGTAGTAACAAAGCATGCGTGTCCCAAACTTTCGAATCGTGTTTAATATATCTCGAATTGTACCCTTCGGGGTTTATCGAGTAAGCGAATATCCCTATTTCTCGCTCGTTAATAAAATAAAAGGGATTTAGGGTCCGTAACCCTCGGATTCCTTACCGAGGGGGATTAGCACGCGCCTGTTGACATCTTATGTGAGTTAACTATAGCATTGCTAAGGAGTTTTTTCGACATTTTCCACCCTAACAGGAAACTCCCAATTTGTCTGACAAATGCAGTTTCGTATATTAATTGACTTCTTTTGGAATTTTGCGCGGGAACTCGATTATGATAAAGGTTTTTTTAGGCCTTGCCAAAAAAAAAGGGTAGGTCGGTACCTATTATAAGATTGACGAATGTATCTGTGTTTGTCTGGCATTGGAGCTTCTAAACAGACAACTAACTGATTAAGATTTTATTTTTGCGAGTGGATAGTGTTGTTACCTAATTAGAGTAATTCATTTTGTTTGGAGTTAGGTAGTTTTCCTTTGTTATTTTGAATGTAAAGCAAACATGCTTTGCGTTCTTGATTTTTTCACATACAATAATAAAATTTCTCATTGAATGTCATATTAGATTTGGTAATCAAGGATTTACAATAAAATAAATACCATAAAAAAAAACGTTACGTGCAAGAAGATGATGTAAGTCTCGCAACGCGCAGTTTCCCTAAAACAAAAAACTTTCGAGTTGTACCTAATGATAAACCAAGTCGGTTATATTAGTCAGTACCGGTGGGGTGTACACCGAACTCGATTCCCATCGATTTGCCAATTATTTTAAAATTCAAAATGTATTCTTCTACTTTTAAATAAATAGGTAAGTCGATGGCAATCGAATTCTGTGGACACCCCATGGAATTACAAAGTTGAATTATGCTGTTCGTAAAACCGGGAAACGGGACTAAAAATGGGAAATGCTTGAGTCTTTCCTGAGTTTTTCCTGACAGGTTAAAAACTGTTTATTTCCAAAATTTTGAGTTTTTAAGTGTGCTGGAAGTACTCGTACCTTAGAATTTTGATGATCGGTGAGTCAGTGGCAAATTTTAGAAAATTTAACTAGCAATAGTTTTTAAACTACTAGATCAAATTGAATGAAATTTGTTAATATCTGGTCCTATTACGGCCACTTGCCAGCTTAAAATTCAAGCTTTATCCATTATGAAGTTAGAGGGAGGTAGAAAATGGCTTGAATAGCTTTGAGAAAAGGACGGTACGGCTGTTTGCCCTTTTTTGCTCGACTTGGCAGATTTCATCATCATCATCATCATCATTTCAGCCGAAAGACGTCCACTGCTGGACATAGGCCTCCCCCAAGGCTCGCCACTCAGACCGGTCCTGTGCTACTTGCTTCCACCGGTTTCCCGCGACCTTCACGAGGTCGTCGCTCCATCTTGTTGGAGGCCTACCGACAGCTCGTCTCCCGGTTCGCGGGCGCCACTCGAGAACTTTCCGGCCCCATCGGCCATCAGTCCTGCGAGCAATGTGCCCCGCCCACATTGGCGCCCGTTGGCAGATTTAGAAAAACAAAACTAAATTGGGAAAACTAAATTTAAAAATAAAACTGGTCAACCATCTTGAACCTTATTTGAATGCAGCACTTTTAGCTATTTTCGTTGATTTGGAAGGTTTTCTGATCAAGAACTCGTTAAAATTAAATTAGAGGTAATTTTAAGCGAAACTTAGTTATAAATCGATCAATCTTCAGCCACCCACGGGCTCTTAACCCTCAAAACTGTTATAAGTTTAATTTTAGCCCAAAATAAACGCTAAATAAAATTTAAAATATTATAGTTTCCAAAGCTTGCCCCTTTTTACCCGACTGCGCACCGCAAAGGAGGGTTATGTGTTTACCTGTCTATGTATGTATGTATGTATGTATGTATGTTTGTTCCTTTGTGGCACACTAGAGATCAAACGCGTGGGTCGATTTTAATGAATCACACGTCAATCGATTCGTCTGAATCGCGCGAGTGTCACTGAAGATATGAAATTAATCAAAATTCAAAATGGCGGCCACCAGACGCCATATTGTACAAAATAAAAAAATAAAAATCAACCAACTATGGCATGTGAGGTATCGTTGAATAGGTATTTAAAAATCATTATTAGGTTTCTTTGACCATTTTTCAGACAAAAGAACCGTTTATGATGTATAACGATTCAAAGTTCCTTTACTAACCACGTAAAGTAGGTACCTACCCACCCAGTAGTAAATCCGTTCGAATTAGCAACACAGGAAATAATCTAGACCAATGAGTCTTCAAGCAGGTCACGACGACTATAAAATAATAATAATGTTTTTCATAAATCTCAAACTTCAATCAAGTACGTACGCATGTGCAATGTAGTGTACCAGTAGCGTCATCTATTCGTTGACTTGAAGACTTTTAGTATCGTTATTACATTTAAAGTGTCAATAGTGTTATTTACATACTTAATACAGTGAAATATAACCTAATTGATTATAGGTACCAATTACACTAGTCAGTACTCAGCGCTCGTAAATAAATAAAATAGCTACCTAATAGTCTAATGTAGTACCAGTAGCGCCATCTATCGGTTGACATGAAGAATTTTAATAGGCTCAGGCTTATGTAGAGATGTTATGATATATCGAAATAGGACTCTTAGCGACATCTAGTGGTAACCCTGTCAAACTATGATTGTCTATGATTTATGTCTATGCCCTTTATACTGAATATACAGTTCTTCTTTTGCAAGTGCACGCGTTGTTTCATTATAGGTTATGGACTCAGCAAGAAAATGAACTAAAGTGAATATTTACGGTCGTAGTTGTTGTAATTTTGACGGAATTAGGTGTTTGAGATTAGTCGTTCTTCGAGATGGCTGCGAATTACCTGGTCAACGTGCCTAAACTGAAAGGCAGAGAAAATTACAGTGAGTGGACATTTGCCGCTGAAAACTTTCTTGTGCTCGAGGGGATGCTTCATTGTGTGAAGCCGGTAGCTGAAAAAGCTATAAACCCAGAAGATGATGCCAAGACCAAGGCAAAACTCATAATGACTATCGACTCAACGCTGTATGTGCACATAAAGGACGTGACGTCGTCAAAAGTACTGTGGGATAAACTGAAGAGTTTATTTGACGATTCAGGCTTTAGTAGAAAGATTAGCCTACTTCGTACTCTAACTTCGGTTCGCCTAGAGACCAGTGATTCGATGGCGTCGTACGTGAATCAAATAATTGAAACCGGACAAAAGTTAAGTGGAACGGGTTTTCAAATCAGTGACGAGTGGATCGGGTGTTTGTTGCTGGCTGGGCTTACTGAAAAATACATGCCGATGATAATGGCTATCGAACATTCAGGGATGAGTATTTCAACAGACGCCATTAAAGCTAAGTTGCTAGACATGGCGGGAATGGACGTTAGTTGTTACAGTGAAAATCGTGAAGAGGGCGCGGCGTTCGCCAGTTATCAGAAATACCAACATAAGAATAAGAAGTCTATGGACGGTGTCAAAGATGGCGGCTGCTCGAACAATAACAAAACAAAGCCAAATGTCAGATGCTTTAAATGTAAAGAGCCGGGTCATTATCGTAACCAGTGTACTAATAACTCGAAACGTACAGAAAAAACACCGATGAGAAAGCAAACTAATGCATTTAGTGCTGTGTTTTTAAACGGAAACTATAATAAAAACGATTGGTATATAGACTCTGGCGCGAGTGCACATTTGACAGCTAACGAAAGTTGGGTTATCAACCCGTGTTATGATCAAAACGAAGAGATTGTTGTTGCGAATAATAACAAGTTACAAGTTCTGTGTACCGGAGAAGTGAATGTTATCACCGTGGCCAATGACAGTGAATATGAAGTGCCGATTAAGGGAATACTTTGCATTCCAGACTTGACAACAAATCTTTTGTCTGTTAGCCAACTAATGAAAAACGGTAACAAAGTGGTTTTCACCGAGAATGGCTGCAGTGTATACAACAAGATTGGTCATTTGGTTGCTGTAGCTGATGTTTATAATGGTGTGTACAAGGTCAGGATGCCTAACTATGCTTTGGTGGCTTCGAGTACCAGTACCAGTGTGTCAGGCAGTACATGGCATCGAAGACTGGGGCACATAAACAGCAATTACTTGAATAAAATGTCAGAGGCGGTTGCTGGTCTGAACTTGGATCGAAAGGTTGACATAACCAAATCGACGTGTTCCATTTGCTGCGAAGGTAAGCAGTCTAGGCTGCCATTTAATCATGTTGGCACTAGAGCTAATGAGAAACTTCATTTAATTCACATGGACATATGTGGCCCAATGGAGGTGGCATCGATAGGAGGTTCAAAATACTTTTTACTGTTTGTGGATGATTATTCCAGAATGATATTTGTGTACTTCTTGAAACAGAAAAATGAAGCCTTGACGTGTTTCAAAGACTTCAAAGCAAAGTCAGAAAATCAAACCAACATAAAAATAAAATGTATAAGAAGTGACAATGGTCTAGAATTCTGTAATAGAGAGTTTGATTTATTCTTGCAGAAAGAAGGAATTAATCATCAGAAGACTAACACTTACACGCCACAGCAAAATGGCTTATGTGAAAGATGCAATCGTACAGTAGTTGAAAAGGCAAGATGCTTGTTGTTTGACGCAGAGCTAGGCAAACAATTTTGGGCTGAAGCAACAAACACAGCTGTATATCTTCATAATCGAACTGTAGCATCTGGATTAAGTGGTAAGACGCCTTATGAAATGTGGACAGGAAGTAAACCGGACGTCGGTCACTTGAGAATATTTGGAAGCAAAGTTATGGTCCACCTTCCAAAGGAGACAAGGCAAAAATGGGATAAAAAATCTTCTGAGCACATATTAATTGGATATCCAGAAAACGTTAAGGGATACAGACTCTATAATCCAGCGACCAAGGCTATAACAACCAGTAGAGATGTCATTATAATGGAGCGTGAGAAAAATGAGGTTACCATCCCAGTGAATGAAACCAAAATGGTACAGGATGTGTCAGAATCTGAAGAAGATTATGAGTCTGATGTTGGTGAGACTAGCAAAGGATCCCTGGATGAAACATATGTGCCTTGTGAGAGTGAATATGAAGATGTTGAAGATTCACCCATTTTGTCCAGTGCTAGGCCAATAAGAGAGAGGAAGAAACCAGAACGGTATGGGTTTTCAAACCTTTGTGTCAATGAAGAAACTCTAGATGACGCAAATGATCTAACTCTTGAAGAAGCACTGGACGGACCTGAAAAAGAAGAGTGGCTGAAAGCTATAAAAGAGGAAATTCAGTGTTTTGAAGACAGCAGTGCATGGGAGCTAGTAGATGCTCCTTCTAATAGTAACATAGTGAAGTGTAAGTGGGTGCTTAAAAAAAAGTATGATAGTGAAAACAATGTGCGTTTTCGTGCACGACTTGTGGCCAAGGGATTTATGCAGAAGGCAGGTGTGGACTTTAACGAAACCTTTTCTCCTGTGGTAAGGCACACAACTCTTAGACTTTTATTTGCATTGGCTGCACAGTTGAATCTGAATGTTACCCACCTTGATGTTACTGCTGCTTTTCTGAACGGGGACCTTGAAGAAACTATTTATATGCAGAAACCTGAGCATTTTCCAAATTCCATAAATGACATGAAAGTTTTAAAACTTAAAAAGGCAATATATGGCCTGAAACAATCTTCAAGGGCCTGGTACAGAAAGGTTCATGATTGTCTTGTAAACATGAATTATACTGCATCAAAAATTGAACCTTGCTTGTATACTAGGAATACTGACAAGGGTAAAACCTTTGTGACATTGTATGTCGATGATTTTTTCATTTTCTCAAATGATGAAACGGAGACTGAGGACTTGAAACATATGTTAGCTTCACATTTCAAACTCAAAGACTTAGGTGAAGTTAAGCAATGCCTAGGTATGAATGTGCATATAGATAAGGCTAAAGGTGTCATCACATTATGTCAAGAAAACTATGTAAACCAATTGTTAAAGAAATTTAATATGACAGATTCCAAACCAGCTCTTACCCCTATGGAAGTCAAATTAAATTTATATAAGACTGAAAAATGTACAGAGGGGCTTCCTTATCAGCAGCTTGTAGGCAGCCTTATGTATCTGGCAGTTTTAACTCGTCCAGATATAGCTTTTTCTGTGGGCTATCTGAGCCAGTTTAATCAAAATTATAATTCAGAACATTGGTCATATGTTAAAAGAATTTTAAGATATCTAAAGAAAACAAAGGAATATGGCTTGACATATACTAGAAATGGGAATTCAAAATTGGAAGGCTTTGCCGATGCTAGCTTTGGTAATAGTGTAGATCGGAAATCTTACTCTGGGGTATGTTTCACACTCTCGGGTGGTGCTATTTCTTGGGCATGTAAAAAACAAAAAACTGTTGCTTTGTCAAGCACAGAGGCCGAGTGTGCCAGCCTCACTGAGGCCTGTAGAGAAGCAATATACTTGCGCCGTTTGCTCTGTGAAGTTATAGGTGAACTTTACACTGTAAGTGTATTTAATGATAACCAAAGTGCTTTGAAGTTGTCTACTAGTACTGTTTTTCATAATCGTACTAAACACATGGACATAGGATTTCATTTCTGTCGTGACTGTGTGAATAATAATATTGTTAAATTACACTACTTGGAGACAGCAAGTATGCCAGCGGACTTGCTGACTAAAAGTTTAAATAATATAAAACACTATTGTTTCATGAAAGCATTGGGCATACAAAGCACACAATAGTTAAGTCTTTCTCGTTAAAATAGTAGTAATACCTACTAAGTTTTTATTAACCTTTTATGTTTGATGAGAGGGAGTTAATGTTCATTTCGATAAGAGGGAGTGTTATGATATATCGAAATAGGACTCTTAGCGACATCTAGTGGTAACCCTGTCAAACTATGATTGTCTATGATTTATGTCTATGCCCTTTATACTGAATATACAGTTCTTCTTTTGCAAGTGCACGCGTTGTTTCATTATACTTTTTGAGCCGGGTTAGGTCTCTAGAGGGATTAATAATCAGTAATTTAGATCATCGCAAGCTACTTAATAATCCCCACGATAGCAACTCTCTCCATGAAATGACAAGATTGCGGAATTTACGGTCTTATAATCCCTAACTAAAAATAGAAAAATAAAAAAAAGTTAATTCAAAAAAAACAAAAAACCCGACTGCGTAAAAAACTAAAAAGAAAAAAACAAGACTACTTAGTTCAGTAGTAGCTACTGAGAAATGACACCATGGAAATAATTTCATGTTCGACAGTAACATAAATCAAATATTGATTGCTATTGAGGAATCAAAAGATGCCTACAGTCGGGACCCATTTAAAATCTAGGTTAAAATGTTACAAATAATGGGTCCCGATAGTAGGCATCTTTTGATTCCTCAATAGCAATCAATATTTGATTTATGTTAGTGTCGAACATGAAATTATTTCCATGGTGTCATTTCTCAGTAGCTACTACTGAACTAAGTAGTCTTGTTTTTTTCTTTTTAGTTTTTTACGCAGTCGGGTTTTTTGTTTTTTTTTTGAATTAACTTTTTTTTTTATTGAAATTTAACTTGTTTGTCCTTGTTTCATTTTGTTTTTCTACTAGAGTATTTATTGTAGTCTTTTTTTAGAAAACTGAGATTAGAGAATTAAATTAAGAGTAAGCGGGTAAAGGAAATGACTAGTAAAATATATGAGGCGATCCGTCAGGCCGCAAACTATTTATTCACCAAATAATATCACTGCCTAAATCCTTGCTAATTATTAGAAATGCGAAAGTGTGTTTTTTTGTTTGTTTGTCCTTCTTTCACGTCGCAACGACTGGACCAATTGGGATGAAATTTGGTATGGAGATAGTTTGAGACCCTGGGTGGCCTTTTTAATCGATACTTTTAAACAGCTATAACATTTCCTAAAATAATTTGTTGCTTATAACAGTCGCAAATAATTCCTCAGCTTAATATGGTTCAAACGCCGCCAGTCGCATAAACGCCTCGGAACGAAAACAGTAACATTACTTGCTCAGTTGGTAGGTAATGTACAATGTAAATGTATAGGTCACATTAAAAAAGTAACTAATTTTCCACGGAGTGAAAAGTTGCTTACATTTGTCCTAGCATACTTAGGTTAGCTTTTTATACCGATATGTCCACGGAAACGGGTTTTTCAATACTTCCATACCTATAACTATATGTATAGTATCATCAAGTCGCGGGACGAAGTCGCGGGAAAACGGCTAGTTTCTTTATAAATTATAATTATCAATTATAAGGTATTTTGTAAACATTGGCAAGAGTAAAAGACTCTCCCAAGAGCTTAATCAAGCGTTTTACTGTTGACTTTACTGTCCACGGCACATTAACGGAGGGGGCTGGTAAAGACTCCCGTTTGTACGGTCGTTTGACCACATCATAAAAGGCGCTCGAAGTGGAGTTTACGTGAAACTATGGTAGAAAAACCGGCCAAGTGCGTGTCGGGCCACGCGCAAATTATAGGGTTCCGAAGTTGAGGATGCCCACAGTACCTTTCTAAGACTTATTAACATCTAGCTAGCCTGTGGTATGACGTGCCCGCTCGACGCCCCTGCCGCTCGAGAAAAATCATCATTATAAGTTGGTCGACTATTACTCGTAAGTTTGTACAGCCTACTTAGCTCTGATAGTTTTCCTTTCAACTACGTTATATATGCCACAACCGTGATTTTTTTCAGCCATCCAAATACCACCATTTAGCTGGCAGGGAGGGGGGGACACGTGACTCTAACAAAAAATAGCACTTTAAAGCTTAATATTTCACAAACGCATCACTTAATCAAAAAATGGTTTTAACAAACCCACAATATTTTTTTAAGACCTATTCAACGATATGCCGCACCATTGGGTACGCAAGAAAAAAAAAATACATCCCCACTTTACGAGTACGGGAGGTACCCTATAAAAAAATATATTTCAAAATTTTATTGTACCACTTTGTCAGCGTAACTAATATGCATATTCATGCCAAATTACAGCTCTCTAGACCTAAGCATCTCCGAGCAATAGTGCGGACAGACGGACGGACGGACGGACGGACGGACGGACAGACATGGCGAAACTATAAGGGTTCCTTGTGGACTTCGGAACCCTAAAAATGACATTACCTACCACTACTTATACATACTTATATTGGGCACAGGCCAGCTCATTTCATATAGCTATTAGACCGGGTACCCCTCCGAAGGCATATTGTTTTTCTTGACATAAAGTTACGAGTATAACGCATAATGAATGACGCATAAAATTTCTATTTATACGACACAATTGTCCTTTCTCATAATTATCATTTAGCATAACAATACTATGGCATAATATTTTTACGCATAAAGTCATAAAGTATATTATTTTTAAGGATAATGATCTTTCGGAATATTTTTACGTGGACTCTTACATAGTAAAATTTCGAGCGGGGAAATTTTCATTTCACAGATAGCGTCAATTTAGGTCTAACTGAATGTAGGTAAAATGGGTTTAGGTTAGGTTACAATTTGTGTCAGGATCGAAGGAGCGCAGGAACGCAGAAATAAAGCTCTGTCGAACGCTATTCAATGATTTTGCTTTTAATTATTAGATATAATTATGTCTTTGAGCATTTTGCCTTTTGTTTTTCTATTTTTGCGTAATGATTTTATGCGTTTTGACATTATGCGTTTTGATTTTATGCATTTTGACATTATGCGTTTTGGGTTATAAGTTATGAGGTTATGCGCTTCGATAGTTCTGTTATGCGTTATGACGGTTATGCCATCCAACTATCTCCATACCAAATTTGAACCAAATCGATCCAGCGGTTGAAGCATGAAGACGTAACAGACAGACAGACACATAGACAGAGTTACTTTCGCATTTATAATATTACCTATAATATATGGATTTCTTCCGAACATTCAAACGCCTGCAGAAATTGGAATAGCAAACATTATAATACACGTATTGCTACACTGCTTTAAGTGCATAACTTATCGTGGTATCCCAGATTTCATCCCGTTAAGGGTAGAAATCCGGGATAAAAACTATCCTATGTCCTTCCTCGGGCTTCTAACTATATCTTTACCAAAATTCAAGTCAATCGGTCAAGCCGTTTTAGCGTGAAGAGGTAACAGACAGACAGACAGAGTTACTTTCGCATTTATAATATTAGTATGGATAGTATGGATATGGATATGGATATTTCTTAGTCTGCTAAGACCAGGCGTTCCAGGGCCATAATAAATACGAACTCCATAATTGGCATGAAGACATCTAATCCCGTACAAACCGGGTAGTTGTAGAACTTCTGACAAAGGCTTGAAGAAATTACCCGGCGCTGAGTTTGGTAGGTCCGCTATTATACTCTAATTTGAAAACAAAGCCTAAAGACTTATTCATAATAGGGAGAACACTATTAAGATTTCATCTTGAGCCGTTTTCTACTGAACATCAAAATTGCAGTGTTTTGATGTGTGGAGGCGGTTTTCTATTGCTTATTTAAAAAAAATAGTAGCTAGTTAATTCATCCTCCTATCATGGTTGCTACAGTCTTTTGGATCCTCACAAAGTTCACGGATCGTCGCTCTTTCTTGTTGTAGTTATATTTAGTAAGTAAGTAAGTAACACTTTACTGTACACAAAAAAAACACACAAATACAACTATCAATACAGAGAAGAGACACATGTACAAAGGCGAGCTTATCCCTACAAGAAATTTCTTCCAGCTAACCTTTGAGTAGTGGAGAGGAAACATGTTCACGAGTAGACAAATAAGTATGTACAGAAAAATAAAGGAGAATCTAATTATACTTATTTATATCTAAAGTCGATTTACTGCCAAGGTATAGGTACGAGTATAGACCGCTTCATGAAATTCCATTTTCAATTTAGGTATCTAGATTATTATTAAATTTGCAATGAGGAAATCGCAACGAGATTCAAGATGGGAAATTCTTTCTTTTATGCAATACGCCGTTGATATGGATATTTCTAATCTCTACTGGGACTGGGAGGGAGGTAATGCCTTAATTAAGTCACTATCCACCGTAATGACACGTTTCCGACCCAGCGGTCTTATTAATCCAGATTCCCTCAAAGATACTGACGTCATCTACTAATTAATTCTAGGAACGCTCTTTCAAATGTTAATTAATATATTTAATGTGTTTTTGATGTGTCCTCTCAAAGCTATTGCATTTTCCTTGAAGTTTACTTTTTCTGTGGATCTGAATATTTTTCTCATTTGTGTTAATTACGGATTTTGACGCCTTCATTATTTTTTCAGATGGCAGTGAGCGGGACTGCAGTGCCAAAGGTTACGTGATCGTATCCCGCAATGGAATAGATAATTGACCTGGCCTTCTTTTTAAATAGAAGTTAGATTTTACTTTTTTTGAAATAATAATTCGTCTTGACAGTTTAAGGTTACTGCACCAACCGCAAATAATAAGTTTGTATTACATTTCCGTTTTTTATTATAAAAATATATAATATCTACGGTTTTCAAATTTATTCCAGTACGTGGGCTATATAAGACCATGCTTCTCGCCAAATTTTATGATTCTTTGAGTCATCGGGAAATTCCTTTGTGAAATCGCAAAATATGCAACATATCTTTTGATCGCTTTAACTTCCCAGTTTATTTTTTATTCATAGCCAAAAAAAAGACTAGATCCGTATATCTGTCTCATACTAATAATAAGCCTGTAGAAGAAGTCGCGTTTGAAACTTGAAAATTGAAAGAAATTATCAAGCGAGGAGACAAAACGACACTGAACACAAAATAACGATTTTTAGAAAAGAAAAGTAAATTGTATGTGTATGTCCGGATTTAACTCGAAAACTAATGAACGGATTGCAATAAAATTTGCTATGGATGGGGGGGTAATTCCCAGAAAAACGCATAGTTCCCGCGGGAATTCTACTAACGAATTCCACGCGGACGAAGTCGCGAACAGAAGGTAGTTTGATATAAATTTCAACTTCACACCGCCACGCGTTCCTGAGAAAAATGATCTTGACAGACGGACAGAGAGACATACAGACAGACGGACAACGAAATGATCCTATAAGGGTTCCGTTTTTTCCTTTTGAGGTACGGAACCCTAAAAAATGAATAGGTACATACATACCAACTATAAAAGTAACGATTCATCAAGCTGACTAGGACACAGAGCATGTCAAAGAAATAATCATTCAAATATGCACACACTCCAAAAATAACCCTTCCTGTGGTGCAATCGGGTAAAAACTTAAGATCTACTTCGTAAAAGAGAAGAAGAGAAATTGAGAGCTCCAAGTTTTAATAAATCGGTCAAAAATTAAGTTCTTTTCATATCTTCACTCTCGCTGGTTTGAAGACGAGTAATTTATTCAGAAAGCCCCAATTTTCCATTTAAATGGCAATCATTGGATATCGGGTCATTAATGGTAATTCTTTCGGATATTTTAAAGTAGCAATGAGGTTTTGTCAAAGTTCATTTTCAATTTTGAATTAAATAGGTATTATTAATAAATGCAACAAAAATAGTGTGACTAAAAAAACCTTCAACATACCTACCAAACCCTATAAATTCAAGTGTAATGCTTAAAATTATTTTTAACATCCAAGCTCCAAAGAGTCAAATGATAAAATTGTAGGTAGTTAAAGCTTTTCAAACTAATTGGTACCTAATTTTAATGATTAATAGTTTGAAATACTCATATATTTTCGTTTATGAAAACTTCACTGTAAAGGTATGTAGAGCGGTCAACAACATTACATAATAAAGTTAACAATAAAACAATATGTTTAGAAAATCATTTTGTGCCTATGAATAATGTAATACTATAAACAAAACTTTACTAATAAATTATACCGACATTTACATTTTATCACAAAACAATATTTACAATAAATACTTGCCGCTGAAAGTTCAAAAACAAATCCACGTGGCTTTGAAATAAAAAAAACTACACGCGCCTATTCGCACAAAATCAAAAACTAACCTTATTCAGAGCAGCTCACAGCATCCGAAGCTCCAGCAAAAAATCACACACAATCCAACAATACATTTCGTGAGTGCGCGATCCTAGCGCGGCGCGCGACAGCCCCTCCCCGTGGCTATTGTGCGACTGACGGCCCGGCTCGTCTATCGACGCTTCCTGGTGTCAACGCCATCTGTGACACAAAAGTACTTGCCATTTTGAAATTGGAACGAACAATCTAGGCGTTTGGTAGCGTACGTTTCTTACACAAGTAAGAAACCGTACATACGCTACCAAACGCCTAACCTAGAGGCGTCTTTCTTAGATCCAACGCAGTTGTATATTTGAACGTATACAACATAGGGTTGAAACCGTTTGAACTCTATCACAAAGTATTCTCATATTGGTTGGTTTAGCTTTCGGCTTAGATTTTTGTGAAAATTACAGAGAGATTGCGTCTGTCCCAGATTTCTTGAATGCGAGTCCCTTAACCCGTCTCTTGTGATTTTGTATATAACCGAGTTTTATACTTAATGGCTAAAGTTTTCAGTCGAATTGTCACTAATGCCTATGGTAAATTCATACTGAACAAGCCTAATTTTGATATAATGATTTTGTTGTCAGAATGTTTTATTTTAAAAGAAAAACAATTTTGCAATTAGGTATTTCATTTTGTATACACCTTAGTCCTAAGTAATAAGAGTAAGCTAAAGGAATTAAAAATTGGCAGCGATTAAATTCCAAAAGACTCACGAAGGTTATAATTAAAAGTGGAAAATGAACTTGTTGATATACATGGTGGGTCAGAAAATATGGCAAATAATTAACCCACAGTATCGGCTATCGATACTAAGTATATTGTATAGGTCTTTTTTTTTTTGAGTTGGTAAAAAAAAAAAAAATTTGTATAGGATTAAGGCGTCGCTCACACAACCAATCCCATATGCAATTATTTCTTTACCAACTCGAAAAAAATTAAAGACCTATACAATATACTTAGAATCGATAGCCGATACAGTGGGTTAATTATTTGCCATATTTTCTGACCCACCGTGTATAGTTAAATAAAATCAAGCAAATTTATAAACTTGACATCAGATCTAGCTATTCAATTCTTCAAGGCAAGTTCAAATTAAAACCTCCATCAACCAGCCATCGAACCCATTCTTCAAAATAACCTCAAACCGAGGCAAACAGAGTTTTATGGTCGATTACTCGTAGCGACATGGAAAAAAACAGCCAAGCGCATGTCGGACTAAAATAAAGTAAGGTTCCCCTTATACCAAAAAAAACTTCAAAAGTTCATAATCTTCCTCCATACATTAAAAACTTGATAGACGAGCACTGTAAAGTTGTTTATTTTAGTTTTATCTTAAGTATATTAACAAATGTAATATATAGAGTACGCAATGAAATTCAGGAACGAAGAGGTTTTGCGGAGAATGAATAAGAGCTTGGAGTTGCTTAAGACTATAAAGAAAAGAAAGTTACAATATCTGGGGCATATAATGCGCAATGAGAAATATAATTTACTGCAGCTCATCATGCAAGGCAAAATACAGGGCCGAAGACCGCCCGGAAGAAGACGAACCTCCTGTCTCCGTAACCTCAGAGACTGGTTTGGGATGAGCACCAGATCCCTGTTTCGAGCGGCAGTATCGAAAATAAAAATAGCCATAATGATCGCCGACCTCCGATAGGAGATGGTACCGGAAGAAGAAGAAGAATGAAATTCAACTACTTATAACCAAAAAAAAAAAGCGTGACGTGCTGGACACCTTCACCAGTTGCATACTTTATCTTATTGGCAAAGCAACAGTCGTCTGTCTACACACCGTCACTATTCGAGAGACTATTAAAAGTATGTCCATATGGCCACATCATGATACAATAATACTTAAATATTTCGCCAGGTATGACACTCCGCTAAGTGTGTAGTAGTGTGGGTGACACAAGTAAGATCATGCCCAACTCCCACGTATCCTGTGTGCATTGTATTAAATTACTACGTTCATTCTTATTTAACTTCATCCATTTTGTTTGCTTATAAATAACAATTGCTTTGCGCAAACATTTTATTTTGCATGATAAAGACAGAAAATATTCGGTACATTTTTGTTTTATTACAATAAACTGGCAACTCGACAGTGACGGACGGAGTAGCAGACCTTGTTTTCTTAGACTATGTGGCCACATAGAGTAAACTCTTTACTCTTTACTACGGAACCCTAAAAAAACGGAATAAGCTTCAGAGCTTCAAAAATTCTGGTCGTTCAAGGAAAATGCCTCCCTGTGTGCCTCATTAATTAATTCCTCAGTCGATCCTGATAAATAAGGGTATTTGGGGGCGTCTTAAATACTTTTTCGACTTACGAATTTTTTCTACCCGTCATTGGTATCAAAGGAAATGAGATACGACTTTGGAAGCACTTGAAATGGTTTTTTTAGGGTTCCGAACCTCAAGAGGTAAAAACGGAACCCTTATAGGATCACTCGTGTGTCTGTCCGTCCGTCTGTCACAGTCAATTTTTCTCCGAAACTACTGGATCTATTAAAATGAAATTTGGTACGTATATGTAACTTTGAGACCCAAAGACGGACGTGTAACGAAAATGAATGATTTTTTAACATAGACCCTATTTATGGGGGCTAAATTTGAAAAAATATTAATGAAGTTTTTCAAACTATATCGTGTGACATATCAAATGAAATTACTTCTTATGAGGATCTCAAATATATTTTTTTATTTCTTTTTTGGTCAATACTTTTCGAGTTATTTAAGAAAATAGGCGAAAAATTACCATTCCCCCCCCCCCTTATCTCCGAAACTACTGGATCCAAAATTTTGGAAAAAATGTGGAGGATAGTTATTGACCTATAGATTACAGGAAAAGAAAATTATTAAGAAGTCCATGGTATTTGATATCTACCATACAAAGAGCTTATCCTGTGAAACGGATTGAAAATGACGTCATTGAAAATAATCAAGGGTCGGAACCCTCTCCACGCGAGTGTAACTCGCTTCTTGGCCTGTTTTTTAATGTCTCGGTGGAATGGAGTCGGAAAATAAGGCTTATTTATTTTTTGAAATGCTTCTGCGTAGATTTTGTAAATAATTAAGTAAATTAATACTTATCTTGGAACATTTAAGCAAAGCTTGTACTATGGGTGCTAGACAACGATTATAAATACTTATTTAGAGAAATACATACATATATAAATACTAAACATCCATGACTCGAGTACAAAACACAAAGTTTGCCCCGAGCGGGATTCGAACCCGCGACAGTCGGTACAGTGGGCAGGGTCACTACCAACTGAGCCAAACCTGTCGTCGGGTTACCTACAATATTTAATTATTGTTATATCTTACTGCTACAATACCTAACCTATTTACCTACATCCCGCTGTCAGGCAAAGGGTTTCTTTAAACACAAGAGGGTTTGAATTTACTGATAGTAGTTCCCACAGGGGCCAGTGTGGATTGGGACTTCACATTATTACCTACTATTGCTTTATATATTTATTTATTGTATTAATTACTATTGCAGTTGTGCAATTCACTTGATGCCGCTATTTAGTAGAGAGAGTTCTAACTGGTAGAGAATGCCTTATGGCATTAAGTTCGCCCTTTGTACTACAATTCTATGTGCAATAAAGCTTAAATAAATAAATTGTTATGTAAGAACTGCAAAAAGGAAAGTTCGTGTTCTAACGATGTTTTCCTTCGCCGAAAACCTAAGTGGTATATTTCAAAAGGCGTTCCGGATTTGAACCCTATGTAAGTAAGTATAGAATACACAGTTTTACTATACACAAAAAAGCTTGAAAATGGATACCGGAAAGAACTATACTGTACAGAGGCGAATTTACTTGTCCGGCCTAGTTCTATGTAATTTTAAGGCTCGAAAATTATATTTAATCAAAATATTGACGATTTAATAACCAGGTTCCAGGAACCAGTCCCCAATCCGCACAGGGCCCGCGTGGGGACTACAGCCCAAACCCTCTCGTGATGAGAGGAGGCCTGTGCCCAGAAGTGGGCCGTAAATAGGCTGTTGTAGTAGTAATAACCAGGTTAGCTCAGTTCGTAGTGCCACTGCCTACTATTCTGAAGGTTGAGTTCGAATCCCGCTAAGGGCAAACTTTTGTGCAATGTTCACAAATTTTTGTAAGTAAGTACCTACTCGAGTCATAGGTGTTTAAATCAAATAGGTGTGAAGCCGTGGTGGCCTAGTGGTTCGACCTACCGCCTCTCAGGCAGAGGGTCGGGGGTTCGATTCCGGCTCGCACCTCTAAGTTTATACTTATGTGCGATTATGTAATTTTAAGTCTCGAAAATTATATTTAATCAAAATATTGATGATTTACTAACCAGGTTCCAGGAACCAGTCCCAATCCGCACTGGGCCCGCGTGGGGACTACAGCCCAAACCGTCTCGTGATGAGAGGAGGCCTGTGCCCAGCAGTGGACCGTAAATAGGCTGTAGTAGTAGTAGTATGTGTTTAAATATCTTATAGTATATGTATATCTGTATAAATAAGTAGATATTTATATCATGAGCACTGATTTGCGGCTTTGTTAACTTGTGTGAAATGTTCCAAAATAGGTAGGTAGGTATTCACTTGTATTTCGTACACAAATCTATTGGTTGGCGACACAAGCATATATTAATAAGATACCTAACATACAATAAGGGAAACCCGCGATATTAATAAGATACCATACAATAACGGCTCCCATACAATCTCCTATGTGAGTACGGTTTGGCACATGATCAATCATCTCCCAGCAAATTTCATTACTGGGGCATAATCGTATCGAATCTAATTCATTGCGCGATGGCACCACGCAATTTAAAAGGTCGCCTTTATGGTATTTTTAGGAACTAATTAAATTGGTAGAGACTTTTACATCTACTTCTGTTTCTGCTTTTTTTTAATAATACTGTTTTAATTTTATAAACGTGAAGGTAAAAGTTCATGTGGAAGATTAGATGCCTATTTCGTCCTCTTTCAAGTGCTCACAGCTCAACAGATCATGAAGAAACTTTAGCATTGTTATCTAACCAACCAACTACAACGGCCTATTTACGTCCCACTGCTGGACACAGGCCTCTTTTCACCATGAGAGAGTTCGGTCTAAAGTGCGGGCCCAGTGCAGATTGGGGACTTCACACACATCTTTGAATAATTCGCAGATGCGTGCAGGATTCCTCACGATGTTTTCCATCACCGAAAAGGTCAGTGGTACTTAAATTCAAATTGTTTTTCTCACATAAGTACCTTAATTTAAAAATGTACCAAACCTACATTCACTTTATTAAAGAATGTGTATTTAATATTTGTCAAGTTTTGTATTGGAAAAAAACCTTTCC
This sequence comes from Aethes cnicana, assembly GCA_963971205.1. NCBI lineage: Eukaryota > Metazoa > Arthropoda > Insecta > Lepidoptera > Tortricidae > Aethes > Aethes cnicana. The sequence goes on from OZ020284.1 coordinate 12,024,526, forward strand.
TCTATTTTTTTAAATTAGTTTCAGATATTCACTTTCATGTATTAATTGGGTTATTTATTCTATTATCATTATTCTATTTTATTGTAGGTAAAACTTGCTTCTGTAAAGTGCTTAATTCGGTTTGAGCTTTCCCACAGACATAGAGATACCTACACTATCGCATGTTTAATATCAATAATGGATTGAATCATATTATACACGCAAATCCTACATGTTCATTAACGCTAATGCTCAGATTAAAACCTACGAGAACCTCGTAAAAAACATATTCGAAATACCAATAAAAAAATTGCATTACCAAATCAACGTCAATTCAGAAATACCCCAACATCCGTCCAAACTCCAACTTCTAAACGGTCGCTATTCTAAAAGATACATTTCGTATGCGACTTAATAAAGACCAAAGTTTTAATAGGGACCCATCAAGCGATGTCGACTCGTAAAAAAATAACTGTCCCCGTCAGGAAAGTTTCCCGCGAAATATGTCTAAAAATGAGCAATCTGACTCAGCACGATAAGCACTGGATAAGCGACATTTTTCATTTGTGCCGATGTAGAAATTTTTTTACCTGGACAATATTACGATTGTTTCATTTTTTTTAACTAGTAAAGCGCAGTGCTACATCCAAAACATAAGTTTCTGCTATACTACTATGATACTTGACCAGTATTTAACCTATTAATTCTTTTACTGACAGACTAAAATAGGCTTGCAATTTATTGATGCTATTTGTCATGGCTAGTTTGTCAACATCCGTACAGTAAATGGGCTGCAAAATCGAGGGGGAGCACCTGTGATAAAGAATACGTAATAATTTAGTAGTTTTTTTCTTAATTCATAAACTTGTCCATAAATTTAATCACAAAAGCAACATTTTTTTAAGTATTTTAGTAAATAAATTGCAGTTGTTTTGAGTCCTTTTTTACGATTGATTTTATTATTTGAATTTGGATTATTCTGTTAAACTTTATAATCATGATATGCTTCCATAAAAATCTGCGAAAAGTACTACTACTATAATTAAGTAACAATTTCCGAAGTTAAGTTTTAAATTAACTATGCCCTTCGGCTATTGAAGGGTAGTTCGATAGTAATTGATTTTGGGGTGATATTTAGGCCACTTTGTACCCTTAAGTGCTCTGAAGGGTAATCTCAATTTAAAGACCTTTATATGGGGCTAAATTGCTCTTGATAGAAATTCAATGCCGTTAAGGTAAGTACCCTCCCTACCTTCATAATTGTTTAAACATAGGTAATATTCTAACTGTGTCCCAGGAATATGTCACCGTTAAATTCCACACTATTTTCCACACGCCTGTTCACTAAGGGATGATTTCCGTAAGAATTATGTTATTTTTTCTGCAACTCAAATTGTATTATTATATACAGCAAAATTCGATCTTATTAAGCCGGTTCAAAAAAACAAGAGCTAATAAACAGACAGAAATACTTATTTACAATTTTGTGTAATTTAAATTTATAAAAAAATGTCTGGTTTTAGTTTCGTATATTACGACTTTCGTAAAATGATTACAAAACTCGTAATATACGAAACTAACAGTACACTTTTTTAATATTAGATTCGTCATTTTTATTTTTTCAAAGGTTTAATTTTATTCTAAAACAGAAGATACATTGAACTGAAACGAATTTTTATAAAATTATTTATCAAATTATACGTATTTAAAAACCTCAATACGTATTTCGAAATACATTAACCGAGTTCTAGTTCACAGTAGACGTCACTCTAATTCACCTTCAATTTAAGTTTCTAAATTTAATAGAAAAAGAACGCGGTAATGACCAGCTTGGAATTAGAACTTTATTATTAAAATGGTTTACTTTTTGAATGAAGCTTACATGCAAATCTTTTATTAATACTGAAATTAGGAGTAAATCTAAAAAACAGTTCACTCAACATTTTGTTTTCAAGTAGCGTGAAAGTTACCGAAAGATCATTGGACAAGGGTTTATTTTTTAACCGACTTCAAAAAAGGAGGTTCTCAGTTTGTCCCGTATGTTTGTATGTGTGTATGTATGTATGTTTGTCCGCGAGTATCTCGCGTTTGGCTAAACCGATTTTGATGCGGTTTTCACAAACAGAGTTCCCGAGGAAGGTTTTAGTATATAATTTATCATGGTTTTTTGTAAATTTGATGAAAAATCAGGATAATAGTTCAAGATGGCAAAGGAAATCAAGCGGACTGAGAGTTTTAATTGAAACGCTGCTTTTTAGTGATTATGCCATCACTAAAAAGTATGAAATAAAAATAAAAACAAGAAAAAGCAAATTATGGCCAAAAAAGCTATTAATTACCTAATATTACGAAAATTATAAAATAAATATCTTGAGACAATTCACACTTATTGACCTAGCCCCAAACTAAGCAAAGCTTGTACTATGGGTGCTAGACAACGATATAAATACTTATATATAGAAATACATACGTATATACGTAAATACTAAACATCCATGACTCGAGTACCACATTCGTGTTCATCACACAAAGTTTGCCCCGAGCGGGACTCGAACCCGCGACCATCGGATCAGAAGGCAGAGGGCAAGTTGGTACCAACTGGACCAATCCGGTCGTCAAATTATTAATTATACGGGCTAAGTTGTTGAAGTCGGTGCCGAACCAATTATTCTTCGAGGCGTTATTGGTTTGACACATTCATCGTATTATTTTCTTTGTGTGTGCAGCCACACGGATAATTATTATATTTAGTAATATTAAGTAATTAGTTGTTTTTTTGGCCATGTCTTTTTTAAATTATTACGTTTGTTTTAACTTGTCCCATTGTGTGTGATTAAATAAGTAAAACACAATTAATTCCTAAATAATTTATTTTGCATGATATTGTCAGAAAATATTTCCTTAAAATCAATTATTGTTACAATAAGGTGGCAACTCGACTTTGACGTTGCGGTGACACGTCACCCAGATCGGCAGACCTTGTATTGTTTTCTTAGACCATGCCAATGGGGGCTATCGCGTGTGAATTTGCCACTGGAGGCGCTAGTGTCGCGTGAGGTCCAATACATACATTCAGTTTTCACTGGTTTTGGCGGGCTTCGCGTGATATAAATCATAATTTCTTTAATTTTCCTGTTGAAAAGTGATCTCCTTCGTGAAATTATCGCAAATACGGATTATTTGACTATGAATGTAAACGCTTTGAAAAAAAAAAAATCTTTTTTCCAAACAAAACGGACCTGCACAACATTGCGGCATGGCTACTCGATATGATGATAGTTATTTAATTTATAATTAATAATCTTAATGAGATTCAAGATTGAAAACTTTGTTTCGGCGCTGTTCTTATAAAGTCGCCTTTGACAGCTATACCTCTGGACCTTAGTCTACAGTGGCGCCAACTGGTGAGCAAAGTAACGATAGTCCCCATTCTCTAATTCTAAACGTGTCACCGCCCTGACAGACGTCATAAACTGATTTATATAAACTTACAAATGAAGAAGTCCCTAACATCCAGCTTAGGCCAGAACCTCATGAATCTCCGTGACAAGTTTGGACAAGGCATCCGTCCAGGATTTGAATTGCAAATGGCGGGGGTAAGAAAATGCGACAATTAGAGCCGCTGTTTAATCAGTTAAGTAGGGAAACTCGTTTTTCTACTGCTTGAGTAAACGTAAGTGGCCTAGTGGTTTGATCTACCACCTCTTTGGCAATAGTCGATGGCTCAGATTTTAACTCAGCACGCATATTAATACAATCATGCGCGAAATTATTTTGTAAACTTGCCGGATTAAGGAAAACATCGTGAGGTAACCTACACGCACCCATTCATCCATACAAGGCCCGCATGGGGACATAATACACAAACCTTTTCATGATGAGAGGAAATAAAAGACATAGATATTTTCCTATTGTTTTTGCATAAGTATTTTATCTTCAATAGGTTTAAGTACCTAACACAATTTAATTTATTAGTTTACATCACCCTTGGCCGTAAAGTGGGATTTTCTGCCCGCTACGCGGAGAGAAAATCTCACTTCTTGGCCAAGGCAGAACGTAAAACTTTTGACAAACCACGGGCGGTAATTCGTAAAGCCCCAGATCGCATATTTATGGCCCTCACCTTCGGTTCGGGCCACAGAAACCTGCGATCTGGGACATTTACCAATTCACCACCCTAGGTCTGTAATGTACTAAACTAGCTTCTGAATTCGGTAATAGCGTTCCCGTGGGAACTTTGTGTTTTTCCGGGACTAAAGTAGCCTATATTATGTTGACCAGTGTTATCTATACCAAATTTTGTTACAATACGATCAGTAGTTTTTGAGTATTTTTTTTCCTAAAAATCGTTATTTTGTCTTTCGTATCGTTTATTTAGTCCCCTCGGCTTGATCGTTTTTTTTTTCAAATTACAAATGCGACTTCTACAGACTTATTATTAATAGTATAAATAAAACGATATATCCTTATTATTCAAAAAAAAAAACTATTATTTTTGATTTCACTTCATGTCTCCATTATATAGCAATTCTAATGCCATTTCAACAATAAATACCAACTTTTTCCGAACAATAAACGGTGACAAACGATCAAGGGAGCTACGTGCGCTTACAAACTTATGAATACCAGCAAACGAGACGCCACTGTCCATTAGATAACCTAAAAGTCTTAGTGAAAAATGAGTGCTACATTTTAGCCACCAGCAAAGATAAGATTGTAATTTTTGTAAGCACCAGTTTACTGCCTTGTTGTTCGTTACTTCTTGTTTTATCACATTATGTGTCATAAAACGATGTAGAGGTTAATGTTTTTACTGTTAAACATGGAAAATTGCTAATCCATTTGAACCACTTTAAGAATTAAATGAATGTCTTACTCCAGAATTTCGCGAATACAAAATAACGTGTTGCGTGATGTTAATGATGAAATATATCGTGTTTTACTTTTCCAGTTAATTCATTACATCCTGAAAAATTCTAGGATTTTTAATTTTTTACCTTTTGCTCTATTTAATTAATTAAGAAATAAATGATCAATCAAATCAATCAATCAATCAATCAATCAATATTAGTTAGTAAATCCATAATTTGAGTGTCCCGAGTTTTGCTGACTGTGTTTGCACTAGCAAAACTATACGACGAAAAAATATTTGTCCGTCGGTTCTCACTTTTCACTGACTCCACGTATGTCATTCGTTTTAGAGACCTTTGAAGAAGGTTTTTTTTACTTTTTTTTCAGCTACGTTTTAAAAGTTAATAAACTACCCTTTCCACATTTTCCCTTTGACACCATCCATAACGTGTATAAGTCAGGCCATTACACGAGTTAAAAGAAAACTACTGGGCCGATTTTGATGAAGTTTGTAGTGTTCCCTAAGTTGAATTATTATGTAAGAAAGCAAAAAAGAAATTATTGAAATTCGATTAACAGTTTCGGAGAAAGACTTGGACAAATATATGTACAACCAAACAAATAGACATACAATACATGTCCACACCTGAATGTTCTGTATAGGTACTTATTTGCTTGGAAGGCCAAATAGATATCATTTATCATAATTATTTGAAAATCGTGGAGTTCCAATAATATAACATACCTACATATTGAATATTCAACTCATTTTACAAAGGAAAAGAAAAAAAAAACAAAATGGTGGAGCATAATCCTCGAAATCAGCTGCGCGTAGAAGCAATCTGCCCCGCCATTCGTAGCTGCTACGAGCCGTCGCTACGGCGTAGAACAAATGCTACGACGACTCTATGTACAGAAAGGCGGCTTAACATACATATACAAACCTATTAGAACAATACAACTTATAGAAAATGAAGTACTTTTTTAATTCCCAGACGGTAGGTAATAAGCAAAATACTGTCTTATAATATAAAACACAAGTCTTTCCCGAGCTTCGGTTGGTAATAGAGTTAACAATCTACTTTTTGAGTTAATTAATTAGGAAGATTATCATCGCAAGTTACCGGCGCAAAGTTTACCTTTTTCCCAGCGCTCGAGGTGGGGAGTAGCGAATTCATTATTACGAAACAATGCAGATATTGCTGGTGGTGAAACCTCCGTCCGGATAGCTACCACCGTCTAACTGGCTAAACTGCCGCCAAATAGTGATGCTCGCACTGTAGTATCCCGGTAATTAGGTAGACAGCTGGTGAAATTACTGGCGTAGAGGTATTGTATCTAGGTTTCAGGGCTGGCAGCGTATTCGAAGTCTTTTGATTTCTTATATCCATTAGGCCAAAGTTATTCAAAGTAACAGACAAGGGTATAGATATTCCTTATGCCGTATTACTGTAGGACGTCAGTCACAACGATGCCGATTGGGCCGGTTCCTATATCCACGAAACGCCTCGTTTTGCCTACGGACGGTTAAAATTTGACAGATTCTCTATGGAACAAATGTCAAAAATCAACCGTCCGTAGGCAAAACGAGGCGTTTCGTGGATATAGGAACCGGGCCTAAAATATGCAGTGACGTCCGCTTGCCATGAAATGTAAGTGAAAAAATGCAATTTTGGACACCAATGCATCCATCACCCAAAAGCTATTAAGTATCGAAATTCGATAATCGAGACGAATCTATTATGTCGACGGTAATTCGCTTACGCGTCGAAAGTCGAATACGGACGCCATTTGCAATTCAGATAGGTTTTCAATTTACAATCAACAAGAACTGTATAAAATTAATTCAATAGGCCGACCAAAGAATTCTGTGTTATGCGGGGATATGAATTTATAATGGCGGAGTTTGAGCGATTTATAAGCCGGCCTGTAATCTCGAAGGAAGCTTTTCTTACCCGACTTTTAGCGCAAAAGGAAGGTTATGTTTTTCAAGTGTATCTATGTATATATATTTCTTTGGCTCGCTCTGTAGCCTAAATGGCTCGATGGATTTTAGCATGCGAGGTGTCGTTAGATCGTCTTAATTGTTAGAGTGACACTGAGTATTTCAAAACTGCAAAAGAAAATAATATGGCTGACTTTTGGAGGCATTTTAAACGTTTCCAAATATATTTTTTTGTCAAAGCCTATCTATCGAGTGGGGTTTCATAATAAAGGGTTTAATGAAAAGGTTACAAAAATATATAATGTGACATCAAAAGTTTGTTTGCAGTCAGGTAGGTAGGTAGGATAGGTACCTCCTACCAACTATTGTAAATGAAATATCAATAGAACTCCGAGAAATGTATTCCGATGCAGGCAAACCTTTTTTTTATAAACTTAAACAATTTTATATAAAGAATCAGCTGGGATGTTTACAATCACAACTAAATAGCTAGTAATCATGTAATCGATGACTCTGCAGTGCAGATAAACCGCAAGGTTTCCGAACTGCATTTTTGTAAAAACCTCTGTAATTGAAATGTTATAAATAAATAAAAAATAAAATGTATATTTTTTTTAAATCGAGTTATTTAGAAAAGGTTGTAAAATCATCCTTTTCCGTATTTTTTGTAACACTTTAAATCCAAAACTAGCAAAAATATATTAAGAGCGTTTGTTTGTATAGCGTCAGGAAACCAAAATAAATATTCATTAGTGTTCTTTAAAACAAGAATTCATTTCCATAACTATCTCCAGTCAAATGAATTTATTATATATAATTTTATTTTCAATCTCAATAAAATGTAATATTTCATAAAAGCAACACTTCATTTTACAGGCTTTCACAAAGAAAAAACGAATAAGTTACGTTTACGTTTGGGTTTACGATTTTCTAGGACTGGGAATCCATTTGAGATGTAATTTTTAACTTGTATATTATTTTTTGTACTTGAGATATTATGTAAAATTAAGTAAGTAAGTAAGTAACACTTTATTGTACAGAATAAAACACACAAATACAATTATCAATTTAGAGAAGAGACACAATTCTATGTAATATTATGTAGGATCACAGGCAGTAAACACTTTACCTCCATCATCGAGCAAAGCACCGTGCGTCACAATAGCATTCCGACTGACCTGCGCGTAAAAACAATCCGATCAAAGAGCGATAGCTAAATAGCCCCCACCGGTGCTCACGGCGAGCGAGCCTACGAGGCTATTCGACAAATTGAAAGAATAATTCATTTTTCCGCTCGGTGGCCCATGAAAGAGTTTGCTCGTCGCCCCGAGGCGATGGATTTACACGGGTGAGTATTTTGTACGGTAACGATATTTTTGTAAAATTTGAATAAGAAGTGTGTGAGGCATGTACCAAATCGTCTAAGTAAGTAAGGTAAAGAACACATTATTGTACATAAGAGCATGAAAATTTATACAAAATTTTCAAATCATAATGTACAAAGGCGTACTTATCCCTCTAAGGAATCTCTTCCAGTTAACCTTTGAGCAACGGAGAGAAAATAACTGAATAGGCAAACAAAAAAGTAGGTATATGCACGAAGTTTAGCTAATAACTAGGTTTCTAACTATTTTTAAACAACTAGTAATGACGATAACTTTATAACGATGTTTAAAGAAAATTCAACATCCGGTTTTATCTAGTTTAAACCGCTTCTGCCCACCTGGAATAAATATGTTTTTCAACATGAAACTAAAAAGTAAATCAAAATCGTTTCTAGCATTACTACGGCTTACAAACAAACAAAAAAAGACAAACAGAAATACAAGTCAAACTTCCAACAGTCATACAATTAAAATGTAGCATGTGGTAGCATGTCGAACTACTTACTAATTTTGATGTCTTATAACTAATCAATCAGTCAGTAACGGAAGAGTTTCATAATGGAATGGATGTTTATGCTGATGTTTAAAAACGCAACATCAATCCGCATTTTTCGTTCTAACGTTTATCGTTTTAAAATCACTACCGGTAGTCTGTTTTTATACACGTTTTGCAGGTTTTTTTTTCCGAATATTCAGAATTCAGTTGAGTTTTAAATTTATTTGTGTAACCGGAACTCAATTTTCGGTTTCATCGTATTCTTGTTAAATTTCTTCCTCAAAGTTACACGTTACTTTCATTACGATTATTAATTTACAAAGAAAAGAAGTATTCAAAGCTTTCTAGATAACTTTAAATATTACATATAAAAATGAATCGCCGTGTGTTATTCTGGCTAAGGCTCGAGAACCGCTGGACCAATTTCGCTTATTCTTTTTTTATTTTATTCCCGTGATTCAGGATGGGTTTAGAAAAAAATCTGGCAAAATCAAATTAAAATACGTGGTGATACGAAGTTCACCGGGCCAACTAGTACAGGATATTATCCTGTATACTTAATGCGGAATTTTATTTTTCATACTATAACAACCTCGAGAAAGAAAGTAAAAAGTATTTCCATGAACACTGAAAAACACGATAAATCAGGTACAAAATGAAAATGAAAATAGTTTATTTCATAACTTTACAGGTAATTACAATTTGACAAGGTTGAGATCTAAACAAATATATTTCTATACATAAATATTATATATTTCTGATAAATAAAATTATTTATCAATATAACACCAAAATACCTAGACATCAAGAAGCCACATAGGTCATGTCAAGAGTTTCTTGATTATAATAACGGGTTTTAACGCATTCTGTTTGAAAAAAAATTGATTAAAAATAGGTTAGGAGAGAATGGCTACGTAATATAATTTAATTCAATAATTTGATCAGACGAAAAGGTTGTCGACTCATGTCCGGCTTGCATTGAAAAGGGTTAAGTAACCTTAATTAATTAAATAACAGATAATGGAATTTCGTACAAAAAGGTTGACGATTCATGCTCTATTCTATTAGAATGTTTGCAAATAAGTTTTTATTTAGAAGTGAAACTTCCTTTTATGAGTCCATGCCGAGGTAGCTTTGTGGTTTGACCTAGCCGAACGCCTCTCATGCTGGTGGTCAGGAGCACGCGGCGGACACGGCCTATAAAAGCACGATTTCGAATACAATAGGGATGACGACAGGGTGAAGAAATCGAAATTCTAATTAGTCCGTCAGTCAGGTAATAAAAAAATATTAGACACGTATTTTTTGTTCTATCAAATTAACGACGAATGACTAAGTTAAAACGCATTAAAGTTGGAAAGTGGGGGCTAACTACGTCACCGTTAGGTATAAATCGTACCTAATCGTGACGTCACGCGACATTTCAACTCAATATATCTCCGTATAAGTTTGATTACGAGAAAAAAGAAAAAATACGTGTCCAATACTCGTACTTTTCAATAATCTTCCTGATAGACTAAGGAAAAAAAGTTGTCGTCATCCCTATTCGAATGAAGTGTCAATGTTCGCATGCGAGGACGTCTGTAGGTACACTTGTAAATGTGTGTATACTAACTACGCGGGCCAGTTCACTCTCCATCTCGGGATGAAACAAATGTCGGTAAGGGCGAATCGGGCGCGAGTTGCGCGCCGGCTAGATTCAGGCTTCAGGCGGGTGATTCCATGGCGATTCTGTATTTAGTACTATTAAATATTCTGTTCAAAGCCGGCTCACACCTTAGAGTTGACTTATGTGCGAAATTAAATTTCAATTTATCTTTGTATTTATTTATTTTTAGCTTTATCCTTCTAACATTTGACCGCACGCATTTCGACAGGTATCAAATTGGTTTAAGAAAAGTACTGAAAATCAACTACGTCAGCATTTTTGAAATACCTAAAACTTAGTAGGTAGTCTTGGGCTGACTTGCGCAACTTCAAGTTAGCCTCCTACTCGAGCCAAGTGGATACCAGCTCTTAAACCTGAGTTATTGGGCTAACTCGAGGTTAGAGGAGAGGCTTGGTGGAAATTGGGCCCTAGATTTTTTTTTATTTTCTTTATTTCACAAAATCTACAGCACTTATGATATATACATGTTTATCTTATAGTTGGACCCTACTACAGATACTCGTACTACTACAGATTTTCATTATTTAGGCTTACCATTAATATGAGTGAACTTTATTGAGTGAACGAACAGTAAAAACTACCTCAACCAAAACGAGTCGAGAATAGCTTAATCCTGCTAGTCCGATCTATTTATGGGAGCCAAAGAGGCTTAAATATTTGCTCAACTAGTATCACTGCACAGAAGCCGTGGTGGCCTAGTGGTTCGACCTACCGCCTCTCATGCAGAGGGTCGGGGGTTCGATTCCGGCTCGCAACTCTAAGTTTACTTATGTGCGAAATTCAATTTGAATTTACCACTGAGCTTTTCGGTGAAGGAAACCATCGTGAGGAAACCTGCACTCATCTGCGAAGTTATTCAAAGATGTGTGTGAAGTCCTCAATCCGCACTGGGCCCGCGTTGGGACTATAGCCCAACCCTATCGTGATGAGAGGAGGCCTGTGCCCAGCAGTGGGACGCAAATAAGCCGAAGTAGTAGCAGTAGTAGCCATCAAAACAGACATTGCATCAGATCCTACCCACCGACGTAACCACAATCACTCAGTAATGCAATATCCATCTATCTATCTTCTTCTACATCTATCCATCTTCTATCCTACATATAATAAAGCTAAAGAGGGTCGAAAGTCTTTACATGGGAGATATTCGAAAAAAAATTGTCTGGGGATACTTAGAATCGATAGCAGGACACATTCCAACAGTTTTTAGATTTTTTGTTTGTTTATCTGTTTATTTGACTGCGCATCACGTGAAAACTACTGGCCCGATTTTGATGAAATTTGGTATGAAAATAGTTGGAGTTCCGAGAAAGGACATAGGCTTCTTTTTTATCCCGGAAAAACGCATAGTTCCCGCGGGAACGCGATAACCGAATTCCACGCGGATGAAGTCGCGGCCAGAAGCTACTACTACTACTACTACAGCCTATTTGCGTCCCACTGCTGGGCACAGGCCTCCTCTCATCACGAGAGGGTTTGGGCTATAGTCCCCACGCGGGCCCATTGCGGATTGGGAACTTCACACACATCTTTGAATTACTTCGCAGATGCGTGCAGGTTTCCTCACGATGTTTTCCTTCACCGAAAAGCTCAGTGGTAAATTCAAATAGAATTTCGCACATAAGTAAACTACTATATGTTAAGTATGGTCAAATTTCTTATTTTGTTCGATTGAATTTTACGGTCAGTGTATGTTAGTTTTTAAAGTAATTTGAAACTTCAATAATAAAGGCTATTTTTATTTTATTTTTATTTATGTATTCCTCAGATTGGCCCTGGTAGACATACCTCGGATCTATAAATACGGCTTACGCCCTAAGTGGATGCTGTTTACGTCTAGTCCCTGCTACGCTGAGCTAAAATTAAACCACACACACTGCGAAACGTTTAATAATAGATCATCTAAGTACATGGACGTTCTGAGAGGTAATGAGAAATTGTTATTAAGGTTTGAAATTAGATCATCATCATCATCATTTCAGCCGAAAGACGTCCACTGCTGGACATAGGCCTCCCCCAAGGCTCGCCACTCAGACCGGTCCTGTGCTACTTGCTTCCACCTTCACGAGGTCGTCGCTCCATCTTGTGGGAGGCCTTGAATCCGTCCGTTCTTACCCCGCTATACCTTACCGACAGCTCTCCCGGTTCGCGGACTGAAATTAGATATCTATTACTAACAGAAATTGATTCACTTTGATTGTTGATTAACGATTTCTTCAATGGCTGGTGCTGCAGTCTTTTCTCGGTAGGTTTTCTGTTAGGACCAGAACACAATCAGACAACACGACGTCGCGTCGTGACGAGGTGCGTCGCCGTGCTACGTTGCGACTTTGTGTCGTGGAAATCTACGACAAAACCCGTAAAGCGTGGTATGATTGCCGCTTCTTTAAAACCAACACGAAGTCTTGTTAGACGCTTTCTTTACATGCTGATGCCTTCTATATTATTTTATCCGAAAACCCGAGACGTTCTTCCACGGGTAAAACCCTTATTTTTCAAAGCTTCTTCAACCTATAACCATATATTTATCCATAACTATGTGTAATTATCACCACGCAAAATCTAAGCCTGCGAAAATTCTTAGGCGCCGACGACAAACTGATTTGAAATTCAGTATGAATAGTAAACCTCTAAAATGACGAAAACACGCCAAACTATTCAAGCGTCTAATATTGCTGACATTGCAAACCAATCTGCTCCTTACATGGAAGGCAGTTTAGTCGAATATTGCAAGCGTATCACAATCAAAACCACCTCTAATTTGGTTGCGCGACGTCGCAGAAGCGATCGACGCCAGACGTATACTAGCAGACGTTGTAGCATAGTGTACGATAAGAAATAGTTCATATTTCATATTTTTTTGCAAATTCCGTCTTGACTCTTCGTCTTCTTAATTAGGCATAGGTTAAACTTAGTCTTTCTTTATTTATTTATTTAAACTTCATTGCACATACAAAATGAATACAATTGGCGGACTTAATGCCTAAAGGCATAAAAACTGTAGGCTTTATAAAAACTGTATAGACAAAAAAACCTTTATTATATTTTTTTTTACCTGGTCAAATATGTTTACGAAAATTGGTTGAGAAACGGGACTTATAGATGGAGAACAGAGATCCAGACATACAAAATCACTAGCTTCTGCCCGCGACTTCGCCCGCGTGGTATTCGGTTATCGCGTTCCCGCGGGAACTTTGCATTTTTCCGGGATAAAAAGTACCCTATGTCCTTTTCCGGGACCCCAACTATCTCCAACCATATTAGTATGGATTATTGGCCAAGTTCAAACGCTAGCGAGCGAAGACGCTTCGCTCGCTTGGTCTAAAAAGTGAATAAGTTGTACATCAAGACACAGCTTAGAAGGCGCGCGGTGAAGCACTTAAGCCGTTGACCCGTTGACGCAGAGTCTATTTTTGCTTAATCCACGCGCCTTCTAAGTTGTGTACAAAACTCATACGCTCGTACTCAATATAATATAGGTAGAGATCTTCTACTATCTAAAGTCCCGCGCCTTCACATTACAAAACGCTTCAATTTTTTTTGTATTCTTTAAAAAGCACCACCAACACTCTCAACGCATAGTTGAGGGCTGTCTCGGTACACAGACATGTGTTGAGAGTGTTGGTGGTGCTTTTTAAATACTTACATTGAAGCGTTTTGAAATGTGAAGGCGCGGGACTTTAGATAGTAGAAGATCTCTATATGAGTAACATGATTTCGAGACGTAAATATTACCTACAATGTTTTGAGTTGTTCTTTAGTGTAGTATCAAAAAAAATCGAGGCCTCTGGTAATCAAAATGCCTTTTAGATTAAGAAAGTAGTTCGAAAGTTTCATATTTTATTCATTTTGTTTTAATAAAATACCCTTTTGAAGCCGTGGTTCGACCTACCGCCTCTCATGCAGAGGGTCCGGGGTTCGATTCCGGCTCGCACCTCTAAGTTTACTTAAGTGCGAAATTCATTAAATTCACCACTGAGCTTTTCGGTGAAGGAAAAAATCGTGAGGAAACCTGCGACGCATCTGCGAAGTAATTCAAAGATGTGTGTGAAGTTCCCAATCCGCACTGGGCCCGCGTGATGAGAGGAGGCCTGTGCCCAGCAGTGGGACGCAAATAGGCTGTAGTAGTAGTAGTAAAATACCCTTCCTTTAGTCTATGTGCCAATTTAATAGTTTTTCTCCCTTACCCTTTTTCTTTTTGAATAGGCTATCCCTCTAGGCCCGGTTCCTATATCCACGAAACGCCTCGTTTTGCCTACGGACGGTTGATTTTTGACATTTGTTCCATAGAGAATCTGTCAAATTTTAACCGTCCGTAGGCAAAACGAGGCATTTCGTGGATATAGGAACCGGGCCCTAAACTACCTCTAGTTTCATTACGTACTCTATGCAACATGTGAAACGATGCGAAAAAATAATTTCCTTTCTACACTCAAACATACGAGCGCTTTGCGGGATGAGGTATATGAGCCGATCTCAGACTGCCTTAACACTGTAATAAATATCTGATTGAAATAGCACATTTCTGCACTTTCAATACAACAAGTTTCGCAATCGACACGTCAAAAAAAATTCAAAATTCAATCATTTATTCAGCAAATTGGCCACATAGGGGCACTTTTACACGTCAGAAAAGAATTTACTAGCGCTTCCTAGACCCATTGCTTGAGAAGAAGCGCCGCAACAAACTCAAGCAGAAGGCCTTTTTTCAATATTTACACATAGTTATAACATTTACATTACATGTATAAAATATACATATAGGTACGTACTACAATTACATTGAAGGGATGTATAGTCCCTAACTTAAACTTAAATCTAAGATCTTAGAGATGTATAGTCTCCAAGGGTCCAGAAAAAAAAATATTATGGAGATGGCCTCCATTGTCAAATAAATATAAATTCCATAGATGTCGACAGTCTCAAAATGTCAATAAATAATGAAATACATCATGTATAAAAGAGTTCATTAATACATGTCAATAAGAACATGATGAGGTCTCTCGCTTAAAATGTTTGACTTAGTAATATATTTAAAGCTAATGATTATTTTTAAACGTCCTTGCAAGCATGAACAGACCGGACCCCACAGACAGCACCCGTTCACGAGCGTGACGCCTGTCTCACGTCCCTTTGTTAAGATTTAAAGTTATACTACTGAGACTGAGGCCACTGAGAATAAGGTTCTATTTTATAAAAAAATATAAAATATAAATAAATAAATAAATATCTTGGGACATTTCCCACATATTGACCTAGCCCCAAACTAAGCAAAGCTTGTAAGTACTATGGATGCTAGACAACGATATAAATACGTATATAGAGAAATACATACATAATATATAAATACTAACATCCATGACTCGAGTATAAACATTCGTGTTCATCACACAAAGTTTGCCCGGAGCGGGACTCGAACCCGCGACCATCGGAACAGAAGGCAGGGTCACTACCAACTGGACCAATCCAAACGTCAAAAAAAAACCGCACATTTTCCTATTGAGATGGCGGCAATCATCGGGCAACCATTAACTATCGTCATGTACGTGTAGCGGCACGATAGAATCTTTGGAGTGAGCTGTCTGTACTCACAAATAATTGTTAAAGAAACTTTCTCTCACAAGAATTCTCAAATTGAAAAGACAAAAGAAAACGGCCATGTGCGTGTCGGGACACCCTAAATGGTTCCGACGCATATTTTTGTAACTGTACCAAAATAACGAAAAATTAATTAATTCCTTGAAAACATTATTAAATATTCAACCGAAAAACATCTTGTAGTTTTAACAAAATGTTCTGCAATATAAATTTTCATGAGAAAATGAAAAAAATGTGCGAAAAAAATATTAATTGTAAATGTAACACGAAAGAACATTATCGAATGCGTGGATTTATCGTCCCACGTTAGTTTTACAGATTTGTGAATCGGTTTAATATTCATAAGACGGAATTGAATAAGTAATCTCGCAGCAAATTAAATCTTTCCCGAAAAAAGAACAAGCTCTCCTAAAGATTTTTTTCCCGAACCGTGTAAATACAGAAATTAAGTGCTTTGAGACATTTTCGTATTATCTGGGGTGTTCCGGTATCGCGAGGTTTTTAGGAAAAACGGTTTAATAATAAAACGTTAACACTTAATTCAAAATGATGATGATTTTCGGCAGTCGTTAGGTATATTTCACGCTATGAGACGGAAATGTTTTACTGACAGTAATTCTTGCTAAGCGTTTTATTTTGATATCCGACTTTAATGAACTATGCTTTTTTATGCTTAAGACCAATGAACAGGACAACATTTCCATCAGACTGTGGAAAGTATCCACCGTTACCTTTCATTTCATTTCATTTCATTTATTGAATTGCAATAACGCCCTGACAGGGCACACAATTATCTTAGTCTAACATTTTTTCCTATATAATAGTTATTATTGTTAGTACTTATTCATCTAATCATGCAATTTAATATTATTATTAGTGAATACTTTATATTGATTAATTTAAATTGATAATTGATTTTTTAACATAAAATAATAATTTATAAGTAAATGTCAAATTGAAAGAATTAATTCGAATACTATAAATTTAGGATTACATAATTTTTATTCATAACTATAATTTTGCAATTTTTCATCATTAAAAAATTCTTCCACAGAGTAGTAACACTTGCCTATGAGCAGTTTTTCTAGTTTGTTTTTAAATACTGTATCTCGCCGTTCTAGTTTGATTAATTCTGGAATGTTATTCATTATTTTTATACACTGGTAGTAGGATCCCTTGCTGTACATTTTCAGATTGCATTTCGGTAACATAAGTTTATTTCTATATTTTTGTCTAGTTTTAAAATCATCTGTATTATATTTAAATAAGTGAGCATTTTTTCTGACAAATAGGGCCGCTTCGAGTATGTATATGCATGGTAGTGTTAAAAGGCGGTGTGTGACGAATTGTGGGCGGCAACTATTGGGGATCCGGACGTTAGCTAGAATACGGACACACTTTTTTTGCATAACAAACAGCTGGTGGGCATCCGTACTGCCTCCCCACAGGAGCACGCCATATCGGAGCCAAGCGTAGGCATATGCATAATACGCGGATAACGCACACTCAAAATCCGTGTTCACTTTTAGAACGCTTAATGCATATATAAATTTAGCGAGTTTCGTTTTGATGTTTTGAATATGCCCTTTCCAGTTTAAGTTCGTGTCGATAGTTATCCCTAATAGTTTAAATTCGTTGACTTCCTCTATATTATTATTATCAATTACTAATTTTATTTCCAAAGGTTTTTTCTGTATTGGTTTAAATTGTATTATCTTGGTTTTTTTTGCATTTATTCCTAAATTATGATCTTCGAGCCATTTCGTTACCGCCATGAGATTGTCTTTTAGCTGAACGTTACATTCGTGGCTGTCGGTGCCATTCATTAGCAACGAAACGTCATCTGCAAACATTACGCATGTGGTGTGGTTGTTTAGTATTTTTGGGAGGTCATTGACGTACGCAAGAAATAAGACACATCCACATACGCTTCCCTGTGGGATTGAGCATGTGGTTTGGCGTTCCTGTGATTTTATTTCCCTTACTTCACAGGTTCGTTTATCGTAGTAGTCAAGTTGTACGTATTGGCTGCGGTTTTGTAAATAAGATTCAAACCATTTATGTGCCATACCACGAATTCCCATGCCATGCAACTTTGTTAGCAAAATTTCATGAGATACGCGGTCGTATGCTTTTGACATGTCTAAAAGTAGACCTACACCATATCTTTTATTATTAATATGTCCCAGAATTTCCTGTACATATTCATACACTGCCAGAGTTGTCGAGTGATCTTTTCTAAAACCATATTGATTTTTATTTAATATTTTATATTTTTCTAAAAACGCGTATACACGTTTTGTCATAGCTTTTTCAAATAGTTTTGAAAAAGTCGGCAAAAGTGCAATGGGCCGGTACTCGTTTATATTTTTTCTATCGCCGCCTGGTTTTAATATAGGTTTTATTTTTGCGAGTTTAAGTTGTTCTGGAAAACATCCATCACGAAAAGATTGATTAATTAATCGTGTCAGAGGTGCCGATAGCTCCTTTGAACACAATTTTATTAATGTTGGAGGTATTTCATCGTCCCCTAAGCTTTTCTTATTTTTTAACTGTCTTATCATAGTGGAAGTTTCATGTTGGGTAACTGGGGAAATAAAGATTGAATTGGTTACGGGCGTAAGTACGGGACGAGGCGGGAGCGGGCTGCGCGCGCGCGTGCGCTGCGCTGCGCCGACCGGTGAGAATGACTCGCCCACCGATGCAAAATATTCATTAAACGAGTTTACTATTTCTTGGGGCGATTCTGAATCTTTTAGGACAATATTTTTATAATGATCACTTTTTTTCCTTTGCTTTGTACTTTTTATAATATTCCACATTGTTTTGATTTTATTGTTCGTTCTTTTCATTTTTGCGGCGTAGTTAAGTTTTTTCGATATTTTAATACTTTTTTTTAAGATTTTTTCATATTTATGGCTATAGTTACGAATCGTTTCATTTTTACATAAATTATTCAAAATTTTTAGCTGCCTTTTTTGTTTACATGATATTCTTAACCCTTTGGAGATCCAATTATTTATGCGAGTTGTGTCCATTAATTTAAACCGCCTTTTTGGAATGTACTTGTCCAGAAGTGTCTTAAGTCTCATGGAAAATGAACGAAAATTTGTATTTACACAGTTACTATCCTTTACTATTGTTTCCCAGTCAATATTTCGTAAACTTTGTTGAAAGGCTAACATATTTTTTTCACTAAATATTCGCTTTACTGTGTGCCACGGGTGTTTCGGTGCTTGTTTTGTTATCAGTGTAGTTTTATATAGAACGCCTTTGTGATCCGAGATGCCGTAGTCCTCAACGGTGGTTGTAAAATTTTTCATATTCGTAAAAATAAGGTCAATACAAGATCGGGAGTTATTAGCTATACGAGTTGGTTCGTTTACAATTTGTTTCAAATTATAAGATAACATGATGTC
Source organism: Aethes cnicana (assembly GCA_963971205.1). Classification (NCBI taxonomy): domain Eukaryota; kingdom Metazoa; phylum Arthropoda; class Insecta; order Lepidoptera; family Tortricidae; genus Aethes; species Aethes cnicana. The sequence continues at coordinate 12,043,865 of OZ020284.1, forward strand.
CAACAATCTTTTACTAGCCGTGGTATTAGTAAGCATATTTATATTGAAATCCCCAACTATCAAAATGTTTCTCTTGAGTTCTTTTTGTTTAATTTTTTGAAGCACTTTATCTAAACAATCGAAGAATTTTTCTATTTCACGATCGGGTCTATAAATATTTATCACAATCATATTTTGGTTAGGGATTTCAATACCGCAGCATTCAAATATATATTCCTGAGAAAATTTTGTGATTTCTGGCAATTCAACATATTTAATATCTTTTTGTAGCAGAATAGCCACACCGCCACCTTGGTGCTGTGTTCTGTAGAATGCCGCGCCAAACTCGTAGCCGTCAATCGTTAGTAGATCTTCGTGGTTTATAGACATCCATGTTTCGGAGACGCAAAGTACTGATATGTTTGTATCAACTAAGAGTGTTTGCACCGTATGTATCTTATTTTTTAGACTTTGTGTGTTTTGTACTAGAATTTTAAATTCTTCCACGAAAGGAATTATTTTGATTTGGGGTATGGACTTGTTGGTCAACTATTGTGTAATCGATTGTTGTTGTGTGTCCACTGGCTTGCGTTGTGTGCGTGTTCAATGGTGATGTCTGAGCTTCTGTACTATTCCTCAGTGTGCTTCTTTCTGGGTGAGAGTGTAACAGTGTAGAACGTGTGCTTTCCTGTGTGGGGGTTATTTGTTTGCCATCTATAAAGAGCTTATTATTTTTTATAATGGCGTGCTTTCCATCGCGACGGGCTTTGATCATATTTTCCCGGAGTATTTTTCTTTCCTCCAAGGATTTGCTGTCTAAAACCCTGGACACCGCATAGCCAGAGTTTTTAAAGAGGTGAGCGTTTTCTAATACATATTTAGCCATTCTTTTACTTAGAAGTTGGATTCGAAGCGGACGACGGTGACCTTTTCTACCAATTCGAGTAGCTTCTTCAATATAGCCATTAATATTTATATTTAGAACGTCATAACACAAATAATCTATTCTTTGGCACAAGCTTGATTCTGTATCTGAATAGAGCTCATCTAATCCATATAAAATGATGGTTTTTTCAATGTTTTGGTAACTTGAAGGCTTTTCAATATTTTTGGAGTTAATTATCACTTCTAGTTCATTTTGTATTTTTTTATTTTCTTTTTCTAGTTGTTCTATTTTTGTATTTGTTTTTTCGAGTTCTGTTTGGAGTTGTGCTTGGTTTGTCGACAGAGTGGTGATGTTTTGTGTGATTTCTTGTGTCACTTTATGTATTATGCTATGTATTTGTTTATGTATTCGGTTTTCCATCTCCTGTATTATTTCTTTATTGTTAATTTTAAGTTTTGAATCTAGCAAGTTACTAATTTGTTCGAGTGTGGCAGGTGCGTAGCTTGTGGTGTTTTGGTTATAGCTGGTTGATGGAATGTTGTTCGTGTTGTGGAGTCTTTCTGAAGTTTGAGTATTTTCATCATATTGCAATAAATCATCTACGGACATTGTAGTGTCATCTAAGGATGGGATCCGTTTTTGTCTGACGGGTGTATCATCTGTTTTCCTGCGTGTGGTAATTCTGTCGCAAGAAGGACATACCCAGGAGCGCTTCAGCTCCTGGCCATTGCTCATGTAGTGTGATGTTGTCATATTAACACATTGATAGTGGTATAGTCCTTTACATGCAATGCACGTCAATAATTCTAAGCGGATGTTTATTTGTCGATCGCAGGCTAAACAATTCATGTTGATATGGTCAATATTGTGTAAATAGCATTTAAAATACGTATTTTTGGTTGACTGTGGTTATACTTGCGGTTTTCAAACCGTGTTTCTCGTTGCTGTGTAGCGCGTGAGCAGGACCGATGATTCGCCGAGCGGCGTGCGCGACAAGGACTCACGCGTCAGTTGATGAATCAGCTGGGTATCAGCCGTTGACTTTGTGATCACTGATTTAAATTGCACTAAAAACACTTTTCCGGCAGATTATAGTCATAATTTTTTACTTGTTATGAAGCTTTCACCTTTAGTCACACATATACACAAGTTACGGGTCAATTTCGGGATTATTTCTATTTTTTTCGAGTATTAATCGCGGAGCTATTCAAATTCGCTTCGCATGCTACCCGCGGTTTTTTTTTTTTTTTTTTTTTTTTTTTTTTTTTTACCTTTAGGTGTTAACGTCACCAATGCGTTGCCGATGTCGAATAGGGGACTACAAAATATTTATGCTGCAACACACGGCGGACACGGCCTATAAAAGCACGATTTCGAACACAATTCGAATAAAGTGTCAATGTTTGCATGCGAGGACGTCTGTACACTTGTAAATGTGTATGTACCACTACGCGGCCCAACGATTCACTCTCCATCTCCGGATGAAACAAATGACGGTAAGGGCGAGTTGCGCGCAGGCTAGATTCAGGCGGGTGATTCCGTGGCCATTCTGTACGTAGTGCTATTAAATATTCTGTGGCTGCAATTAGTCCTTATCTGGACACTTTTACACTTCATTTTTTTAAAATATCATATTATTATGAATTCAGTAAAGAAATATGAAATTTATAAAACCAATAAGAACCATGTAGATCGCGGTCTCTCATGTCAATGTCACTCTTAACTGTGACAAGTTAGAAGGCGCGTGGATGTAGCAATTATACCGGATGTGGCCTGTAAATTATTTATTTTCTTTTTTGTTTTTACATGTTTTTTTCCTTATTTCTTTATTTTATTTTTGTGTGTCATATGTGGTATGAAGAAATGTTTTTCTTCTTCTTCTTCTAATAGGAGCAATTTTTTTTAAAGATAATTCCACAGAGTAACAATAGTTACCTCAACCGGATCCTTATGCTCCCCGGTGCTTAAAATTGGAGCTAAAGTGATATAAATTAAAACCCACTACCTACTTCAAATTATTGAACACAATCAAGAATGACAAATGTCAAATATGCTTACAATACAATATGTTTGCAATACATTGCGGGCTCGATTAATTTTGTTAGATAATAACGGAAAATTTAATTTTAATTAGAATTAATTGAAACCATTTTGGACTTAATTACTGACAAGTTAAAGGGTCTAACTTATATTGAAATTGTTTGCTCCTATTACAGGCCATACCGTGTAGACACTGCGTCAACGGCTTAACTAGTGTCGTGTTATAAGTTTGTAGCAAGCAGGTAAACATTTCTAAAGAAGCGGAGGAGCTAGCCTATAATTTTGTAAAATCCAAAACAAGACGCAACTTGTTTCTGGATGACTTGGTGATTTAATTCAAAAGTATTTTAAAAGTTGTTTTTTTTTCGTGATAAAAATGAGATTTCGTGTATCCTGGCCCGTGGATCACAATTCCGCGTAAAAATGAATGCAGCGCTCACATCACGTCGTTAAAACTCCGGTTTTGTGAAGCGAATAAATCGCTTCCGAAACTTTTAATAGGAGTTTTAGGACATTTCCCGGACTAAGCAGGTGTGTATTGTGACATAGAAAATTGCCATTTTTAGCGCTAGTGCGAGTCGCGGGCGGCTGCTTGGAAGTAGTTATGCTTACCGTCAATAATCACTTATTTTTTTTATTCTTCTGATAAGCAGTTTAGATAGAGTTTAGATAGAGTTTGTTCGAAAATTAATAAATTTGCGTATGTGTTGTGGCGGTTAACAAAAATAACCGACCAAAAAACGGCCCTCAAGGCATATCATGGATACGTGGCCTCTAACCTCCGCTATGGGATCCTGCTTTGGGGAAATTCTGTTAACATAAATCGTGCTTTTGTTGCTCAAAAAAAATGTGTGCGAGCTTTATGCAACACTCACCTCGTACATCATGTAAAGGCTCCTTTGTATATCTGAAATTACTAACAGTGCATTGTATTTACATTTATGAAGTTTGTACATTTGTTAAATCGCAACCGGAAATGTTTAAAAAGATGCGTGATGTAGTGACGTTTAACACTAGATATCCTGAAAGACTTGTGATTCCTAAAATGCGTACAGTTTTTAAAAAGAAGAATAGTTATGTAATGTGTATTTTACTGTATAATAAATTGCCGGAACACATTAAACAGTTCCCACTTAAACTATTTAGGATCAAGCTGCTAAACTGGCTGTATGAAAAATGCTTTTACTCTGTCAAAGAATACTTGGACCATAAATAGCATGTTAACTAGATAAGACAAAATATTTGCATGACTCAGTTAAGTCTAAATGTATGATACCTACTAATAGAAAATGTTAAATTATCATCTTATATACTACATTTATGGCAAATAAATATAGTATTGTAGTTCTTACCCCGCTATACCTTATATATATTATATTTGGACGATGATATGATTAAAAGGTGAAAGACTTTATCATGAACACCGATTTTGATTACAAAGTGATTATAGGAACATTTTTTTATTAAGTACTAAGTAAGTAATAATAAGGACATCGTCGACGGAGATGGTTAGTGCCGGGATGCGTGGAAGAATGGGGATTGTGGATCGTGGAGTGCTTTTGCCCAGCGGTGAGAGATGAAATATGGTATGGAGATATTCCCGGTCCCGGAGAAGGATATAGGCTACTTTTTATCCCGGAAAACGTATAATTTCCGCGGGAAGGTTATAACCGGATACTTATCACGCGGACGAAGTCGCGGATAGCAAAAGCAAACCAGTTATGACATAAATTCGCCTTCCCGTATAAGTTTTTTTTTAACTGACTTCAAACACAACTTAAGAGTGGTATGGAGATAGTTGGAGTCCCGGGAAAGGCTACTTTCTATCCCGGAAAAGCGCATAGTTCCCACGTGACCGCGATAAACGAATTCCGCGGGGGCGAACTAGCTATCTATATTTATAAAACAAGAAAATGACTGACTGACTGAATAATCGATCAACGCAGAGCCGAAACTACTGGTCGTAGGGAGCTGAAATTTGGCATGCAGGTTCCTTAGTGAACGTAGAGGAGCACTAAGACAGGATTTCTCGAAATTCCCGCGGGAACGAAAAAAAACGGGACTTAACATTTTAATATTTCTGCGCATACGAAGTTGCGGGGAAAAGCTAGTATTAACAATATATGTTACTCGCCTTACAAAATCAAATAGTTTAAATACTGTTTAAAAAAGCCAATTTAGATCTTGTTAGCGCCTTAAATAGGCTTAGCTTATAGTGATGTAGTTTCATAGGCGCCGCACGTTCAAGGCTCGTCGACAAAAATTTAATCGACCCTCACTGGATTTATTGTGAAACTGAAAAGGGCCTCTATTTGCCCCGCGGCAACACTTGTCAGTTTGTCGGTTTGTTTAGGACGACGCTGACACGCACAGTTCGATAAATTGGGTTTTCATATATATATTGGACGTCGGACAAACATGTGTGTGGGTTTCCTTTACGATTTTTGATATGGTCTTAAGTTTTCTTGGTGGGATGTGAGGTTTGGTGGCGAAAATCAACGACAAAAAAATGAAATAACATCTTCAGTCCAATCTGAAACAAAAACTATATAATTTACCACTAAAAATATAAATGATGAAACTTTTGTACATTGAAAACATTTATACAATTCATTAAGTCACAAGGATTTTGACTGGTATCACGTGGGTAAAACTACTTTTTTTGGCTATAAAAGTGCCTACTACTACTACTTCAGCCTATTTGCGTCCCACTGCTGGGCACAGGCCTCCTCTCATCACGAGAGGGTTTGGGCTATAGTCCCCACGCGGGCCCAGTGCGGATTGGGGACTTCACTCACATCTTTGAATTACTTCGCAGATGCTTGCAGGTTTCCTCACGATGGTTTCCTTCACCGAAAAGCTCAGTCGTGAATTCAAATTGAATTTCGCACATAAGTAAACTTAGAGGTGCGTGCCGGAATCGAACCCCCGACCCTCTGCATGATAGGGTCGAACCACTAGGCCACCACGGCTTATCTGAAGATAATTTTATGTTTATTCGAAGGACGAGTGAAACCAAACAGCGCCAAGGGGCTCTATTCGAGCTCATGAAGGAAATCTATAGGGAGGGGAATAGGAAGTTCACTTTCGCTTCTCGGACAAAAGTGCAATTCAAGACGTCAAAGTGAAAGCTGAGGGATCGTATAGCGAGAGACTGAATGTACTTAGAAGAAAAGTTAATTTTAAAACATAGAACAATTTACTTGTAGTATTTAACATAGTACTTGTAAATTTGTATAATAAGTAGGTACTTTACTATTAAAAACTTACATGTTAAATAAGCAACTCCTACAAAATTGTTGTGCCCAACAGGGTCCATGATTTTTTGTTGATAGCTGTAACAATTACTTTGTAATGTAACACTAGAAATAATAATTATGGAATGCAATAAATAATTGAGTATTGTGAATTGAGTATTGAGTATTAAATCTTTTAACTTCGAGAGACAGTAACACCCAATTCTGATTGGTCTGTAGTTTGACATGTCTCAAATAGCTGTCTGCCAGGCTGCGGTCCGAATCGCGCTCAGAGCGCTCACAGCACCTTGCATCCCTTTTCCTCTTCTCTTAGAAGTCGACTGACTTTCAAGTGCTGTGAACGCTCTGAGCGCGATTCGGAACGCAGCCTATCTGTTATCGACACTGACATTGACAGTGACAAGGAAATTTTCGTTCTTTATCTTAATAGAATTGCTTTTTGTGAAACAGTGGATTTTGTTCTTTGAATCGAATTTTAAAAGTGATATCCCTCTTCGCTTTCGTAAGGATTTTGTTTATCCATATTTGGGGAAAGGGATTTCCCTATTTAAAACTTCGAATGAGGCCCCTGGTCCTTCATTTCGTTCCTATTTTATTGGATACTAGACCGTTTTAGACCGCGACTGCGTATGCGCAATTGCGCATTATTACCTATTATAACATGTAAAATCCCGTTTTACCCCGTTCCCCTGGGAATTTCGAGAAATCCTCTTTTAGTGCTCCTGTACACTCCTCATGGTACCTACATGTCAAATTTCAGTTTTCTACAACCAGTAGTTCCGGCTGTGCGTTTGCCATCAGTCAGTCAGTAACGGAAGAGTTTTATACGACATATATTGATTGATAGATACGTAACTTACATACAACGCACCAATATCCAAGTTTAATTGGGTATCCGAGATCGACTCGAAAATCTTCCTCCACCGTCTTTCTCATTCGATTTTTGCCGACTTCGTTATTTCAACTCACACTTTCAAAATTATACTTACTCACGTGCCGTGTAACTACATCGATGTATATTGTATACAATTAATAAACAAACAAAGTTGTCGTTATTATCAACACGTGTTATTTATAACAATACAAGATTATAGCAAACCATCACGACTGTTTGGTCTCCAATTAGTAAACTCAAACTTCCATAATTTGCAATAAGTACAAATGAACGCCCATTTTTCGGCAACTAACTAACAACCCTCGTCATAAGATTGTTCAGATAATTATGACGAAATCATTACATCTCTACAAACTTGTATTTACCGCTGCACAAATCCTTAAAGCAACGTTCCGTCGTACAGAATCCAGCCACTAACATTTAGAAGACCAAGTTCGCGGCCGCAAAGTAAAGTTGGTCCCACCATCACTACAGCAAAAAGCAATATACGAACATCAAAAGCTTACACTTGGCAAGGACACTCTTCTAGTTGCTAGAGTAAATGTGTATGTATTCGAAGTGAATAAGATTCATGATTGGTTTGGTTTTTGAAAGCATAATTATAGGAGTATATTTTGGAGAATACAGGCAATCAAAGTCAGTGGTTCTAGTGTGACATTGCTGGTCCTAAATAAATAAAACGGCGAAGTAAATTTGAAACAATATTGGTGCTTAGTCACCGCTAAATCTAGATAAATAAAGTAACGAAAGTCCTTAAAGTATCAAAGGGAAAATGAAATATTTTGTTACATTTATGTGTCAGCATTTGTCAGGACGTTTGATCTGAGATTTGTTATGTACGGTGTAGGAAAAATCCAAATGGTAACGAAATTATATTTTTGTAGGATATAACGAACTCCTCTTTCTTTGAAGTATTAGCGCGATAACTAAGTTTTCTTTTTTTATGTTGGTGTCATAGAATTTAAGTCTCGCATTTTTTTAATTTAATTAAGTAAATGCTATTCTGCCTTTAAACACGTTATTGCACAGTTATTTATTTTTGTTAGCAGGTAAGTATTGATTGAATTTAAATTTTGAAGTGTCCGTAGTGCTAACTTAATTGCCAAGAGGATCAGAAACAATGTACTTAATACCTAACTGTGTACCTAAAAAAAACAATTTGATTCCGCTACATTTTTTAAAATTTGAAACGGGTGTCATTAAGTAGGTATTATATGTAGAGACCGGCAGCGCATTGGTGATTTCAGGATTGGTGACTACCAGGTGGCGGTTACCGCTTGTCATCAGGTGACCCGCTTTGCTTCTGTACAAAAAAGTGGCTTAAATTATTTCTATCTTACCATGAAAATATTGAGTTTTCTATCAAATTCCTAAACAAACTCCCCCGTCGTCGGCAGCGCGAACTAAAACAAAAATTAAAAACAACAGTGATCACACCAATTGATTTTACAAACTTCAACCAAACATTCGCGTTCGAATCCCTACTAATTCGAAAACAAATTTAACTTTGCCGCTCTCGAAACACATCCACTTTAAAGTTCCGCCTTGTGGCTGGTTGGATAGATGTGTTATTATTTCACGCGGGGCGCATGATCAATTTGGTAAACTACTGACGTTCTGGAACCCAATTTACATGTAAATTCATCGAAGTCGCGTCTGATAAACATTACTGCGGTTCAAGTTGCGCGCACTTGTAAACTGCCAGTAAACTCGTCAAGCAGTACTACTGTATTTATTTATTTATTTATTTATTATGGTTTGCCAACAGGTACAATACCATAGCACATGCACAAAATAAACGATTAGTACGATAACATCAAGAGTATCCACCCAATTACAGGCAAACACAGCATGCATTATAAAGATAACGCTTAGTGTAAAGTAAAAACAAAGAAAACCTAAGTGAGTAAAAAAAAAAATATATAGCAAGATAAACAGTTATGTCTATGTAAAATTTGGATATCAAAAGTTACAAAATCTGAGATACGTAACAAAATCGTGAGGCAAGAAACATTAAACCAGGGAATAAGATCCCTAGTGAAAAGATTAACAAAACAAAAATAATTTACAAGCTTTCTAGAAGCCAACGACATTATAAATTATACTTAAGTCTACATAAAAATGTCCTGAATTGATTTTTTGACATGTTCAATATGTCTATTCTATGATTCTTAAATAAATCATTATGCTTATTACATATCCTCGGTATAACACTGTGAAATCCAACGTTGGTTCTATAAATTCTAGTAGAGAATGGCCGAAAATTGGCTAGTCGAGCCTGCTGTCGCGGAACAGTCCAATTGATTTTTTGTAGGAGCTGCGGGCAGTCCAGTGCACCGGTAGTTATTTTATGCAGTAGCAGCTGGTCAGAAATCCAACGGCGATCCTCGAGGGTAATCATTTTGAAGTATCTTAAGCGGTCCTTATAGGACTTAAGCAACCGAAGTTTCCCTTGGTGAACAGAAAGTAAGAAAAGGAATCGCTTTTGTAGTCTTTCGATCCTCTCTACATGGCATTTATATAAGGGGTTCCAGATATTTGAACAGTACTCCAACAGACTACGGACTAATGCAAAATAAGTTGTCTTTAAAGCTGTCATATTTTTAAATCTTTTACAGTTTCGCCAAATAAATCCCAAGAGTTTGTTCGCTCGCTTAATGATGTCGTCAAGATGTGAGTTAAAGGATAGTCCTTTATCAAGTATTACGCCCAAATCTCGTATCTGTGAAACTTTTTCTAAAAGTACGTCATTTATAGTGTAGGATGTAATTAAGGGTAAACGTTTTTTTGTGAACTTTATATGTTTGCATTTTCCTATATTGAGCGGTAGTTTATTTGCAGTAGTCCAATCTGATATGCGGTTTAAATCGTCCTGAAGTTGTTGGGAGTCAGAAGCATCATTGATTACTTTCGTAATTTTTAAATCGTCTGCAAAAAATGAAAAATTCGAGTGATGAATTACTTTAGTCATGTCGTTTATGAATATAAGAAATAATGTAGGGCCTAAATGGGAACCTTGAGGTACTCCTGAAGTCGCCTCGAAACTATCTGATTCATATCCGCATATCAATACTTTTTGTGATCTAGATGTAAGGTAAGAAGAGAACCAATCCAGCAATTTACCGTGCACGCCAACGCTGATTAACTTATGTATTAATAAGCAGTGGTCAACTCGATCAAAAGCTTTGCTTATGTCGGTATAAACTGCGTCAATTTGAGAGCCCTTGTCCAGGATTTCTGTTACAGTGGAGACGTGCACAGCTAAATTTGAAACAGTAGACATATTACTGCGGAAACCATGTTGCTGGGGTGTAATGAAAGGCTTAACATGTATAGTCAAGACGGAATTAACCAACGATTCAAAAACTTTACCAAGAATTGATAGTAAAGAAATAGGGCGGTAATTTTGTACGTCAGTCTTATTCCCTCCTTTAGGAATCGGAATAACATTAGCCTGTTTCCAAACAGATGGGAAAACGCCTGAAATAATTGAATAGTTATAGATTATAGTAAGAGGATACGACAAAGCCCTGGCGCAGTTGACAATGAAAACCGCAGGTAATTTATCTGGTCCTGGACCTTTGTTCTTGTCTAACTTTTTAAAACACTTTTCAATCTCGTGGCAAGAGAAGGAAAGGGAACCTAAGGTGTTAATGTGTTCGCCGGTATCCGTTTGTGGTACAACATATGAGTTTACATCATTTATCGTAGCGTAAACGGAAGAAAAGTTTTTGGCAAATGCCTGACATATTAAGGCTGGAGTCGATACTTTTGATCCTTGAAACGTCATTTCGTTGGGTATTGTACCCTCTGATTTACGTTTAGATCGAATGAAGGACCAAAATACCTTCATATTATTTTGAGCTATAGAGGATTCAATGGATTGCATATAATTTGCGTAACACAAGTCTATTTGTTTATGGCAACGTGCCCTTGCATCTTTGTATTCTATTTCATCGATCGGGTTTTTATATCGTTTCCATTTAGCGCGCAATTTATCTTTTTCCCTAATCAATTTGATTAGGTTTCTTGTATACCAAACAGGATAACGACCACTGCATGTCGTCATCGTTGCAGGTACATGTTTCTCGATAATATTATTTAGGATCGTGTAGAACATAGTCGTCATTTCATTCACATCATCTAAAGGCTCCAAAATAGCCATCCAGTCGATTTCCTCAAGTTCGGCATTAATCATGTTATAGTTCGCCTTAAAGAAATTTAGCTTATTTATACGAATTTTGTTTAGGAACGAGACGGTAGAAAAATTGAAATTAATTTTAAGTGGAGGATGGTGGGGATCTACTTTAGACAGAGGATAGGCACTTTGCACCTTCGTAAATTCATTAGAACTTAATATTAAATCTAAGCATTTGTTATTGTTGTTTTTAATAACATTGTATTGACGCAAATTATTTAGGGACATAAAGTCTGCAAGAAGACTACTTAAACCGTTTGGACATGCTTGTAACGTAGTTACAGTCGATTCTACTTCGTTCACCGCCGGATGCCATTCGATGCTACCTACATTGAAATCCCCGAGAACCACCGATGTGCCTCCGTCGAGCGATGCCAATGCATTGCTTATAAAATCGAGTTGAGTATTTAGTTTTTCACACGAAACTGGAGGGGGTAAGTAAATTGTACATACGTTAAGGTAATTTATTGACTTGTTTTCACGATAAGTAACTTGTACCCAAATATCCTCGTTTGAACTTTCAAGGTCATGCCTGCGTACCGAACTGTGTTTTTTAGAAACGGCAACTAGCACACCACCTCCTTCCAGCTTCAAGCTTCCACTACTACCGCGATCTCTACGGTAAATAACATAATTATCATTTAGAATTCCCGCGTCAAAGACAGTCTCGTTCAGCCAAGTCTCTGTCATCGCTATAATGTCGTAGTTACAGTTCAAAGATTGCAAATGTAATTCGTTCAATTTTCCTCTGATACTTCTCATATTTTGATAGTATATTGTAAAATTTGACATTTTGCTCAGTTATAACAAGCTCAGAAAGCACAAACGGAAACTAAAATAAAATACAGTAGAGACGCTAACTAACAAGACTACAATAATAGAATTATGTATACGTAACACGAACAATAAACTACTCGTTGAGAGATGCCAAGACTTCCGTGTTTTTAATCCAAATAATAGCTGATGAGTCATCCTTCCTCAATAATACCCGTCCATTGCGGGCCCACAGATACTTGTATCCCTTCTCCCTCCTGAGCGCTCGGGCCTTGGCCTGCAGATCGCGGTTGTAGGCCGACAAATGCTCAACGACGTAAACCTGGTATCGGGCCCCAGCCAGCCCGAGATGCGACGAATGAAGCCTCTCGGATGGGTTGGCCCTATTGAATTTTATGCAGGCCGCCAGGAGCTTGTCGCGCGCGAAGCGGGAAGGCAACTTGACAATCACTGACCGCGGTCTCGGCGAGTCGCTGTTCATCTTGCCCACTCGGGTACAGGATACGATGTCAGCCTCCTGGATTGGGCACGACACCACGTTTCCTAGTTGTAAGACAGTGGTAAGGAGATTTTCACTGCTGTGTTCGGGGAGGCCTTGTATTTCAATATTGTTTTCTCTTGCGCGTTGCTCCGATTGAGACATACGGTAATGAAAATCATTTACGTTCTTGCGCAATTCTTGGTTCTCAGAGCGCAACACAGAAGTTTCGGAGCGGAGATTAGAAATTTCAACCTCCAATTCGCCGGTTTTGCTAGATATGGCACTAATGTCAGCTTGCATACTTTTGACGGCATTTTCGAGGTGTTCAAACTTAGCTGACCAAGTTTCAATCCTGCTAGCTAACCCATCAAACTTATCGTTGAAATTATTTTTTAGTTCAACAATGTCGAGAGTTATCTTTTCAAATTTGGCGTTCATGGTATTCATCAAAGCCTCTGTATCGATACTCACAATCGACGGCAAATGACCGACGTCGGTCTCGGAGTGTTCATTCAACAGCAGCTGGACCTTGGGGCTATTAGTTACCGACGTAACTTTTTTAGAAGAAGTCTTACAATCGGAACACTTCCATTTTTTCAAGTTCATTGGTAATATTTTTTTGAACTCATTTTCCGAAAGTCCAGCACACGAAAAGTGTGTACATTTATCGCAACCTGTGCATTTAATTGAGTCACTTGATTTGATCACTTCTTTGCATTTGGAGCAATTCATTTTCAATGTAAAATAAGGTTCGCAGTCTCAGTACAATTGAGCGCACGGGAATAACGCACCTATGTCCTTGATGTTTACACTCAATTTGGCAGATACTCTGCCGCGAAAGCCGTGTTATGATTAACTGCGCGTGCCAGACCTCGAAGTAAAGGTCGCAAGCGCCATGCAGATTGCGTCGCTTACGACGTTCTGAACGAGCACTTCCACTAACCGTATAGTTAATGCTGACGGTAATTTAAGTTTAAAGTTAAAATTAGATACGATGATTTCTCAATATTTACACCACGAAATGTTACTTTTCCACCACTGTTCAATGATTATAATGTTTATAGTCACTTTACACTAAAAATTGTCAACTCAAACTTGATCTTTACTCATTAACATGATTAAATAACGAAGAGCAAAAACAAAACACAAGCGCACCGTCAACTACCCCGGGTAAGCTGTTCACTCACGTATAATTATAAACTGTGGCTTTTGACTTCTTTTGTAACAAAAACTACAAATATTGGCTCCTAAAAACTACTGCTGTTCGTGAACAAAAAATAATAGCTATATTTTGCAAATTAAATGGAACATGCGTTGTAAATATTTTTTACCTGCCATAGCTTCTGCCCGCTATTTCATTCGCGTGGAATTTGGTCATAGCTTACGTCCTTTCCCGGGACTCCAACTATCGCCACACTTACCGTTCATCTAAATCGGTGCAGCGGTTGTACCGTGAAGAGGTAGCATACAGATAATAATACACTCAACAGCAATGAACTCTATGGTAAATTCTTGTAAAAGTGCCCCTATGTGGCCAACTTGCTGAATAAATGATTGAATTTGAATATGAATTTGGGTCACTTTGAGCATTTTCCATACAAAGTGACCCGTATTCATTGCTGTTGAGTGTAGTTTGCGTTTAAATTTCAACTTGAAAATATTTTAATTTCCAAAATTCAACGAACAAAAAACGTACCTACCGTGCCTGGGGGTTCCCTTCTATAAATAAATAATAGGCGAACAAGTAATACACAACACGCGTTGTATTTGTGAGAACAAATATAAACTTACTTCACAGTTATTGCATACCGCCATCCACTTGTGAATGTGAATGTTACATTGTGAGTGAATATATTATGTGAATCCGAGCAAATGTAGTTATAATTAAGTTTTCTGTTTAACTCCAGTCATGCGTTCATTTTAATTTCATTTTAGTTTTATTGCGAATAACATTTCTGGGGCGGTCACTCGTAGTGGGTAGTGGGAATGTTTTATCTTGCCTCGAACAATATCTTTTACGTCACCCTTGGCCATAAAGTGGGATTTTCTGCCCGCTACGCGGAGAGAAAATCTCACTTCTTGGCCAAGGCAAGACGTAAAACTTTTGACAAACCACGGGTGGTAATTCGTAAAGCCCCAGATCGCATATTTATGGCCCTCACCTTCGGTTCGGGCCACGGAAACCTGCGATCTGGGACATTTACGAATTCACCACCCTAGGTCTGTAATGTACTATTACGTTACGTGACTGCATGCAGGCGTGTGATTATGGATGCTGTTACGTCACATAGACGTGTTACCCTTTATACTTACTCAGTTTGCTAACAGGTACGATATAGGTAAAACGGGCGATCAATAAAATAAAATTAATTTTACTTAAGATTATTTACATTATAAAAACACGCACTGTATGATTTATTTCATGGTATTTATATTTTTTTTAATAAAAAAATAAAAACCGCCTTCAAACTCCGACAGACTGCGATGTCAATGTCAAGGCCACTATATGATTATCATTTCTTTGGGTCGGTTCACTTGACACCGACTTCGCAGTTTTTTTATTTTATTTAAAAAAATTTTTTCGGCTACAGTTTCCAAGCATTACTATAGAAATACATAAGCAGGGAAATTGACAGCAAAATCATCTACGTGCTAGCAAATTTTGAGGAGTTCCCTCATTTTCTCATGGAACCCATCATCAGAACTGAACTAAATTAATATGGGACCAATGCGGAAATACCACCTTTCGATTAAAAAAGAACCATCGAAATCGGTGCACAATTGACGGAGTAATCGCGGAACATACATACAAAAAAAAACATACAGACGAATTGGAGAACCTCCTCCTTTTTTGAAGTCGGTTAAAAACTACGTTTTAAATACCTGACCTTTGCTATATATATAACTATATAATAATCTGTCGTAGATTTTTTTGATCTCGAATTAGCAAACCGACTATAGTTATTTGTACTTACGAGTTCCGAAAATAATTAAAATATCGAATTAAGTATTAAGCTTTATGCAGATCGGTACTTGCTTTTTTTAAATTTGGTAGTGAGTGCCCACGGTGAAGAGGTACACTTTATATAATTGAAATTGAGCTTAAAGTAAAGAAAACTTATAATTTAATCGTGTTGAAACCCAGAAGGATAGGGACTTCGAAATAAAGACAAAGTTCGAAAACTCCGGAGTTAGACGATGTTTTGTGTCAACGGCTTAAAATTTAATTACTACTACTTCGGTCTTATCTGGCTTTTAATTTGATTCAGTGTCGTGTAAGTAGGTACCACTGAAAAATCGTTTTTTTTTTTTAAATATAGACAGTTTTTGCCCGCGACTTCGTATGCGCATAAACATTTACACATTCTCGTAATGATTTCGGGAATCCTCTGATATTTCTCCCTTACACTACCCCTTACTATAATTATGCCAAATTTCAGCTTCCTATGATCAGTAGTTTCGGTTGTACGTTGCAGTCAGTCTGTATGTAAATGTTCTTTTATCTTTATATTTATCTTTTATGCATTCAAACCTTTCTTGTTAATAACTCTGTCTATTAGTGAAAACCGCAAGAAATTCCGTGGAGCAGTTTTTGAGTTTATTTAACAGACAGACGGGAGGGATTTTGTTTTATAAATCCTTCTCCCAGACCCCATTTTTTCCTGTTCCCGTAGAAATATCGGGAAATTCTCTTTTAGTGCTCCCAACGAACCTACATTCCATGTTTCAACATTCAATACGATCATTAGTTTAGGCTGTGGGCTGTGTGTCAGTCAATCTCTGAGTAAGTGACGGAAGAAGATGATTTGTGATGAAATTGTAATGCATTGCAGGCGTTTGAGATTCTTGTTAGCGACTAGCTGTCTTAGAACTTCGTTTGCGTAAAACGAAGTTTTTATTTAAATGAAACAAATCTCTCTACTCTGTACACCTGTCAAAACTACACGAAAATCCTTTCAGTGCCTAGTTTCAAAGATGTACGCTAATAAACAGACAGACAGCTGGATATTTCAAACCTCTAATTTGTGTTATAATATTGATCACTCATTAAGAAGGTGATTTCGAACACTAAGGCACAAAATATTTAATAGTACTAGAATAACTAAGGTACAATAGGGATGACGACAACTTTTTTTTTCCTTAGTCTATCAGTAAGATTATTGAAAAGTATTGAACACGATTTTTTTTAATTTATCACGTAATAAAACTTATACGGAGATATATTGAGTTGAAATGTCGCGTAACGTCACGGTTAGGTACGATTTATAACCTAACGGTGACGTAGTTAGCCCCCACTCTCCAACTTTAATGCGTTTTAACTTAGTCATTCTTTGTTAATTTGATAAAACTAAAAATACGTGTCTAATATTTTTTTATTACCTGACTGACGGACTAATTAGAATTTCGATTTCTTCACCCTGTCGTCATCCCTATTGGTCGATTCCCCTTCACGCCAGAATGAAGTGATAATGCACAATAAGTAAGTCCATTGCAACAATTCGTACGAGAAAATCTCCGAAGTTTGAAATTTTCTACAAGAATCAAATCAAATTATATGGATATGTGCTCTCAAATTCGCGTTTATAACATTTTATACAGGACTTGAGTGTGAAAATGTCATATCCATATTAGATTTGCGTTGCAACTTTGTGCATTTTATGTGTCTTAAAGCATTTTTATTGCAGAATTGAGTGGAATCGCTGCAGCCAATGCAAATCAAATGTAAGAAAACTTGAAGTATTTAGATTCTTTCGTATTGTAAGTGTACATTATAGGCTAAGGGCTGATTTTTAATCGTCAGATGAAAATTCGTCGAATAGTCAATAGAAAATTTGAATTTGTTCCGGAATAAATTCGAATTTTTGTATGGAACTATGGACTATCTGAAGAAATACCTAGTAGTATAGTTTAAGTATATTTGTTCTTTGCTAGTGTCTAAGTATATTCAGTAATGTTGGTTTTTATGGCACCGCCCCTAACCATTTTCTGCTTTGCCTAAAGGTTGACTGATAGAGAAGGCCTCAAGGCATTAAGTCCGCCTTTTGTACACTAAGTTTTTTCTGTGTGCAATAAAGTTTAAATAAATAAATAAGAAATATCTGACGATTGAAAAATCGGGCCTTGTAGGTACAGGTGTTCAAAATGACCTACACACGCCCTTAACGTCTTAAGAATAAGGTCGTGTGAAGGTCATTTTGAACACCTGGACAGCTTATCTACTTCTGCTGCTGACTGTATAAGTCATTTGAAATCGATACTTCAATTACTTATATTCGTAAAAAGCCGCCGGTCACCACGGTCTATTGGTTCGGCCTACAGCCTCTCAGGCGTCAGGTGTCATGCATGAGGGTCAGGGGTTTGATCCTGGCTCGCATTTCTGAGTTAACTTGGAGGAAAACATCGCAAGGAAACCTTCACGTATCTGAGAAGTAATTCAAGGATGTGTGTGAAGGAAGTCCCTATTCGCATTGGGCTCGCATGGGTACCGAACCCTCTCATGACGGGAGGAGGCATGTGCCCAGCAGTGAAATGCAAATAGGCTGTAGTGTGTGTATATGTGCTATCTACTACTACTACTATAGCCTATTAGCGTCCCACTGCTGGGCACAGGCCTCCCTGAGGGTCTCGAGATGAGTCACGAGAGGGTGGTGGGCTATAGTCTCCACGCGGGCCCAATGCGGATTGGGGACTTCACTTCACACACATCTTTGAATTATACTTAACAGATGAGCTACATATCTAAGTTAGTTTATACTTATATCTATGCCCCGTTGTATTTTGATTTACAAACTTGATTACCCGTCTTAGAAAACCATTTTAATCACATCAACACATTTTGATTCATTGATTATGACAAACAAGCATAAATAAAGAAGGCCATAACAGTTATTACAATGACCCTATAAACAATCTCGGATCTATAAACTGGGTATAAATTATGTTTACGAGAGCAATAACATTCATAATCAATCCAATAACAACCATAACCACTTATCGCTTAATGCTTACGGAATAGCTGTCGTATTTGTTACACGGATTATTATAGTATCTGTTAACTAACTATACCTATAATAATAATAATAATAATAATAAATTTTATTTCGGGCATCTAGGCCCATATTACATATACCTTAAAGACTAACATACATATTAAAATGAATCTTAAAAACTAACACGATTGCTTCTTCGTCGTGAGGCGCACTCTGGAATCGCTGTCCAGTCTTCCACGGAAGCGACGGAACACGACTCCCTTCGGCCAAAATTCCTCTCTCGTGAAGGTTGACAGATGTTCGGTGGGAACCCTCACCACGAACGAACTAAAATTCACGCTGTGGCGTGGCTCCAACCGTTCAACCCTCAGGGTGAATTTGGTCTTCACTCGTAATACTCCACAATCTCCTCGCTCTTAGTGGACCTATAATAGTTAGTACCTCCGCGACCGAAGATGGCTAAAAATGAGAGCTAGCTATATAGCTTGATGAAACTTGGTATGTAGGGGGCCCTATAGGATAAGATTCCGTACAAAGTAGGTACTGGTCAGATTGACAATTGTGTTTATATTACTAACAAATTGGAAAAGAAAACATATGTACAAAGTCTGCGTTTTCTTTACCCTGAAACCTGATTTTAAAGTTTTGTAAAGAGATGGGTCTTTAAATTTCATAGTTAGAAAATTAAGTATGAGATTGCAAGCAGTCTAAGTAAGTAAATTTATAGTTCCCAACCCATCCAAAATCTTATCCCAACAACTACTTAGTATGAAAATATAAGTAACCAAACGTTAGGCCAAGGTCGGACTCTCCTGGTTGTAAACAGTCATCCATTATAGGGTGCCAATAAATATGCTGTATCGGCCGGACACTAAAAAGTCCTTTAGTACCGTTTGGTAACTAAAATTGGTAACCAGCTTCGAAACGAGAAAGAAATACCAATTCGTAACTGGCTACATACAGGGAATTTTAGATTTTTGTTTTGTAGCTAGTTACCAAATTTAGTTACCAAACGATAGAACGCTGGCCCAATACGTAACCGGCTACAAACTCGGAATCTTGATTCCCATTTCTGTAGCTGGCTACGAAATTTTGGTTACCAAACGCTACTAAAGGATAATAAAAAGTTATTATGAAAATGAAACGAATGTGTCATATTATATGATTTGGTATAAATATTTTATATCGATGTCGTTCCGACTTCTACGTGGGCGAAGCCGCGGGAATATGCTGGTTATATCATAAGCTTACCAAATCTGTTTATACAAATACTCGAAGACACAAGATAATTCAAGTCACCTTTTAAACTTTTGTAGCAATAGTAACCTGAAACTGTCAACCACTGACAACCAAACGTGAAACAAGTACAGCATGACACAACTTAGAAGGCGCGTGGCGAAGCACTTAAGCCGTTGACGCAGGGTCCATAACTGCTTAATCCCCGCGCCTTCTAATTTGTGTAAACCTGTAATCAGCGTTCCGATGTAAACGGCGAGACAGCGATTTTTGTACCATGTACTTTATTAACGTCAATTTCAGATATGTTCTTAATCTGAAAGTGACATCATCTGTCCTGAATCCTTAATCTGTAAGTGTGGCACAGGGCGGACACGGTCTATAAAAGCACGATTTCGAACAACAATTCGAAAGTGTCAATGTTTGCGTGCGAGACCGTCTGTGTGCGTGCAAGGACGTCTGTACACTTGTTTATTTATTTGACAATGGAGGCCATCTCCATGATTTTTAATATATATTTTTTTTCTGGACCCTTGGAGACTATACATCTCTAAGATCTTAGATTTAAGTTTAAGTTAGGGACTATACATCCCTTCAATGTAATTTTAGTACGTACCTATTGTATATTTTACACATGTAATGTAAATTTTGTAAATTTTGAAAAAAGGCCTTCTGCTTGAGTTTGTTGCGGCGCTTCTTCTCAAGCAATGGGTCTAGGAAGCGCTGGTAAATTCTTTTTCTGATGTGTAAAAGTGCCGCTATGTGGCCAATTTGCTGAATAAATGATTGAATTGAATTGAATTGAATTGTAAATGTGTGTGTACCAACTACGCGGACCACTGATCCACTCTCCATCTCCGGATGAAACAAATGACGGTAAGGGCGAATTGGGCGCGAGTCGCGCGCCGGCTAGATTCAGGCGGGTGATTTCGTGGCCATTCCGTATGTAGTACTATTAAATTTCTTTTGTTTCTTTCTTTCTTTCTTTCTTTAATATGGTTTGCCAACAGGTACAATACCATAGCACATGCACAAAATGAACGTGTTAAATATTCTATGACTGTGTTGTTCTTCGCCCTGCGTCGAAGAAAACATTCCACCACCATCTCCACAATAGCCTATTTACGGCCCACTGCTGGGCATCAGGCCTCCTCTCATCACGAGAGGGTTTGGCTTATACTCCCCACGCGGTCCCAGTAACTGGGGACTTCTCACACTTCCTTGACTTACTTCGCAGATGCATGCAGGAAAACGATGTTTTCCTTCACCAAAAAGCTCAGTGGTAAATTCAAATTGAATTTCGCATATAAATACTTTCAGAGGTGCGAGCCCTATTCGAACCCCCGACCATCTGTATGAGAGGCGGTAGGTCAAACGAGGAAACGTTCAGACTATAAATGGAATACCGACATTGAAATGCAAACACCATTTTCAATACACGCGTGTAGTTGTATTTTAAACGTTGTTTGTATTACCTGCATAATACAGTGCGCTTGATTGAGTTATAGGCTGCACTGTATCACTACCATGAGTTTACAGTAACCGTACTCGCTAGCGACTACGTAAACGATTTGTATGAAGAATTTTAGTTCAACGGGTGACCGCCAGGGGCGCTGTACTATTCCTCATACAAATCGTTTACGTAGTCGCTAGCGAGTACGGTCACTGTAAACTCATGGTATTGATACTGGCGACGGACAACTAGCTATTTTCACAGTGAAACTTTCACATTTTCATGAAAAATTCTGTTTCCACGCTGCTTTGGTGTTTTGTTTTGTCTAACATCGCAATTTTACGTGAATTTTCAAAATAAAAATGATAATTCTGCAAAACTGAAACGTTTCAACGTAAATACTTACAGAGAAGTAGTGAAATATAAAAAAAACATCACTAGGCCGCAATCTATATACCTACTACTACTACTGCAGCCTATCTGCGTCCCACTGCTGGGCACAGGCCTCCTCTCGTCTCGGCTTGGGCTATAGTCCCCACGCGGGCCCAGTGCGGATTGGGAACTTGACACACATCTTTGAATTACTTCGCAGATGCGTGCAGGTTTCCTCACGATGTTTTCCTTCACCGAAAAGCTCAGTGGTGAATTCAATGAATTTCGCACATAAGTAAACTTAGAGGTGCGAGCCGGAATCGAACCCCCGACGAGAGGCGGTAGATCGAACTCTAGGCCACCACGGCTTCATCTATATACCTACGTTATGCCAATAACAAAAGGGGGGAAACTGCGAAAAACAAAGGTTTCGACATCAATTATTAGCATTTCGGTCGCCACTTGCGAACTACAGTTAAACGAGAAAAATAAAAAGGATTTATTTCGTTCACATTTCGATAAACATGACGAAAACAGGTTACACAGGGTGGCGAAAAGAAATGAGCAAAGAACTTACTGACATTTGTAAGTATTTATATTGTAAGTTGTACGATTTATGGTTTTCAATTATTAAAACAGACAATGATTATGCAATTTACCTGATGTAGTCATAGCAGTCTATAGGCATAAAGTGCCATTGATGCGTCACTACCAGTAGTACGTTGACAATTTAATAGGCATGACGACAGGGTGAAGAAATCGAAATTCTAATTAGTCCGTCAGTCAGGTAATAAAAAAATATAATACACCTAATTTTTGTTTTATCAAATTAACAAAGAATGACTAAGTTAAAACGCATTAAAGTTGGAGAGTGGGGGCTAACTACGTCACTGATAGGTATAAATCGTACCTAACCGGGACGTCACGTGACATTTCAACTCAATATATATCCGTATAAGTTTGATTACGTGAAAAAAGAAAAAATACGTGTACAATACTTTTCAATATTCTTCCTGATAGAATAAGGAAAAAAAATTGTCTTCATGCCTATTGCGAGAAAATTATAAACGAAGATAGATTGCTGTAGAAAATAAATGCTTCTCTTTCAAGGTTATACATTTTTTCCATCCTGTATTCTATCTGTGGAGTTATAAAGGCATCGTAGGGCTAAATGGGAGTTTATTCTTTGTTTAACGCCATTTCCAAAATGCTCTCAACATAAAATACTGTTTAGTAAACTCTGCTTATCTCTTTTATAAATAGATCTGAGGTTTTGCGAGAGATTTGAATCACGCGGTGGATTTTCGTTAAAATCTGGTTCTACCCATACTAATATTATAAATGTGAAAGTGTGTTTGTTTATTTGTTTTTTAGGGTTCCGAAGTCCACAAGGAACCCTTATAGTTTCGCCATGTCCGTCCGTCTGTCCGCACTATTGCTCGGAGATGCTTAGTTCTAGAAAGCTGTAATTTGGCATGAATATACATATTAGTTACGCTGACAAAGTGGTATAATAAAATTTTGAAATATATTTTTTTATAGGGTACCTCCCCTACTCGTAAAGTGGGGATGTAATTTTTTTTTCTTGCGTACCCCATGGTGCGGCATATCGTTGAACAGGTCTTCAAAAAAGAATGTGGGTTTGTTAAAAGCATTTTTTGATTAAGTGATGCGTTTGTGAAATATTAAGCTTTAAAGTGCTGTTTTTTGTTAGAGTCACGTGTCCTCCCCCCCTGCCAGCTAAATGGTGGTATTTGGATGGCTGAAAAAAATCACGATTGTGGCATATATAACGTAGTTGAAAGGAAAACTATCACAGCTAAGTAGGCTGTACAAACTTCCGAGTAATAGTCGACCAACTTATGAAATGATTAAAATACCAATGATTTTTCTCGAGCGGCAGGGGCATCGGGCGGGCACGTCATACCACAGGCTAGCTAGATGCCAATAAGTCTTAGAAAGGTACTGTGGGCATCGTCAACTTCGGAACCCTATACTTTGCGCGTGGCCCGACACGCACTTGGCCGGTTTTTTGTTTGTCCTTCCTTCACGTCCCAACGAATGGACCGATTTAGATGAAATTTGGTATGGAGAGGTATGGAGATAGTTTGCTACTTTTCATCCCGATATTTCCTCGGGTCAAACCAATTTTTCAACACTTCTATAACTATAACTGTCTATACGAATAGTATCATCGGGTACGCAAATTCGAAGTCTACGCGGGATGAAGTTCGCGGGCATCGGTTAGTAATTTTATAATCATAAACATTGAACAGCTACACTATACTACTACTACAGCCTATCTGCGTCTCACTGCTGGGCACAGGCCTCCACTCATCACGAGAGGGTTTGGGCTACAGTCCCCACGCGGGCCCAGTGCGGATTAGGGACTTCACACACATCTTTGAATTACTTCGCAGATGCGTGTAGGTTTCCTCACGATGTTTTCCTTCACCGAAAAGCTCAGTGGTAAATTCAAATATAATTTCGCAGATAAGTAAACTTAGAGGTGCGAGCCGGAATCGAACCCCCGACCCTCGGCATGAGAGGCGGTAGGTCGAACCACTAGGCCACCACGGCTTATACACTATACCTACTAATAGTAGGTAAATGGGTAACTTACAATGATAACTCAACACCGCTTACATCGGACTAGAGCTGGTACTAATAGTTACCATCACCACCACTGGGCACTGGGCACTGGCCTCCTGTCATCACGAGAGGCCCAAGTAGCAAACAAGAATAGTGATTAAATCTTACATATCTTAACTTTGTCTTAAATCAGAATTAGCTAATAAAAAAAAGACTCCGTTAAGTCATTTTAGTCTTTAAAACTAAATAGTTTTAAGCTACCGCTACTTTAGCAAGTTAAGAATACCTAAATCCTAGTTAAGTATTTTAAAAACCATTTAGTATTAAGTGCGTCCACACTTAAGTCTAAAAATGATTCTTTTACTCTACTCAGATTATTTCAAGACTCACTAAAGACTCAATGGTATAATCAAAGAATCAGTTTAGAATTGCTAAGTAAAAATTGAATCTGTAGACAAACTTAAGATGATCGTAACACTATAAGTTCTAGAAATTGCTTTTGTGAAGAATAGTTTATTCTTTTATCCCTAAATTTAATAAGCTTTAAGTAAAAATAAGCTTAACGGGACGCTTTTCGACAAAATAAACCAAGTGAAAGATGGATGAAATTAAAAAAAACTACTTCAAAAAATTTGGTTTTCATCATTCGGCGTGTTGCGAAATATAGAAAACTAGCTTTTCCCCGCAACTTCGTATGCGCGGAAATATTAAAATGAAAAATCCCGTTTTTTTCCCGTTCCCGTGGAAATTTCGCAAACTCCTTTCTGCATGCCAAATTTCAGCCCGATCCGACCAGTGGTTTGGGCTGTGCGTTGTTAGATCACTATGTCAGTCAGTCAGTCAGTCACCTTTGAGTTTTATATATTTAGATTAACCTCAAATTGTGTGCGGTGCAAGTGATCAGTGCTTCAAATATGTTAACAGTGCGACATCTTGGAGTGAGATTTCAGTATCTATTACCCAGTAGCTATTAAAAATAGATCACGAGACAGTAGAGGATACTTAAAGCGTCAAATTTGGAAATGGAAGTAGCGGACAGCAGTGATTCTGATTGCACGGCAATTTACGATCTGGGGGCACGGCAGTGCCCCTGCCAAGACGAGTCAACGGAAGCGTAGGGCATTATATCTACCTTGTCTTGAAACGTTTTGTCGTATTTTCGTAGATTCGGTCTGGCAATTGCTAGAATATATATTTTTTTAGTATGGAAATATGGATATTTTTTTGTATTTGGCCAATTAGCTGAATAAGTGATTGAATCCATAAATAAAAATAATAATAGGATAAAAAGTAGCCTATATCCTTTCCCGGGACTCCAACTATCTTCATGCCAAATTTCATCCAAATCGGTCCAGCGGTTGAAGCGTGAAGAGTTAACAGACAGACAGACAGACACACACGAGTTACTTTTGCTTTTATATTATTACTAGCTTCTGCCCGCGTAGAATTTGGTTATCGGGTTTCCGCGGGAACTAGACATGCGTTTTTCCGGGATAAAAAGTAGCCTATGTCCTTTCCCGGGACTCCATCTATCTCCATACCAAATTTCATCCTAATCGGTCCAGCGATTGAAGCGTGAAGAGGTAACAGACATACAGAAAGACAGACAGAGTTACTTTCGCATTTATAATATTAATATAGATGTATAACTAGTAAAACTTTAGTATTTTATTAATATCTAAAACTAATTTCATCATAATCGTTCCAGCCATTTTGTCATAAAGAAAGGACAAAGAAACAAAATTTTCCTTTCTTTTCTTTAAAACATCTTATCTCATCAGCTAATTGGCAAAATATATAAAAAAAAACACTAAACGATTATAGCCATGCGTTTGAAACTATCTATAATAAACTCAACATTTGGACTTTCTAGCACTATCCATGACGAATCTTTTAAGGTACCTATGAAAATACGATTAAAGGCTTTGAGAAAAGGTAGGTGTGCTCAGCGCTTCTGTTGACTCGTCTTGGCGGGAGCACTAGCGTGCCCCCAGACATCCCATGAAAAACATTTTACCTATCTAAAATGCTACGTAGGTAATGTGTCGCCTCTTAGATACTTACTGCCTAAATATTGCTTGCACTGTACAAAATTTTAAAGATATCATTGAGAACAAGCGTGTCGTTCAAAAAGTCAAAATGTGGGGCTTGGTCGTTTCGTTACTCAATTTTAAGCACAAAATTCACGCCTGGTTAGCTTTCTGTTGATAAACCGCTATGAAGTGTTTGCGTCACTGTCACTAAACGGCCTGGCCCTACATTTTGACTTTTTGAACGACACAGCTTGGCTCCCCATGAGATCTTATATAACATCTTCGCAGCGCAAGCAATGTAGTATACTCGTATTAGTAGGTACTCCCTTTGGCATGACATTACATAAAAATGTTTTTGGTGGGATGGTTCTTCTTGCATAAACAATACCGTAAATTTGACGGTAAATTGTATAAACTAAATCAAAGTAAAGATTATTTAAAGTCCATTAAGAATTAACTAGACCTACACTAATTCGGTTTTTAGTATAAGTTAAGTATCATTTCTCTAAACCGGTACTACTCCAAATGCAATTTGTCTATACTTTATCTAAAGTAACCTTACAAAATCAGTATTGTCTAAAGTCATACTTCGTTAAGAAAAGTAAGACTTAACGCCATTTTGCACTTTAAGTTCGAAAAAATATTGAAAAATTCCGACGCTAAATCATAAAAAACAAAGTACATTGAAGTTAGATTTTTGTTTTAACATGTTAGTGTTGTGTTAGTGTTTGTGTTATATCTCCAACGTATACGGAAAAGTAGTATTCTGCGCTGTATGTAAGTAAAATTTTCATTTAGCAACAAAATATTCCAAATATTTAGTGCTTATTTTCCAGTATTTTGTAAGCCCGTCTGTTTTATAGCACTTTCGATCAATTTTACACGATAAACAATCATGCGTTATAGTTTTCAAGTACCAATAGGGACATAAAACGGTATTTTATAAACGTAAAAAATAGTTAGTTAATCGCCATTTCGATAAACCTACAATGAATTCTCTTTTAAGTAAAAGAGTTCGCCATGTTTTCTAAAATAACAATTCCATAAGTAAAAAAAGTTTTAAAATTTTCTTTGTTAAGAGATGATCGAATTAGTACAACTCGGAGTTAATAGTATTAAGTAAGTATTAAAGATATCTTTAAGCCAATTTTTTGGTATTAAGTCAACCTTAAAGATATCTTGAAATCGAAGTTAAGAGATCTGTTAAGCCCTCAGTCTTAAGTAGGGTTAAAGTCTGTCTAAAGAGTAGTATTAACTCTTTCTTAAAATTGAATTAAATACTGTGCCCACTTTGTCTTAACTCAGTCTTGGAGATATCTTCAAGATATCTTGAGGGACATAATGGTTTTAGTCAAGACAACTGTTAGAATTAGTAAATTTTTCTTAAAGATATCTATAATTCCTTTTTAAGACACTTGATTGCTACTTGGGGGGTTTGGGGCTATAGTCCCCACGCGGGCCCAGTACGGATTATTTCACAAACATTCTTGAAATACTTATCTACTTCGCAGGATGCATGCAGATCTCCTTTCAATGTTTTCCTTCAACTAAAATCTCAGTGGTAAATTGGAATTGAATTTCACATAAAATAGTGAACAGAGAACTGGGTTCGAACCCCCGAACATCTATCGAGTCATCTCAACTTTTAAGTAAGTGTTAAATAGGGATCTCGCTGTTCCCTATAGGATCGCTCACGCGTCAAGTTGAACTTTAAATCTAGCTGCTTAAAGTTCACGCGACGCGTGGGCGATCCTATAGGGAACAGGGAGATCCCTATTTAAAGACTTCGAATATAGCCCCTGTTCTCACCAATGGGCTAGTAAACTCTGGTAGATTTATTTGATTTTCTGACGTGTAAAAGTGCCTGTATGTAACCAGCTGAATAAGTGTTTGAATTTGAATCTGTACTTGAATGAAGATTATGGCTATCATCATCTATCATGTGTGAACGGCACGAATGTTTAAAAAATCAAAATTATGAAAGTAAAGTAAAAAAAGCTTTATTGCCCAAAAAGAAAAAACAATAATTATTACACAGCAGCAGTTTACAATTAAAATATAAAATATAAGTACTTAATTAATAAAAATAAAATAAAAACCAGTAACATTTTTTATTTTTTTGGCAACGGGTGCCGGCCTCAGCATGTGCTGGCGCTCGGAAGGCCAGCGCTGGTTTTCAGACCGGCCCCTTTTGGGGTGGTCGCGTCTAATACTTTAAAACAGAAGTTACAAATTTATTTCCAATATTATAATAATTGATTTACGCTGTATTATCCTACATTATATGGGGTATATACTGGTATATACATTACTGGGGTACTAGAACTTTGAATACCACCAACTAGTAACATGATATGTGTCTCGCTGGGCAAATATTAACTCTTTTTTTTTTTTCTTTCACTACCAAATTTGTCCAGCAGCTGGAGCATGTCATGCTCGCTTTAAGGTCCTTGCTTACAGCGGCGTCGTTGATCGGGTCGCCACCTTCCCTAAGAAATGGTTGAGGGAGGCGATGGCTGAGATACGCGTCACGCTCGTGAACGGGTGCTGTCTGTGGGGTCCGGTCTGTTCATGCTTGCAAGGACGTTTAAAAATAATCATTAGCTTTAAATATATTACTAAGTCAAACATTTTAAGCGAGAGACCTCATCATGTTCTTATTGACATGTATTAATGAACTCTTTTATACATGATGTATTTCATTATTTATTGACATTTTGAGACTGTCGACCTATGGAATTTATATTTATTTGACAATGGAGGCCCTCTCCATAATATTTTTTTTTCTGGACCCTTGGAGACTATACATCTCTAAGATCTTAGATTTAAGTTTAAGTTAGGGACTATACATCCCTTCAATGTAATTGTAGTACGTACCTATATGTATATTTTATACATGTAATGTAAATGTTATAACTATGTGTAAATTTTGAAAAAAGGCCTTCTGCTTGAGTTTGTTGCGGCGCTTCTTCTCAAGCAATGGGTCTAGGAAGCGCTAGTAAATTCTTTTCTGACGTGTAAAAGTGCCCCTATGTGGCCAATTTGCTGAATAAATGATTGAATTTGAATTTTAATATTTAGGTAAGGTCACTTGGGTAATTCCGTCAATGGGGTAATTTCGTATTTTAAAGTTATTGCTGTAACGCTAAATAATCATGATTACCACTTCCCTCTTGTTGGGTATTGGCTATAGTATACGAGTAGGTAGCGGTGGGTATTAGCTTCTAATTTTGGCGTTTCAGTAACATTATAAAAAAATACGAAAATATCCAATTCACGAAATTGCCCAAGTGATCCTACTCCTTTATTTGAAGCTTGGTGACCTCATTTCCCATTTTGTTAATTTGTATCAACATAACGGGTCAACGTTGATGTCGTTACGTAAACCATCTGTTTGTGCGAATCTCGTTCGCTCCAGTAGTTGACTCGGAGTATTTAGCGGCCGCAGATCAAATGAGACAGTGGTTCCGTTTAATTAACGTCATCATTTCAGCCGATAGACGTCCACTGCTGGGCCTCCCCCAAGGCGCGCCACTCAGACCGGTCCTGTGCCACTCGCATCCACCGCGTTCCCGCGTTTAATTAACGTAGTGCGGAGGAAAGACGGAAACCTGCAAAGCGTTTGGGGAGGCTTTCGAAAAATAAAAAGTTTGACATTCTTATCAATTCAAATATGTGTGTTGAATCGCTTGCCACCACTGTGGTCCAGTTTTGGAAGATTTGCGAGGGTTATATATTCTTAGTTTTTTTTTTTTAGTTTACATAAAAACAGCAGAAATCAACTTGAACAAAAATCACCTTGTTTTTTTTTCTATTTGCTATTTTTCAAAGACTATCATGTCAACATCTCAGCCGAAGGTTCCGCTGCTTTAATATTTTCGTTTTACCTAACATAGAACAATGACATAAGAATAAATGGAAGTAAATAAATAAATAACGATAGAAGATATGGATGTATTGACGATTTCAAGAAAATTATACCTATCTTGGATTGAACAGGTTATAAAATGTGCTTATGCGACTAAAATGCCAGCCTATTAAAACACAAACTTAAACTACATTTACTGAATTTGCAAGCCGAGTCATCGACAAAAACCATTTCAATATCCTTAGCCCCTATTGGTTTCGTGTCCTACCAAACAAATTTCGATTTATCTAGTTTTAATTTACCAATGATACACGTTTGATGTTTATCTTTAAAAACAATACTTCTCTAGCAACTGTATAAGTAAACGCTTAATATTGTACTGTACATTTCTTTAACATTTTTTATTTTTATTATTACTAAATTTTTGGGTATAATTTATTTTTATTTTTATTTAAGACATTGGTATATCCAGCATGCTGTCCAAACCAGCGCTGCTCACACTCCGTGTGACAACAGCACATGCTGAGTGGAGACCTATTCAGTTGCGGCATGCCACATAGCCAGTAATATTTGTTTGTATGTTTTCTAAGAATGTCGTTTGTATGTGCATGTCTGTTTCTGAATAAACTTTTCTTTATCTTTAAAATGAAGAAAAAACACCTCTTAAACATCAAAGTGGACTATTATTTTTGACCTGCTCTTACGAAATCAAGTTAAGGGTCTAGAAAACAAAGCAAGAAAGAGCTTCGCAGCGCCGTCATCTGTCACCCGCCAGTTGGCCACTTCTGTTAACAACGCTCCAACATCCCTCAACAGTGAAAATCTAGCCTAACTACACCCCACTAAGGCTTTTTCAACCGCTTTTGTAACTTTGTAAAGTGTGTGGTAGGGTGTTACAGTTTGGCATCACGATTTTAGTCGTATCTCGCTTGTTTTAAGGGTTAAGGTGAAGAAATAAGGTTAAAGGATAAGTTTGTCAAGGATGCTTGTAGTCACGTCGCCAGGCGATAAGAACAGAAGACAAACGGACCCTTCTACGGAACTATTGCCTCCCTATGAGGGTCGGCTTCACAGTATGTGTAAAATATGTAAAAATACTACTTACTACTACAGCCCATTTGCGTCCCACTACTAGGCACAAGCCTTCTTTCATCACGAGAGGGTTTGGGCTATAGTCCCCACGCAGATGCGTGCAGGTTTCCTCGCGATGTTTTCCTTCATAGAAAAGCCCAGTGATACTTAAATTCGAATTGAATTTCACACATAAAGTAAACTTAGAGGTGCGAGCCGGAATCGAACCCCCGACCCTCTGCATGAGAGGCGGTAGGTCTAACCACTAGGCCACCACGACTTTTAAAAATTAACGGCTTGATAATATATACGTAAATTAGTAGATACAAAACCTTATAAGCGTCGTAAGCTTTCTTCACTTCAATCTCAATTCAAATCTTGCTATACTTTAATTATCTGTTCAAGTGTTCACCCTTAAATCTGACGTGGTCTATTTGATCCAAACAACTAACGTGAATCTATATTTTTTAATTGAACGACTGAAGATTGGATTTTTTTAAGAGCCTGCTGTGTCACACTACTGGGTAAAGAAATATAAAGAAAGCAAAGAAATACGACTAAATAATAATATTTTAGATAAACACCGTATTTAGGTACACAAACGATCTATCTGCCGAAAACCGAAAGCGCCCTGACGATTTGGACGAAATTTGAAATATGTGGGGGGTTTACACGGGCACGACAAAACGATATCGGTAGTCTCATATGAGGGAAAACTCATTTTTAACTATTGTCACCCGAAAAAAGCTCTGAGCGACACGAGTAAGTTTAAAAAGAAGACTAAGGTCCTGGTCTTTCGTCTGATTATAGATCCTTAGCCAATTTTATCAGTATCAGTTCAGTTCTTACCCACGAAAGAGCAATAAACAGGTTAAAAAAGGAGATCATAAAAAATTTGAATTAAAAAGCATAGTACTTTATGTGAATTTATCTTTCTGATCAACTGTATAGATAGAGCAATAAAAATATGATATTTCTTACTCAGCGAAAAATGATGAGCAGTCGGAAATCGAACCAATCCAGACTTGCTAAGTCATATACTGTCTAGACATGGCTTCGGCAAAACACTGTTTTCCATACAAATGCAATAATACAGATGAAAAAGCACCGACGACATGGTGCTGCTGAGCGCCTCGATCTGCGGGCTCCACACGCTCCTGGAAACGTGCGTAAGTTACGCTGCTACACATGGCCTCACTTATAATGTTGCGAAAAGTGAACTAATGGTGTTTAAAGCTGGAACGAAATGCCCTACGAGTGTTCCACCTCTCACTCTTAATGGTAATCCACTAAAGAGGGTGTTCAGCTTTAAATATCTCGGCCATGTCTTAACCGAAGGTTTAAAAGATGACGCTGACATGGAGCGAGAGCGTAGGTCGTTAGCGGCGCGAGCTAACATGATTGCCCACAGGTTTGCACGTTGTTCAAACACTGTGAAAACAACCCTTTTTAAGGCGTACTGTACCTCCCTTTACACGTGCAACCTGTGGGCCCAGTATACTCGAAAGTCGTTGGACGCCCTGCGCGTCCAATATAACAATGCGTTCAGGGTGTTGCTGCGACTGCCGCGCTTCTGCAGCGCCTCGGGCATGTTTGCGGAGGCGCGCACCGACTGCTTCTACAGCACTCTGCGCAAGCGGTGCGCGGCCGGGCGCGGCAGAGTGCGCGCCAGTCGGAACAGCATCCTGGCCATGATCGCGGACAGGCTGGATTGCCCCTACATGGGCCACTGCATGCACCTTCATGTAGGGAGAAATCGCGCCTATTAATTTTAATTGAATTTGATGTGTTATTTTATTTATTTGATTTGTTATTTTGTATTCTTTTGTTGTATTTTAATTGTAAAAATATGGATCTTGGTTATTCGAAATAAAAATTATTATTATTATTATTACTATACCATAATATGTACCCTAAAAATTAGTCTGCGAGCTAACGATATAGAATTACACCTGAAGTACTATGTCCTGTGAAAGAAATGGACATAAAGCGTGTGGTTTTTTCTACTCTGTTTACACGGTGTAATAGTTTAGTTTGTAAGTTATAATTGAGCTTTTGGATGAAGGAAGTATCATCAAGAAACCTCACACGTCTGTGAAGTACTTCAATTGATCTGATAACAGTGATAACGCAATAATCTGGTGAGTAGGTTTTCCAACAACAACCAATTAACAATATAAATAAGGTCCTCATTAAAAGTAGGTACTAAAGTACCTATATTTTTTTTTATTTTGAAAAATAGTGAACGCTTTATGATTTTTACATAATATTTAAAAGTAGCGGCTTTCATTATATTGTTAAGTTAACATAGTTGAAAGGAAAATGGTAATATCAATTTTGCGAAAAACATTTTAATAATGTAAAGGGTTTTGAGAGGCTTTCGAATTTTCGTATATTTAAAGCGAAAATGTATGTTGTTGGAGAGTTAATCACTCAGTAACTTTATGCTGAATGGAATTTAAGTAATAATAACATAAACTTGAAATTTTAAAATAATGGTCAATCAATAATAGAGTACTTACATGAAAATTAAGAAAAAGTACATTACTACAGAGGCCGGGAAGGAGTATGTTGCAGGCCGAGTATTACCTATATACTATATAGTTACGAGGCCGACAACTTCCGTTCCCCGCCGATGTATGTGTAGTGCTTTTCTCAAACATACAATGAAATAAATAAATAAAATAATATTTTTTATATACCTAATATATTTTGTCTTTATTACATAAATAAAACTGCGATACCTATGTAGCAAATATGGTTCATGTTTTTTTAATAGCTGTATTGGCAGAATGTTATAGCGAACCATTGAGTAAATATTGCTTGTAACTTTTTTTAAATGGCGGAATGCCACGATGCTGTGTCACCAATATATCAAATGGAAATTTAAAAAAGTGAGTTACCGGCCTAGGCCTGCAACGTTTGTATGAAATTTCATTAAAGACCAATTGTCTAGCCGCGCCTGAAACGTGATAATTCCCAGGCTAATAAGAAGAACATAATATCAATATTTCATTGCTTTCATTCATGTTTGAAAAAAGAAAATTACATAAGCAAACTAATAGAGTCGGCCTGAATCTACTTACAGAATATGAAAGAAGTGGCACTTCATTTACCTATCCTCGCTCCGCTGACAGAATATATAATAGTACTACATACAGAATGGCCACGGGATCACCCGCCTGAATCTAGCCCGCGCACAGCTCGCGCCCAACTCGCCCTTACCGTCATTTATTTCATTATTCGGAGATGGAGAGTGAATCGTTGGCCCGCGTAGTGGTACAGACACATTTACAAGTGTACAGACGTCCTCGCACGCACTCAGACGTCGTCGCACGCAATCATTGACACTTTATTCGAATGGGGGCTATCGCGTGTGAATTTGCCACTAGAGGCGCTAGTGTCGCGTGAGGTCCAATAACATTCAGTTTTCTTTGGTTTTGGCGGGCTTCGTGATATAAATTACTAATTTCTTTAAATTACCTGTTGAAAAGTGATCTCCTTCGTGAAATTATCGCAAATATGGATTATATGGCGATGAATGTGAACGCTTTTAAACAAAAATAAAATTTCTGAACAAAACGGAACTGCACAACATTGCGGCATAGCTACTCGATATGATGATAATTATTTATAATTATTAAAATTAATGAGATTCAAGATTTAAAACTTTGTTTCGGCGCCGATCTTATAGAGTCGCCTTTGACAGCTATACCTCTGGACCTTAGTCAACAGTGGCGCCAACTGGTGAGCACAGAAACGATAGTCCCCATTGTGTTCGAAATCGTGCTTTTATAGGCCGTGTCCGCCGTGTGGCTGTAGAATAATAAAGTGTTTCTATTGGTTCATGACAAACACAGTCATCCCTCGCAACACATCCTCGCACATCTCTAGTCTGGTGGACACGAAGCCTAAGAAGAGCTGACGCATAAAAGAGAGTAAGTATATCGATATCGTTAGCTATATAAAAAAATACCAGCTACTATACTATAACATACTATTATCATAAATTCTTATCTCTCACTTTCTTTACTACCTCTACAAAAAGATGACTTTATTGAGTCTCATCTTCTTCATTTATCTCCAACTATTATTTCCAACCGAGAAAAGTAAGGCGTCCGTTCATACACATACCTATTTGAAGCACTTTTGATGTTTTCCTTCGTCGAATTTCCCATATTAAGTCTACACAGCCTTATGTGTAAGCCTCCAGCTGCCGGTAGGCCTCCAACAAGATGGAGTGACGACCTTGTAAAGGTCGCGGGAACGCGGTGGATGCGAGTGGCACAGGACCGGTCTGAGTGGCGCGCCTTGGGGGAGGCCCATGTCCAGCAGTGGACGTCTATCGGCTGAAACTATGATGATGAGATGTGTTAGACAAGATTTCAAAACCTAACTCTCTGCATGAGAGGCAGTAGGTCAAACTAAGCTACCACAACTTAAAACAAACGACTTCTGCTATGCCCGCTATACAAATTCATAGCGATTCGTATGATAGGAGACAAATAACAAGGCGCGCGGATTAATCAATAGTAAGATCTGTGTGAATGGCGTAAGTGCTTCGCTGCGCGCCTTATCAGTTCCGTCGCTCGTGGTTATACTTACTCGTACACAGGCCTTCTATATTATACGATGGGTCTAACAAGCATGTTGTAAAAAGGTTATAGCCATGCCCTTTAAAAAAAGATCTCAATAAATTCCCTGGCCTCACAATCCTATATGCCAGGAATAAAAGCTTCGTTTGTAAGTCCTGCATAATTTCGTGTATTCTTTACGCGTAAATTTACCGAGGCTATTTGCAATTCCGATCAGAATGGGATGGCTAGTGTTGCCCGCCTGTTGTCGCGGGTAAGGTTTTAATCCATGCTGTAAGCTGGGTTTCATTTAGCTGAAGTAAAATTAAAATGGTGATGGATGTTTTATTACAATGAATGAAATCGTTTAAAATCTATTAATCCCTACAAACGTTAACATTGTTATATACATTTTCAACTACACATTTTTTAAAGTCTGACCGATTGTAACAGCAACGGCATTCCTTTTGTCCACCGTTTGCGACGCGGCTTACGACCAGTATTTTTATATTAGGTAGTAGGCTCAATTTCGTATAGAAAAACTAACTCACGCACCAGGGGCTATATTCGAAGTCTTAGGTACCTAAATAGGGACAGGGAGATTCCCTATAGGATCGCCCAGGCGTCGCGGCGTTGCAACAGAAACTTTAAGCCGCTAGATTTAAAGTTCAACTTGAGCGTAGTGACGCGTGAGCGATGCTATAGGGAATCTCCCTGTCCCTATTTAAGACTTCGAATACAGCCCCTGGCTCTCTGACAAACGTAATCCGCATTAAAAACGGACTATGGTCTAACGTAATACCGCGGCTACACGGTACCTAGCCCATACTTAAGTAGTAATAAAAACAGCTTGAAACATTGAATAGTTTTATCCTACATAACATTATTCGTGTAAATAAAAAAAATCGTCCCCAAATAAGTGAAATACCCATTTAATTAATAAGGTTACCAGTATTAATAAATAAATAAATAAATAAATAAACTAAAAAAAAAAAAAAAAATGTTTATTGGTTACGTTTCAAATATCAGTGAGTAAGGTAGAGATCTCCCATTAAGTATGACAATACTTGAGGCGGGAGATCTCGCTCTTCCAATGACGGAGTAGTAATTAGTTACATAACCACTAAAATTAGATGTAAAATGCTTATATTGTAATTTACAATAAAAAATCTTCTATATATATATTGGGTGTGTGTGAATGTGTAGGTATGTGTGGGTGTGTGTGTGTGTGTGTGTGTGTGTGTGTGTGTGTGATTACGTGTGTGTATGTGTGCATATGTGGCTAATATATCTTATTTATTAACTTACTAATGTGTGGTTCCACAAATTGCATGTTTATTACTAATATTACTTATCTTACAGTATACAATATTAGTATGATCTAAGCTTTTTAACAACTTACGTCACGTTTTACGTCACGTTTTATAGGTTATTTCTATGTTATACTCGTATTATCACCCTAGTATAAATCTGGAATAATACAGAAACTGCCTTTGATGCCTTTGAACAGTCCAGTTAGGTAGGTCCAACTTCGAGAAAGAGGTCAATCGTCGAATCCGACTCGGCTGGGCAGCGTTCGGGAAGCTTCGCAGTGTCTTTTCGTCCAAATTACCGCAGTGTCTCAAGTCGAAAGTCTTCGACCAGTGTGTGTTGCCAGTGATGACTTATGGTTCCGAGACGTGGGCGCTTACGATGGGCCTCATAAGAAGGCTCAAAGTCACTCAGAGGGCAATGGAGAGGGCTATGCTCGGGGTTTCTCTGCGTGATAGAATCAGAAATGAGGATATCCGCAGTAGAACTAGGGTCACCGACATAGCCCGAAGAATTGCGAGCCTTAAGTGGCAGTGGGCGGGGCACATTGCTCGCAGGACTGATGGCCGATGGGGGCGGAAAGTTCTCGAGTGGCGCCCGCGAACCGGGAGACGAGCTGTCGGTAGGCCTCCAACAAGATGGAGCGACGACCTCGTGAAGGTCGCGGGAAACCGGTGGAAGCAAGTAGCACAGGACCGGTCTGAGTGGCGAGCCTTGGGGGAGGCCTATGTCCAGCAGTGGACGTCTTTCGGCTGAAATGATGATGATGATGATGATGCCTTTGATGAGGGTGAAGACAATATGTACAATTTAAATTTTAAACCATTTTCAAAGATAAAGTAAATATCCGACGCAACAGTAATACCGCATCTATATTCAGGGCATCCTTTCAACTCTGATTTCTGCCGCAAATTGGGGTCCATTCTGATTCGTTACTCCTTATGTCTGTCCGACCACCTCGCTACCTCGAGATATAGTAGTTGATACGAGCATAAAGAATCGGCGCTTCTATGTTCGAAATAGGGAACTTGCACTGACATTCTAATTGGCAACTATTAAACAAGTAAGTGATAAGGAATATAAAAATAAAGTACTAAAAAACTTTTTTTCCCGAAGAATACATACAAATACAAATTGAAGCTACTAATCAGAGCACGACGACGTCAATTTTGATTGAATGAAAATTTCAATTTTAAAAATCTTACGAATAAAAGATACCTTACTTAGTATTGTTAAACATAACAAAATAGTCTAAATATATAAAACTCAAAGGCGACTGACTTACTGACATAGTGATCTATCAACGCACAGCCCAAACCACTAGAAGGATCGGGCTGAAATTTGGCATGCAGATAGATGTTATGACGTAGGCATCCGCTAAGAAAGGATTTCCCGAAATTCCCACGGGAACGGGAAAAAATTGAATTTTTCATTTTAATATTTCTGCGCATACGAAGTTGCGGGGAAAAGCTAGTCTCCCTATATGACATGACAATGTGTCACTCTTTATGAGATTCCATCAGTGGTGAGCATAGTAGTTTAAAATTAAAATATTCATATTTTTGATCTTATTTCTTAAAATCAACATTTGTGTAATCAGCAAACATTTAGGCAACAAAAATAAATTTATGCTCGTTCCCTATTATCCCTCAGAATACAATACAATAAGAAACATAAAACTTACGTAACACAATAACATTAGAGATCCAGCGATCCATCAATATAATTGACTGGTAGTTCACTAGGTACATTTCGGATCAGTCATTGTTCGCGGAAGCGGCAATACTTTTCCCCCAAGAGGTAAGATCCATCAATTTCATCATGCTATCGTGGAATAGGCAGTGCGCCGTACCGAGTTCGTGTAGGTAATTTATTAGACATTCATCATCACCGATGCGCTATTCATATTTTCAGCTTATTCCACCTATCCCTACTGCGATATCCCCACCAGTGTGGATATATGGAATATTTTTCCATTTAGTTTTACTGGTAGGGATACATGGAATCGAGTCGTCCATCTGTCCGTCCCAGTTTTTAATGGTAGAGCAAGATGGAATTTATTCCATTTATCCCAATGCAAGGAAATATTAAATAGTCCACTCAGTCCGTTAGGTCAAAGGTGTGAATGTAGGTTAGGTTTGTTAGTCATCTATATACGCCCGAAGGGCAAACTACCTAGAAATAGGGGCCCCGCGTAGCGGGGACCCGTCGACCCAGTCACATTCCTTGTATTATTCCTTCAGAGTCCCCACCAGGGGGGAAGCCAGTATAGATGGTTGGAAATAATTCCGCGAGTCCCTACCGCAGTGGATTTCAGTAGGGATAAATGGAATAATATCCCTACCAGTAGAACTAAATGGAAAAATATTCCATATGTCCACACTGGTGGAGATGTCGCAGTAGGGATAGGTGGAATAGGCGATATTTTCGCATAGACCCCCGCGTGTGGACTAGTCCTGTGCCACAGTGCGGACACGGCCTATAAAAGCACGATTTCGAACACAATTCGAATGAAGTGTCAATGTTTTCGTGCGAGAACGTCTGCACACTTGTAAATGTGTGTGTACTACTACGCGGGCCAACGATCCACTCTCCATCTCCGGATGAAACAAATGACGGTAAGGGCGAGTTGGGCGCGAGTTGCGCGCCGGCTAGATTCAAGCGGGTGATTCCGTGGCCATTCTGTATGTAGTACTATTAAATATTCTATGCCTTTACTTAGCAGTAACACGTTAATAGGAGTATTATGGTTGTGCTC
The DNA here is from genome assembly GCA_963971205.1 of Aethes cnicana. Lineage (NCBI taxonomy): Eukaryota > Metazoa > Arthropoda > Insecta > Lepidoptera > Tortricidae > Aethes > Aethes cnicana. The sequence goes on from OZ020284.1 coordinate 12,083,633, forward strand.
GTGGTGTGAATGGTGTGATGCAAATGCAAGTATCATTATTTATTTCTCGACCTCACTCTTACTCACGTAATCCTGGAAGGTCTCACGTAAACTTCTTTTATCTACCCTCATATTATAAATCCTCTATGATGCGTTAAAAAATCGGTAGCAATTACATTCGTCATGACAGCGAGTTCTGGCAAAGCCAATTTCCTATCTGTGGTCATACAGTAAAATACATTTTACAAAATCGAAATCGATGGCGGCTCGTTTCATAAAAGCCCACTCGTATTTTAAGGACCTATATTATGTAGCAGTTGAAGCCGTGGTGGCCTAGTGGTTCGACCTACCGCCTCTCATGCAGAGGGTCGGGGGTTCGATTCCGGCTCGCGCCTCTATGTGCGAAATTCAATTTGAATTAACCACTGTGCTTTATCGGTAAAGAAAAACGGCGTGAGGAAACCTGCACGCATCTGCGAATTAATTCAAAGATGTGTGTGAAGTCCCCAATCCGCACTGGCCCGCGTGGGGACTATAGCCCAAACCCTCTCGTGATGAAAGGAGGCCTGTGCCCAGCAGTGGGACGCAAATAGGCTGTAGTAGTAGCAGTAGTAGTAGTTTTTTTTTTTTATGTAGAACTGACCACCGATTAGCCTCCATCTCACCTGATGGAAAGTGACGATGAGGCCAAAGATGTAGCAGTTATGTAGCAATTGCATAAACTACTATTGTATCATCCTTCGACCAAGTGACCAGATCGTGTCGGATTCTTCACAAATTGAGGGCGAGGAGCACATTTGTGTGTTAAAGTTACTTGTCCTCGGATTTTCTTTGTACAGTCGAGTTCGCCAATATATACACACTTTTGCACCTTACCACGTTGTAATAAGGTCCAAAAGTGTACACATATTAATGAACTCGACTGTACAGCATTGTATGTTTTCTTTCTAACCGATTATGCCAGAAGAAGGGTATGTTTTGCGGTAACGGGACTGGTTTAATTTTAATTGTCACTGGCGGTATAAGTAGGTATAATAAATGACGCGCCCTAGTTTTAGGCCTACGAAGTTACCATAAGTTACCGGTTATGCTGCTCAGTAAGTAGAGCGTAAACATTTAACGTGCTATTCCATAATAGGGTAAGCGCTCCCAAGCGAGTGCCCGTTTCACGCATCACCCTGTAGCTCTAGGCGGAATTATGTACAGTATTGTAAAATTGTTATTTAGGTCAAATAGCTCCCATAGACAAGGACAACAACAGTGGTAATAGTACATTACAGACCTACGGCGGTGAATTCGTTAATGTCCCAGATCGCAGGTGTTTGTGACCCGAACCGAGGGTGAGGGCCATAAATATGCGATCTGGGGCTTTACGAATTACCGCCAGTGGTTTTTCAAAAGTTTTACGTCTTACCTTGGCCATAAAGTGAGATTTTCTTACCGCGTAGCGGGCAGAAAATCACACTTTACTGCCATGGGTGACGTAAAATGTATTTTCCACATTTTAAGTTCCGACTCAAAGGTGCGAGTCGGATTTGAGTGCGCGACCCTGCTTGATAGAACCAAGCACTACTCCCACTATTAACGGTTTCCTATGATCAACTATAATCTACATGGTTAAAATATGACAAATTCTACATGTCGCAAATGTCAAATATTGAAGTCCGTAGCCAAACTGTTTGTTTATTTTACTACTATCGTATATTTTAACTCACCATTTACAAAATAAAATAACACGAAAAAATGGATCGCTCACTCATTCAGTAAACCATTTACCCACAATGTGACTGCTCGTGGAAATTTTGAAATTCGAAACACTATTTTTCGAACGCTAGAAATTCAAATTAAGGACCTTTTTTAAATGGCCATTTAAAATAATGCCGGCCAGTATTTCACTCGTATTGCTACCTCATCAGGCGTGTTCTGTTCGAGCGTCAAATTAAAATTTTGCATTATTTATCATGCTCCATGGCGCGAACCGAATGGGTTAAAATTTTGTTCTGAATAAAATCATATCGAACCGCATTTAGCGTAATTATTATATAAAATTCAGATTTGTCTATAAAGAGAACATTATCCAGAACCAAAATGGCAAGCAGATTAATTTTAAGTAATGTGTGTATAAATTAAAATCGAAAGAGTAACTTAATAATTACACAAGGGGCGTGGCATTAAGTAATGTCATTATCGTCTCAATAGGCTATTGTACAAAATAAGGAAAATGGATTTATGATAGATTATATATAAATGCTACCCAAAACATCGACTTTTGATCATAAAAATGCATGCATATATTTATAATTTAATTAATTAAATGTTGTTTTTAATCTGTCCCAAAACGGTAAACGCCGTATTGTTAGCTGCTATGACGTCACTTCTACTGTAAACAAAGCATTACAAGTAACCGTTTTAAGTTTCGACTTGGCTTGTTTGGTTACTATGTACTTATTTAATATCCTAGTGACGTCACAGACCAAGCTAACATGGCGGCTAGCTTTTAAGCGCGAAAACTGAAAATGAAAATTTAAAAGTACTTTTTAAGGTACTTTTATCCCATTCAGAAAATAGAAAAAAAAACTTGCGATTCAATCCGACATAAGGATCATTTTAAACCACATTTCAAAAAATGGTGTAATACCCTTGTTCGCGCTGCTATCAAATAAGTGAAGTTTTGATACCTGTAACGCCATCTCGTATGCATCTTTAGGAACTATTTAAAATTAGTCATATAAACTACTTTATCTACGCGCGCACATCTATTTCTCTTTTCCCATCTCTTTCTCCCTTACAATGCGTTTGGTCGTAAGACAAGGATAGCAATAACCAATGATGGTGAAGAGATGTTCTTTTGATTAGAAGACCGGATGTAAAACTCGGAAGGATTATGCCATTATAGAAAAACAAGAGCACTTCCGTTTTAGCTTTGATGGTCGTTGAAGACGTGTTGCTCCGCTAAAATAATCTTTTATTGGACATTTTTAACGCAATTAAAGTGATTTGTGCAATAGTAATTTTAGCCCATTTAGTTTCACCTGGCCAGGTTGTACTTTTAGTGTTACGAACGGATTTTGAGTGAATTTTCGACGGAATTACCTACGCGATACAAGAAGCGTTGTCGCCGCCATCGCCATTGTTTACAAGGAACTCCAGCCCAGTCTTCAGCCAGCCCGCCGAGCTCCATCGCCTGCAGATAGCCGATCCAGGTACCAAACGCATCCCTTATTTTTCTACGGGAGTTTTGAACCCGTACTTATCCTATTCCCTTTTTCCCTTTTCCTGTGCGCGCGTAGTGACATTTTCAATAGAACGACCATTTTTCATTAATGTACAAATTATTTTCTTTGCCTTTTTTACAAATAGCATTTTCCGCACGGTCCTTCGAATACTTAAAAATAAATATCAATTACCGCAATTTTAGTTTTCGAGCGCAAACAACCCTATTCATAGTTCGATACAAAAAATATCAGCACTTCGCTTGAAACGTTCCGTTCTAAACACATCGTGCCCAAGGTGATCGGTCAGCCCAAAAGAGCAATTTGAGGGCCTACTTAGGGACATGTCAGCTGAGATAAGGGTCTGCTATGGACGGATTGATTTAACCGCAAGTTCTCGATCGCAAGTCGATACGGTGGGTATAAGCACCTTCCCTAACTTATTAGTAGCACTTTCAAAGCCATTACTAGTTATTATTTAGAACTACTAGTCTCGTCTGCCTAAAATTGTTTAAGTTTATTTAAAAAGAACCTATCTAATACGAAGCATATCGCACATAATGTGTATTTGAGTATCACAAATATGTTATACCTACTAGCTTCTGCCCGCGACTTCGTCCGTGTGGAAGTCGTTAATAGCATTCCCGCGGGAACTATGCATCTTTTCGGGATAAAAAGTAGCCTATATGTTGACCAGTGTTATAAACTACTCCCATACCCAATTTTGTTGAAATGCAACCAGTAGTTTTTGAGTTAAATCCAGATATACACATACATACATATAAACATACATACTGTTTTTTTTTCAAAAATCGTTATTTTGTGTTCAGTATCGTTTATATAGTCCGTCAACTTGAAAGTTTCTTTTAATTTTCATGTTTCAGACGCTACTTCTTCTACAGACTTATTCTTTGTATAGAAAACACAGCCTTTGTAAGAATAGAGTTATCGCTTAATCCAAATTAATCTACTTAGCATTATCCGACATAAGCAGCTTTTAAAAAGGATTGATGGTTCAGTTTCACTTTTGTTCGGTCGATGAACAACGTTTTTGAGAAAATCTCTAACACTGTACCAATACTGCAAAAGTACACCTTGAAGTTCGCCCTCGGATTTCAGTCGAAATTTTATTATTTTCGTTTTGACGGCTGTCAGTCTGAGATCAGGTAAGAGCAGGCTTAAGCCACTTATTGACAGGACCGAATGAAGGCTTTGATTCTTTCTGCATTTAACTTCAAGCAGAAAACGACAAAACGCCGTCCCCTTTTAAAAGTCTCAATGATTGCTTTATTTCATTAGTTATAGAGTTTATTATTGTGTTTATGTGGTAAATTACTAATATCGTTTCTTCCGTGGACTATAATTCAACTATTTACCGCTCTGGGACCATGACAAAGGATTAACAAATAGGATTTACTTGAAATTAAAGAGTGTCGTCAGTAATGGAGATTGTAGAAGCTGGTCTTTTACAAAATATGTTCTTTACTAATAATAAGTCTACTGCAATCACGTTACCGTGTGTAAATATCAGTAGGTTTAACTCGAAAACTACTGTTCGGCTTGCAAAAAAATTGGCATGGGGGTAGATTATAATAACACGGGTCAACATTATAGGCTACTTTATAGACTACCGAACCCATTTTCTAGGTATTTGTTACGATTATTATTTAAGATTAGGGGAAAAAACATTGATTACTTTTTGTCCTGTAAGAAAGTTACAGTTCCCGCGGGTTATAATCCATGACATTATACATGACTAGCCTGTGACTTCTTCACGTGGGATTCGGTAGGTAAGAACGAAGTACCTTTTATCAGGGGCAAAAAAATATTGTAGTCGAATCTTACCTCTATATCTGTCGTTGTTTCTTGAACGCAAATTGTTTGTGCAAATTTTGTAATTGTAACTGGCAAATAAACGATTTGTCCAACTTTCGTGAGTTGCGTGAGTAATATCCGAATTACCAAATTGATGCCTGGATGGCTTTGCAGTACGGTACGATCTAATCAATGGCCATGTTCCGTCATGTCTTGACGTCTGTAACGTTGTCCCTACTATAATATTGTGCCATGGACCGTGATTGTATCGTCAATACTGCTGTTAACGTTTGGTTTTAAGGTGCGTAAGTACCTACTAAGTAGTGAGGTGAAAAGGTTTAGTCGCGTTTAAAGTCCTAAAACTAAAAATTGGCCCAAGATATATCACTCGAAAAAATATAAATATGAAGAATTGATATGTCCTCTTTAATCTGAGCTGCGGAAATTGCGATACTTCTAGGTCGTCCTTGCAAAAAAAACATCAAGTAAGCCATTTTCAACATTTTAAATCGCTACTGCTCAATATCTAGACCATGATTTTACGCGGGCTGTCCAGAAAATGAAACTTTATTCAGTTTTTCATATCATACATCTGAGCTGTGTATATTTTAAAATAATCATTACTTTGGTCAAAAACCGTAAATAAATACCATTTCCGTCATAAAAGTTGCGGTGGGTACGTGCGCGGGCGATTCGCGGATACATTCCCACCGCAACTTTTGAAGAGCACATATCAATTTTCAAATGTATTTTTTCGAGACCTATATTTCAGCCCAATTTTTAGTTTTAAATCTTTAATTGTTGGCTGACTATAACACGAAAAATAATGTCAAACTTTCGGGAGAGGCTTAGGTCCAGCAGTGGGCAGACAATTACGGACGGATGATGGTAATTCACACTGATCCTCTCCTTAGTTTTGCATTAAGTAAATTCATGTCTACTTTTAAAATTACACCCTTATACCCACATAAATCCAGCGATGTCCGTTGCGTTCCGATCCATTTCCAAACATTTAAAAACGCACATTTAAAAAAGGAACAACAGAGAGTCATAAATTGTTCGAAAACAAGTTCGCTCGATAAATTCTTTGTGGCCAGTAAGTTGGTCGCGTGGTGCGGTGACAATGTTAGTCAATGGACTCTCTAGTATTGACGCTCTGTGGACAGATTTATTGGTGCGACATTACGATTTTTGTTACTGGAATAGGGGTGGGATGGAGACAGTAATTTGTGTTCCACCACCACACCACAACTGCCTATTTATGGCCCACTGCTGGGCACAGGCCTCCTCTCATCACGAGAGGGTTTGGGCTATAGTCCCCACGCAGGCCCAGTGCGGATTGGGGATTTCACACACATCTTTGAATTACTTCGCAGATGCGTGCTGGTTTCCTCACGATATTCTCCTTCACCGAAAAGCTCAGTGGTAAATTCAAATCGAATTTCGCCCATAAGTAAACTTAGAGGTGCGAGCCGGCATCGAACCCCCGACCCTCGGCATGAGAGGCGGTAGGTTACGAACCACTAAGCCACCATCACGGCTTCACTTTAATAATAATTATGTAAATATTATTGAAATTATTGAATTTCAAATAATTGAGTAACAGGGAAATGTAAACAGTTCGACACTGCTTGTGTATACCCCAATAGATTTAACTAAAAGTGAGAACAGCGCTAATACTTTCTGTTAACTTCATTCCATAATGACAACAAAGTAAAAACCCAAACATGGAATTAAGTACCTAATTTAATTTCCTTGCAATATCAATAAAACTAACTCTTGGAGTAGGTAAGTACTTTAGAATTCTAAACCGGTTCAATTCGGTTTAGTGCAGTGCAGTCTGCTCCACGTCTTCCATTGTCCTTTTCCCCTCGCACGCCACATTACCCCCGTCGGGACTCCATTCGATAATATTCTCATTTTATTTTATTAAAGCCCCTACCCCAGTTTCCGATCCACCGGCGTTTTCATGCCCTTTCGCTCGAGATTTTGACACATAATTTGTTGATTTAATGAACTATACACTTAGTGTCGAATGGTCGCGTGTCAGTTGTGAGTATCGTGATCAGGGTTTGTATTGGGTTGCGATTGTTTACTTTAATGATGTGGTGACTTGACTTGTTTAAAAGCGTCTGTAGTCGTTTCTTACTTTTCGTTTGTGTTGCGGATAAATGTTTATTTTCCGAGTACCCATTCTTATTTGTTAGCTTACCTTTGTGTACCTAGTGATAGGGATTTTCAAGATTTACATTTTTTTATAACATCATTCTGAACGTTTATTATAATTTATCGTGCCATGACCGTGCTTACATATTATGAGGGCTCAATCCACCGATGAACTTTTTTTTATTCAATTTCTAACAAAGGCCTTCTTGCAAAGTACAATTTATCCCCTCAAACATCACCTCACCGACTATTTAGCCAAAACTGTTTTGACATTTCATATGACCGTAATTGAAGAAAAAGGTGGAAATGAAAACACCAAGTCGCGAATTCTGTTGAAAAATGTGAACATATTTTAATCTATGAACATACGATCAATTTTCATCATATCCATATTTGAGCGCTCATTGAGTCCAGGTAAAACAAACAAAACCTAAAACAACCCCCAAAGCCTACAGTTCCAATTTAAGCTCGTGTTTAATCTAAACTGGCTCTAGCGAGCTTTATTCGCTAAAGCTGTAATTAATAAAATTACCGCGCATGGGTGCGTTTGACGACAGCTAAATCGGTAATGCAATTTCAGTTTACCGTTTTCATGGATAGTTTACGGATTTTTAAAACATTTGAGCAAGGTAAAAATGGTTTGGACAAAATAAATATCGGGGAATCGGGAGGAAATAAATATCAATTTGAATGCAACTATTCCATTGGGATGAGTCAATGGTTTTTTTGTTCAATAGTAAGGTAGTACAGTCGCCGTCGCCGATGATGATGAACATCATCATCACCTTGTTTCCTTCCAAATCTGTAAGTACACGATCTTATTATCAAGAATTCAAGACGTTACGTTGCACGTTCAGGAAATTATGATCACTCTTGTTATAGTACATTACTACAGAGGCCAGGAAGGAGGATATTGCAGGCCGAGTATTATATACGGATAGTGACGAGGCCGACAACATCCGTTCCCCGCCGATGTTATATAGTGCTTTTCTCAAACATGCGATGAAATAAATAAATAAAATGATATTTTATATACAATATATTTTATCTTTTTTTACATAAATAAAACTGCGATACCTATGTAGCAAATATGGTTCATATTTTTTTAATAGCTGTGTTGGCAGAATGTCAGCGAACCATAGAGTAAATATTGCTTGCAGCTTTTTTTAAATGGCGGAATGCCAAGATGCTGTGTGTGACGGTTCGGACTGTCTGCCCGTCCGCACATTTCACAAATATATTACTTAGACCGCCATCTATGGCGATATTAATAAATTAGTGAGACGCCAATTGAAGATCCATAGCTCCATAGTAATTAGTGTGACCATGGGAGGATAGATGGCACATTTTTAAAATACTGTAAACTAAAGAAATAAATAGAAAATTACAAACTTTCGTTTAATACAAAAAAAGATTTTAACACATAATGTTTTTAAGGAACAAATCAATGCATCTGCAAATAATAGTCGAAAATAGAGTTCAAAATCAGTCAGGTAACATACGGCGTTCTGTTTATAATTTGAAGAAATATGAAACACTAGAGATATAGCACGAAGGCGCAGCGCTTTAACAATGGAGTTGTAAGGAAACGACTTCCTTGAATGATTAAAAAGACCTTAAATTATTATCCTTCGATGAAATAAAATGAATTTATTGAGTGTACAACTATTACAAATCCAAAGCTTTATATATTATTTGTATAAAGAAATACTAAAGCAAATGCTGGGATTATAAGATGAGAAACCAAATAATATGTTGGCTTTCGGACTATTACTGTAAACAATTTTATAAGAAGATGATGATGCAATAGGTGAGGGCGTCGGGGGGCATTAGGAAGTATTGAGATCTTTTGGACTGGGAAGGCAAGGACAATCGGTTTGGGGACAACGGCGAGAGCGGGCGAATCCACTTTTAAAAATAGATTATTGGGAAATTAAATAGTTGATTTTTAGAATTAATTCAATTTGTACTTATATTGTGTGACTGCTGACGTCGTGGCATTGGTGAGTCCATATTTTATTATGGTGTTAGGGATCTTTTTGGGGTTTCATATTTTAATAGTAAAATAATTTATTCACTTCAATTTAGTTATTCACAATTTAAATATTTTCTTGAAATAATTTTTAATTTTGATAATTAATGAATTTGCCTGTAGATTTTTGGAATTTTAAATATTTAATTATAAAATGGGAATTTTTAGAAAATTGTGAGAATTGGTTATTGAAGGAGTTTAGCTGGAGATATAGCGGAGCGTTCCTGAGTACGAGGGTACGAGTGGCAGGCAGCTGGAGAACGATTTAATGTGGGCGTGTGCATGAGCATTTCCTTAGGAGTTCGAGGTTCCGGTGAGGAGACCCCAATAATAAGTGATTACGTGCCGCAATTGTTATGATCTTGATTTAATCCATTTATTACAATATCACTTAATATATCAGTAGTGTGCCAATTGCGATATGTAAAAGCTTGGGTTCTATTATTATGTACCACACGATATCTAATCGTGGTTCTGTGTTGGATCACCTTGCGGTGTTACACCGAAAGACACAGAATTCAAAGTCCTTTTATTGTAAAAGGATTAGCCAGGCTTTTGAAGCGGGCCGGCAATCATTGCTCACGCGATGATTATAGCTTCCTGATCTAGTAGTATCTGTACGTACTTGAGTATTCGAGTATTCTTATGCTGCTAGTTTCGGTCTTATCTATTTGTGTATATATACGCTGACTTATGTAGGGAACCCCGTTCTAGCCTCAGCCCAGTCCAAACCGAGGTTAGAATGGAATACACATGGCTTAGGGGTTAGGTACACTGAGACGCCATCTCACCTCGCTTATTTAGATTAGTTAGACACACTTACACACCACGAACTTAACGTTCAAAACTATAAATCAAAAACCAAATCGCGTATACATTTAGCCAGAATAGGAATCTATTTAGGGCCAGAACGATAGGCCGCTTTTGATGATATGGATAATACATACACGATAAATTGATGGGGAATTCAATATAACGTTACTAGGATTTAGGAAATTAGAAAATAATTTTAATTATCTACGAATCTGTTGACAGGAAGTTGTTTACAAATTACTATCTAATGGAAAACTTACTTGATATTTAAATATTTTAATGGAAATTGAATTTATAACAATTGAAATTTAAATAGTCTTGATACCGATTAGGTGAAGCATTTTAATAACTGAGTCAATATACTAGGCCAAGCGAAGCAGTGCCTTACTGTCGTTTCCCTGCCGGACGGATGGGTGCGTCAGTACATAGTCAATGTTGGTCAGATCGTTTCTATGTGTAATCAATCTGGTATCATCACTTTATTAACATAGTCATACAAGAACAAGCGAGGCAGTTTCTGTATTGACTTTATTCCCTGCCGAAGAGGATGGGAATTATTTATGAGAACTAAATGATGTAATTAAACTATACTGAAAGAAGTTCTTAGACCGAGAGAAGGGTCTAATTTACTAGCATAAAGCCTAGAAATGGTTTATGTTAGTTATGTCTTAGTCGTATGTGGAGACTAAGATGGAATGATATGAATCTTATTCTGCTGTCATGAATATTATCTATAACCCATTTTACCCTTTGTATTACCTAGTAATACAAAACCATTAAATTGACAAACTCTTTAACATTTGACGTACTTTCATAGAGTTTGGACTAAGGACTACAATATGTTGAATATCTCTAAAGAAAAACGAATATTATTGAGGGAGCTATTTAATGCTATCCTCTTTCTCCTTTGAAGACGAAAGGACCTACTTAATGACTGAGACCTTAATGTATTTCTTCCAATGAAAAAGAGTGATTGGGGGAAGGCTGCCCAGTCTGGTGTCGAGGCCTACCGACAGAACGTTGCTTAACAACGATTCTCTGGGGACAATATACTTAACACCCCAGCGGAGCGGAGGAGGGGCTCCGGTCCTTGCCACACAAATAATTTGCCAATTTAACTAAATCACAATATTCTCTATTTTTCCACTGGTCATGTTATTAAACACTTAATCTAGCTATTTTCCAGTATAAAAAGACATTTAATTTAGTACCTATAATCGTACGTAAATGTTCCATTATTCTGATAACCATTTATACAAGTTATTGACATTAACCATTTTAGAAATATTTAAATACCTATATCTAGAAATCTAAACCTGAAAATGCATTGCTAATACTTCGTTCTTGTCTTTACTTAAAGTTCCGGGTTTACTACACTCATCACAATGTAGGATCCTACCATATCTAGACGTTTCACTTGGCCAAACTAAAAATAAATATAAAATTTAAATAAAATTATAAAATAAAATATTTCGAGGCTCAAATAAATAAATATTTTTTATAAAATTTTAAATGTTGCGGGGTGGTAGGTTACATGTGTCACAAATATATCAAATGGAAATTTTAAAAAAAGTGAGTTGCCGGCCTGCAACATTTGTATGAAATTTCATTATAGACCAATTGTCTAGCCGCGCCTGAAACGTGATACTTCCCAGGCTAATAAGGAGAACATAATATCAATATTTCATTGCATGTTTGAGGAAATTTACTTATATCTATTGGCGACGCGACGGTACGACGTTCCAAATGCTATATATATAAAAAAAAGAAAAAATATACTTTTCACCTCACTGGCTCGAAAGTGGTCGTTTTGCAGCTTGATATCCGAGCGCAAAAGTTGTTTTTATCCGCTAGCGTGGAAAGTGTTTTTGAAATTCGAACGACGCATGACGCCACTGTCACAATAAAAAAAAAACAACGATACGTTCTGAAACGCAATTCGTCGTGACAGTTTTATTAAAATAAAGGTTCAATTTACTTAATATCATCATTAATAAAATTATATTAATAATACACCGTTTCAGTTGTATTTCATTATTTCACTATGTTTTGTCACAAAAATACTTAAATATGTGTATATTTTAACTGTATTCAATGAATCTTGAAGTACGAGTAGGAGTGATTTGGAACGCAACCTCCGGAAAAAAAACATAATTAAAAAAAAAAAGGTTTAGATTGCTGGTTTTGTAATTTAGAATACCTATACGAAGTAATAAAGAAAATATGAGCGATTCTAGCGACGAAGATACGAATTTAACTCCTCCAGAGTTAGCACAAACTGTACGTGACGCCGAACTAAGTCTTCTTCCCGAAAAATCGCGCGTGAGGTGAAAAATTTTGTGTTGCACTCAGCAGCAAAGTCGTTTGCCGTCTCGTGCCTTGAAACCCTCGTTACACTCAGGATTCTATATTTGAACCATTCGCTTCGCTCGTGGTTCAACCCTAGAATCCTTCGTTCACTCGGGTCTCAATCACGCACTCACAGCAAACAACAACTTTGCAGCCTTGCATAACAAATAACTATTTCTCAAACATGCTCGGAAATGTTTGTGTTACTTTCAAAAAAAGAAGACGCGAGGCTGTCCATTGCCGGCCTTGGCCAGCAAAAACATTATTGTCGTGTGTGTGTTTTTTTTAATTCGCTTGCTATTTGAGACACCTCTAGAAACTGACAAATCCATGGAGGTAATAAGTACAACTTCCATGGCCAAATCATCCACGCTCATGGAAGTAGTAAATACTGATGTGGGGTAAGTGCGCCTAAATTTATTTCGCCCCTATGCCTTGTAAACAGCCAACTACTAGTTGAGTAATATTTATAGGTTTCGATATATGTATTTATGCTAGGCGCACTTACCCCATCCTGGCGCACTTGCTCCGAAACTAACAAATCCCTGGAGGTAATAAGTACAACTTCCATGGCCAAATCATCCACGATCATGGAAGTAGTCAACGTAGTAATCCTTGAAAGCATTGACGCCAACGCATCGTTATTTTGGCGTTTTGCTATTTTCCTCTTGAGGTAAGTAGGTGGGACGAATGGGGACCATCGTTTCTTTGCTCACCAGTTGGCGTCACTGTGGACTAAATTCCAGAGGTATAGCTGTCAAAGGCGACTTTATAAGATCAGCGCCGAAACAAAGTTTTAAATCTTGAATTTCATTGAGTTTATTAATTATAAATAACTATCATCATATCGAGTAGCTATGCCGCAATGTTGTGCAGTTCCGTTTTGTGCGCTTTTTTTTTTTAAAGCGTTTACATTGATCGCCAAACAATCCATATTTGCGATAATTTCACGAATGAGATCGCCTTTCAACAGTGAAATTAAAGAAATTATCATTTATGTCACAAAGCCCAGACCAGTGAAAAGTGAATGTTATTGGACCTCACGCGACACTAGCGCCTCTAGTGGCAAATTGACACGCGATATATTCATATTCATATTCATTTTCATTTATTTAGTATTAATCATACATTGTCATAGTTCTGTAAAAATCATAACTACTAGTTATAATCATCCCCCATTGATAACATTCACCAGTTTGCTACAGAAATTCGTTGGTGTAAAAATAACGCCTAACGATTTATACAGTCTGGACCCATTATAAGGAAGAATTTTGCCTAGGTATCTACATTTTGATTGCGTCCCGATGGACAATATTACACTTTGAAGTTCAAGTTATAAGTAAGTACAGATTTGGATATACATAGAAGCGAAAATAGTTATAAGCCAACTTCAAATCGTTATAAAACCTTAAACGAATAAAATACTAATAACACTAGCTTTTCCCCGCAACTTCGTATGCACAGAAATATTAAAAAGTAAAATCCCGATTTTTCCCGTTCCCGTGGCAATTTTGCAAAATCCTTTCTTAGCGGATGCCTACGTCATAACATCTACCTGCATGCCAAATTTCAGCCCGATACGTCCAGTGGTTTGGGCTGTGCGTTGATAGATCACTATGTCAGTCAGTCAGTCACTGAAAAATTGTCGAAGAAACCTAATAATTGTTTTTAAATACCTATTCAACTATACCCCTACATGTTATTTTAGCTCGCCGACTTTTATGTCTGACGTCTGCTGGCCGCCATTTTGAATTTTGATTAATTTCATGTTTTCAGTGACACTTGCAGTATTTAAACGAATCGATTGATGTATGATTAAATTAAAATCGACCCACGCATTTGATCTCTAGAGTGTCACAAAGGAACAAACATACATACATAGGTATTATAATATTCATAGACAGCTAAACGCATTACCCTCCTTTGCGGTACGCATTCGGGTAAAAAGGGTATTTCACAAGAATAAATTAATCATGAATCTACATCCATCAAGGCTATCTCGCTTTATTTAAATCGCTCGATGGCGAACAATGGTTTTAATTTATGCGCCACCATTTTGTATACGAATTGTCGTGTAGTGAGAATTGCGAATTATTTCCAACAAGGAAGAATTAGGTCTTATTGTAGAGGGGTAACTGGACCGATTATTTCCAGTAAATTAATATTCAAAATTAAAATTTGGTAGGTATTCAACTTATATACACACTTCTTGGTGCTTCTTGTCTCATTAATGGGTCTAGGAAGCGCTGGTAAATTCATTTCTGTTAAATTCATTTAAAAGTGACTTGTAAAAGTGCCCGCAGATGTGACCTATTTGCTGAATAAATATTTTCATTTTCATTTTCAAGTGGTCATCAAACCACTTTTTAAACTGAGTCGTATAGCTTTGTGCAATGTGCAGAGCTTTGAACTTGGACATATCGGATTCACGAATAAATATATTCCACGAATTCTAAAATATCCTTTACCTAAGTTTCTATACATACGCACTTGAATTTTACAAGCCGCAGTTATCTAATAAGTATTCGCTTTTACTTCCAATCCCTTAATTATCCCGCCTATCAAATAGTACAGTATGAAACCGTTCCCAATCCTCCTTTAATTCACGTAATAAGGTAGCTTCCTTTATCATTAACATTAACCTTTATAAAGGTACTTAAATGGTGAAAGCATTTCTCCCGTCAACGTGTCTACATTCTGTTGCGACTTTAGTTTTTGTCACTTTCAACTTTGTTGTCAAGGTCGCAAGGGCGTTATTTTCAAGGCAGAGAGCCATAGTGACATGTCCAACCGCGAAGGGTTCATAAAACCCCGACGAGGTCTCATTGTTTAGGACCGTTTTTGGAGATAAAGGGTAGATACGCACACTTGGATTTAAAACGCGGTCGAGAAATTGTCGCTTGTATATTCACTTTCATCATCATCAATAGATGATAGATGAGATGATAGATGGAGCGACGACCTCGTGAAGGTTGCGGGAAACCGGTGGAAGCAAGTAGCACAGGACCGGTCTGAGTGGCGAGCCTTGGGGGAGGCCTATGTCCAGCAGTGGACGTCTTTCGGCTGAAATGATGATGATGATGATGATGATCATCAATAGCTTCATCATCATCATCATCTTCATCATATAAGCCGAAAGATGTCGATCTTCACTTTGATAATTTGTGGAAAAGAGGAACAAATCGTCCAAATGCTATGTGGAAAATAGGGATGACGACAGGGTGAAGACATCGAAATTCTAATTAGTCCGTCAGTCAGGTAATAAAAAAATATTAGACACGTATTTTTTGTTTTATCAAATTAACAAAGTATGACTAAGTTAAAACGCATTAAAGTTGGAGAGTGGGGGCTAACTACGTCACTGTCAGGTATAAATAGTACCTAACCGTGACGTCACGCAACATTTCAACTCAATTTATCTCCGTATAAGTTTGATTGCGTGAAAAAAGAAAAAATACGTGTCCAATACTTTTCAATAATCTTCCTGATAGACTAAGAAAAAAAAAGTGGTCGTCATCCCTAATCCGAGTCGCTCATGCACTCAACTCAATGTCTTGGGTATTTTGTGGCATTTGCTTGGCAGACAAGCACTCAGACCACCTGATGGTAAGTAGCCTTCGCTCATGGACATAAGAATTCAAAAGATCGCGAATGCGTTGCCGACTAAATTAAATGCCTCTAGGTATGCATACTACTATTACTACTACAGCCTATTTGCCTCCCACTGCTGGGCACAGGCCTCCTCTCACCACGAGAGGGTTTGGGCTATTAGTCCCCACGCGGGCCCAGTGCGGATTGGGGACTTCTTTGAATTACTTCGCAGATGCGTGCAGGTTTCCTCACGATGTTTTCCTTCACCGAAAAGCTCAGTAGTAAATTCTAGGTAGGCATGCTAGCATAAAAAAGTAAGGTAAACCTGGAATTACAACCTTCATACAAACCAGCGTACGCGCGAAATAAGTGTTCAATTCGATATAATAGATGTCACTTCCTAGGTAATCTAGCCTGTATAAAAGGTTAAGCGCCCCTTTATTGAAGCTTGTACTTTGTACGCCCTAATTTAAGGAGATCGTCAGTCAATATAATTCCTAGTCTCCGATGCTACTAATTTCGCCGACTCATTTATCGCTTTGTGCTGTAAGTAGACTCGTCTTGATGGATTTTAGCTTGAGAGTTGGCTTTAGATTCGTTTTACTTGTGAGAGTGAGACTTGTTAGATATACTTAACAAAAGTTTCAAGCAGTCAGAATTCTTGCTTAAAACAATAATCAATTAAGTAAAAAAAAATCATTTTTATGTTTATCACACCCTTTGGTTCGAAGACCTTTTTAAACCGCCCGCAAAAACCGCTGCGTTTGCAACTAAGTGCGTAATTCTAAAGAGTCATTAGAATTAATGGAATAACCGCAACCGATTAGAGCTGCTGTGTCGGGCCTAACTTACACTGGCTTAGAGACAAATTAAAAGTTAACCCGGGAATAAGAGTCATGACTGAAGTTTGTCTAATGTCTTTACCTAATTATGTTCTAGGTAATTTCGGTCTTAACCAAAAATCTCAATCTGTCCATGCATAGAAAGAATACTTTCATCCTAGCTAGGCAAAATGCTTCTCTGCTAAAACGCCAGAAAGATCGAACCACAAACATTTCCATAAGTAAGTAAATCGCAAATTTTTATTCAATCCAAACAGGATTTAGCATTCGGGTAGGTACATAAAATACTTATTATTATAATGTATACTATATACTAAAATAATAACTATGTACTAAAAAGAAAGAAATGAATCATTATATACGTTATGATTATGACCACGACATCTCGTAGTGGATTGCGGTACTGTTTGAAGCAGTTCATGTCTTCGTCAAGCAAGGTTTGTGATCTCTAAAGTGTTGCTGACATTTTCTAATAGATGGCGTTACTATACCTAAGTTGAAACGAACAAATTAACTCTTTATTACTTCTATGTGGACGATAGTATTATATTTAAGTATTCTAATATAATATATAATAATACCTTATAATTTAACACTGGTGATTATGATGAATTTTTATGTATTTTTTTTATTAGTACTTGTTTATTTTACTTAATTGTGCTACTTACTAGAAACTGCAGGTAGTAGTTACTACAGAAATAAATCAAAAACTGTAGATTTATTTCTGTAGTAACTACTTACAACTGCAGTTTCTACTAAGTAGCACAATTTAATAAAAAAGGAGTAGGTAGGTAGTTTATTTGTTATAGGTAACAGGCAATTAAACGATGTCAAAATATAAAATATCGTTTATTTTCTTCGGTATTTACAGTGTTTAGAGAAAAAATGCAGATAAGTATACCGAGATTCGTTCATGTTGAGAAAGCAGTTTATTCCATAATGCTTATAATAATACCTATATTTTTGAGACAGTGACTCCATTAATTTAATTTCAATATGAAGGGTAATTTTAGGCGTTTTATTATAAAGTATTGTGTATTGTGAAACAACCTTAAAATATATACTTAAATATAAGTCTGTTGAAGTCACCTGGCAGTATGTATGTCCGGTTTAAACTCCAGAACTAGATGTAGGATTCCGCAAAGTTTGGTATAGGGGTAGATTATAACACGTGTCAACATAAAAAAACTGCTATTTATACTGGAAAAACGCATTATTCACGTGGGAAGCTCTTACCCAGTTCCACGCTGACGAAGTCGCGGGCAAAAGCTAGTAATAAATAGTTCAAAAACGCAATTATACATTCAGCAGGAGTTTTACTCTAATTTATAGAGAATTGATAGCCTCTGAATTTATAACAAGCAAAACGATTATTTTAATAACCTTAAAAATAACTAATTACTTAAATACGTACTTCCCTGTTTTTGAACAACCCTCATACAACTAAGGTTGGCATGATAAACTAATTACTGGATTCGATGTATTTTTAAGTTTTAATCTTATTCTTTCAAATACAAATTGGACAAAGCCAAAAAACACATTTTAATTTTCACGATCAAGGACAAGGTGTCTAACATACAAAATGAATTAAAATGCAACGATGAGTATCTTAGAAATGTGTTACTTAAATTTACAGCTAAAGATTTAGATTCTAGACCTTTGAAGCCTTTGCCACGTTGCTTACAGTGCTTTCCATACTTCTCAAATACCTATTTAAAGACGCCGATGTGTTCTGTATAAGACTTAACCCAAGTCTGTATTTGAATTCAATCAGTCGTTTTAAAAAAGTAAAAATACTGCCTTCTTGGTTTAACGGAGGGTACGTTATTACCTCTGGGACATCAGGGAATACCGTAGGCCTTGGTCGTGACGTACTCGATAGTGGAGCCTTAGTTTCAACGGCAGGAACAACAGTTGAAATGATCTCGGATTTTAAGTCGGTTGTAGTTTCAGTCATCGCACTTTTGACAGTAGTTGTCTCCTTTGCGTCTTCATTTTCATTAACACTTACGGTACTACTTGAGAAAACTTCATACACTCTAAAAGCTTTTGTTGTTAATTCTAAATCGTTCGACATTTCTGTTTCGGTAGTCTCTTCTTTCTTGTTGCCGTTAATAGGCTGTGTGGAAACACTTTCGACGAAGGCAATCTTTTCTGTAGTCACCGGTAAAGCAGTTGTGACTGCGTCATCTATTGCAGTGACTGCGTACACGGGAGACACTCCTTTTAGCTCCACTGCTTTGTTATCATTTGTTGTAGCTGCTGTCGTGGTATCAACTGGTACATTTTTCATAGTAACACCTAACGCTTCATCAATTTCATTGCTGAGAAGTACATCTTTATTGTTTTCCTTGGCTGCCTTTAGAATTTCTTCAATTGAACCAGTAATGCTTCGTTTTTGGTTAAATGGGCTTCGTTTCTTCCTATTCAAATTTCTTGGGCCATGTTCTGGGACCACAGCTGGTGTTTCTGAATCTGATAACTCCTTAGGTACATTTCCTACTACAAATTTATTATCAGGACTACTATTTTCATCCTCCATTTCTTCATCATACTTGTCATTGTCTTGTTGCTCTGCATCATTATTAGATCCTAGATACATCGACGTTGAGGGATATGACATGGGACTACTTGTAGTTTGATGCTCTCCGTAGTACTGACCTTCAAAAGGATACACAGGCTTGAAATCAGAGTCTGAAGATGGTTTGACTCCGTAAACTACAGCGTTAGATGAGTCACTTCCGTATGATGAAATACCTGAGGGCCCAGTTTGAGGAGCTGCATAAATTGGCTCAACAGCCGGGTAAGAAGGCGTATATGAAGTGGCTCCTTTGTCATATGCATACTTGCTTTCTGTAGTATAAACATGCCTTGTCTCATATTGCGGTTGATGTTGTGGGAATTGTTGGTTATAGTTAACTGGCTCAGAATAAACAGCACCATGAGCTATACCAGTCTTTTGCTGTGGATAGCGAACATTATAATTTGGTTCGTAACTGCTAGTGGATACGTGGCGATATCTCAAATCCTGGTCTTTTTTTGTAGGATACGGGTTTCTATTTACGTGTGCGGTTTGACCGGCGTAAGGATTAAGCTTGTGTTTTGAATGGGCTGGCATACCGGCTAGAACCGTTCCAAGCATTTCTTCTTCAGCTTGTCCATTACCATCATTGGCATACTCTTCAGCATTATGTTTATATAAATCATCTTTCTTGTCGACTTCGAAAGTTCGCCGTACAGGCGTTGAAAATGGATATAAAAAGTAACTAGCTAAACCAACCAAACTAGCCAAGCCAATCACACCAACACCCACAGTAGGCATGACTTCTCTTGAGAAGTAATTGTAAATTTGTGTCGTGACTCCCGATACATCTGTAGAGGGCTTCTTTGATGGCTTGCTTGATTTGGTTTTGTTGGTAGTTTTAATTTCAATCGCTTCAGTTTCTGGTTTAGGTTTAGAATTTTTACGCTTTTTCGTCTTCTTCTTCTTACTCGATGTTCGTTTGGGCTTCTTTGTTGTTGTTGCTGGAGTGCTTATTTCTAATTCGATTTCTTGTTCTTTTGGCTCCATTGGCAGTAAAGCAGATTCATTGACGACGGGTGCTTCTGTAGTAGTACTAACTTTTTGTTTATTTTTGTTCTTCTTTTTTGATGGTTTAGAGGTAACCGACACAACAGGAAGTGCTGATGTTGATTTAGTAACAATATCTTTTTTAGTTGTGGATGGCTCTGTAGTAGAAGCGACGGTAGTTGTGGGTAATGTAGTACGATGAGTGGAAGTACTTTTATTTTTTTGTACGTTGGATAAAACTGTATCCTTTATTTTGTTATAAACATTTTCGTTTATAGCAGATCCACCAGCCACCAAGTCAGATTTGTTAGTGCTTCCAATAAGAGGGCGTTTAGCTATAGACGGCTTGTTGACCTGGGGCCGTTTTGTTTTATTTTTATTTGGTACCGGTTTTGTTTTTTTTACAGTTTCATCTTCTACTTTTGTTGGTTCAGTAGAAGACGTCACATTAATTCTATCGGGGTTACTAAGAAGAATCCATGTAGATATACCTTCATTGGAGGTTGATGATTCATTTGCTACTTCGCTCACTTTGTTTTCAGATTCTAGCTCTTCCATAGTAACCGGAACAGCAACACCTACGTGTCCATTCTCTACAGGATCATTTCCGTTTTCGTTTCTTGTTTTGAGTTTATGTTTTTGTGCTAGATGGTTTTTCAGTTTCGGAGGTATCCTCGTATCAGCTACGATTGGAGCGGAAGCCGTTGTATTTGAAGGAGTCTCAAGGAGTTGGCTCGCGACCATCTTGATAGAATCACCGATACCAGAGCCCTTGGTTTTGACGTCTCTTGAAGATGTGGTGTTGCTAGTGGTCATGGGCACTTCTTTTTTGTCATTTTCTGGTGTCTTTTGGCTCGTGATTCTGGAATTTAAAAGAAAATTATCGTGATTAGTATAAACGACATTTTTTAACATGAATCATGTTGTTGATATTAACGTAGAATTTTTACCTCAAGGTCTAAATTTCTTACTGCTTATTTTAAATTGTTCTGACAGAAATATTATTTATGATGATGAAGATCGAATAAAACATAATACACAAACTGAAATTAATGTAGGTATGTTAGAAGTATAGACCCTCTTGATTTTTGTAGACATCATGCATGTGCCAGTATCTGGTGGCATTAAGTTAAGATCAGTTATATTTTTGTTTAAAGATACATAAATTTTCAACTAGGGGCATTTTGGGCATCAAGCACATCTTCTCTCGACTTTTCATAAATAAATAAATAGGAACATAATACAAGTTTAGCACGTTTAAAGTATAGAAGATAACAAAAAAGTACTTTTATTTCCTTTTGATGACAGATTTACAAGATTTTTTTTGTCTTGGTAATACATATTAAAAATTCCCCATTTTTTTTTAAATCCCTTTAAAACAAGCCACAATTAAATTGTAGAAATAAACACAATTAAAAATTTCAATTAATTGATAAAAAAATCCTCATTTCTTACATTTTTATTTTGTTAACCACTAAAATTTATTTTAGACACTTTAATCTTTGCTTTTCTATTGCTTGGTGGCAATACTGGTAATCTGAAAAGTAGTTTGCGAAAGAAAATATAACTACATTTCTATAGAGAAAGAAGCTTATTGGCGACTTTTAAGAGAAGTAAAGTAAATAACACTTTATTGTACAAAAGAACATGAAATTGGATACAAACAACTATACATGTACAAAGGCGTACCAATGCCATGGCATGTAATTATATACAAAAAGCAAGAGAAACCTAAATACAATAAAAGATACAATAGATAATACGTAATTATATATTTAAATATGATTAAAATTAAACACACACGCTAAGTAACATTGTTTATTCATATAATAATAGGAAAAAAATCCTTTGCCAAATTAGCGCCGATTTTACCACTGCCAGTCAGGTTTTTAACTAATTTACTTATATTTATCAAAGTTATTGAAGATCAAGATTCATTTCGCTGATAGAAATGAGATCATCAAACCTCATTTTGAATGAACATTTAAGTAGAGCATGGAATATTTTCAACAACATAAACAATTATTAAAATGATGAATCTATCTAAAAATCAAATACATTATAGGTAACTTAACTTAAATATTATAAAATATCATTGGCTATATAAATCTAAGAAAGAGTCAAGTGTAAAGCATTGTAAAAAAACGTTATGCTAAGTGAGTTACCGCATAATACATATAAATATTGTAATTATATATTGTTGGAAGTTGTTCCGTTGATATTACTTATTATGGAAAAACTTGAAGGCAGGCAAGATGTACAGAAACGACAATCCGAAATTTTCCTCGCAAAACAGCATTATTTATAAATTATTAATTATGTATAATCTTTACTTTATTTAGGGTATGTCTAATATTTCTTAGTTATCTCTGGTTATCTTTAAAAATATGATAAGATGGGCGCTCTAATAAAGGCTACATTAGTCTGTCTCATAGTCAAGAAGTAATTTACCTACATACACCTGTACAATACAATTTTCAAGTTAGATACAATAGTTGACTGTAGGTACCTTGAAATAGCCAAAACTTGGAAAAAAAACTTATGATTTAAAAACAGACGTAGAGATAAAAAATCCCTTCAATCGTCAGAAAGGATCTATCTGATAACCTTCAAACTACTAAATCGTTTATCTGCAAACATAGCTTCGACCATCTGTTGTAGTGGTGGGGTTACGATTCCACAGACAGATACACTATTTTCGAAATTAGAAAACCTTTCTTGTTTC
Source organism: Aethes cnicana (assembly GCA_963971205.1). NCBI lineage: Eukaryota > Metazoa > Arthropoda > Insecta > Lepidoptera > Tortricidae > Aethes > Aethes cnicana. Next base: position 12,106,728 of record OZ020284.1, read on the forward strand.
TTTTGCAGAATGAAATAGATTGGAAACTCTTATGCTACTAAAACGGGACCATTATGATTCTGTTCATAAGATACGTAATGATATTATTATAAATATACAAGAATGGTTAATTTTTTAAAACATAACGTACAACTTTGTTGCAAATATTAATATAATTGGCACACAAAGTCAAAAAATATATGTATTAGCACCCATAGTCTTTAGCCTTTTGTACACTTTTTATAATCAATCTGGTACAGTAATTTCTTCGAAGAGTTTTTCTTTTCTCCCCTATTTAACGCGCCTCGTCCACGCCTCTCTCTTCTTACGTTTATTTCTACGACTATTTATAATTGTATTTTTTTGAGATTTCTCTCGGAGTTCCTTGGTTTTTGCTTTCATCCATTCCTTTAATTTGAAAAACCATGTTGGTTTTATTGAGTTATTGATTTCTTTACTGCTTTTAGGCAGTCTATGATTCCATTCTCTATCACTGGGGAAAGAGTTCAAGTACCACGTTTTATTATTGTCATCCCACTGCCATTGCGGTCGATACACGTGTGTGACTTTAGGTGCTGCCCTAGCGAAAGGTAAAGAACTGAAAAAACTTGCTACACCATAAGCGGCTGCGAATATCATTGCTATAGGGGAAAAAAAGAAAGAAAGCAAACCAAAATTAAAGGGACTTAATGACACTAACCAACTTAAAGCATTCAGTGAAGGTCGAAAGAAATCAAGAAAACCAGTAAAAGTGAAAAGGTCGTCATCGCCACCACCCGGACGGCTAGGTTTCTGTAAAGAGGCCAGATTAGTGCTAGGTGAACCAAAACCACCTGCTTCGGGGGAATCTGCTGATAGTTCCTCATTAGCGGCATTATAATTGGTTAACTCAGCTCCTTCAACGGAAGCGCTTTCTTCTTGCTCCTGTTCCTCGTTTTCCTCAGACTCAAAGTAATCACTTGCTTGAGTACTTTCTGCCTCGGAGTCATCGATCGGAATATCGAAGCTACCAGGGAATAAGTTTTCTGATTCATCTTCTTCAGTTTCTATGACAACGTTTTTGTTTATAACATTGGTATTTACAGCTATATTTAAATCGGGGCATGCTTCTTTTCCCTGGCCTTGAAAGGTGTTGTTGAGAGTAAGGAATATAGTGGGGCAGTCGTCGGGTGACGCACTGTACTCTTCCGGTCGTATTACGATCCTATCTGTATACGCGGTCGATGGCTGGAAAGTGGTGACCTCAAAATTATGTTGCGGGTACTGAGCGTTATTATACATTGAATTATGATAGTTGTACTGATTTTTATTTGGTTTATTAGTTGATGCAGGTTTTTTTGTTGTTTTTCGATAAACATTTTGAAAGCTAGGTTGATGCCAAGGCTGGGGATTACCTACATTTGTAATGATAGGAGTCGGCGTGGGCGTGGTAAAAACATAAGTGGGCCTAGAGCTTGGGAATGGGTATTTATCTATGATGTGAACGTTACTTGAGTACACTTGGGTTTCCTCTGAGTACTCTGGTCTAGGTCTATATCTGTTATTCATTAATTTGTTGTAAAGTTTATTTAAATTCTGATATTTAGTATCTTTTTTTGCAACTTCAGTAGAAACATCATTATTTAATGAGTGCGAATCGAACGGTCTATCCGCGTCGTGGGACTGCATGTTTTCATGGGACCCGGTCGTATCTAAATCAAAATGTAAATCCTCATACTTAGCTTTGTCTCTCCATTTTGTAACAATTTTCCTAATAGGTGGTTTGTTTTTAGAAGAGTTTGGAATTGTTTTTGTGTACCCAGGCTCTGATACTTTTAAGTTAATCTTATAGTTTCCGGTTTTTACATTTTCTTTTTTATTTTTATTTCTGATATTATAACTTTCATGTTTATTTTGCGATGCGTTAGATTTTATTTTCTTAGAAATCAATCGGCTTCTTCTGGAAACAGAACTATTACTTTTATGATTATTAGTATTGATAAAGAAAAAAGGTGTTTCGTCACTATCTTTTGTTCTTGAATTTGAGTATATGTTGGGTTTTTCAGTGTAACTTGAATTATCAGAATTATTGCTAAAGCTAATGACTATGGGTTGCTGAAATAAAGCTAAATTTTGTTCATTATTTCTATATCTATACCTTGTGGGGGTTTCTGTGGTTTGTACGATAGTGGTTGGTTTGTTAACTGGTGATGAAGACACATCTTGAGGCCTCGACTGAACAAACTGACACAATACAACTAAAAACAAAACTAAAGTCCACTTTGCACACACTCTTTTTTTCCGCGTCATGATGCACATGTCAGAGATTACCTGGAAAGAAAAATAATATTATAAGAAATTAAAAATACAAATAATAAAAACATAACAAATCATCTAATGGAAGTGACACTTTTGAATACCTATTGGAAAACTTGATCTATCTTTAAACTAAACAAATAAAGTAAAGATAATATCGGAAGCTATTATGGTTTGACGCGCTCGTAAACGAGACCAATGAATCTTTTTAGCACTTAAAAATATAGCATTATTAAATTAAAAAAAGGATATTTCACGCCACGTCGTACTCGTAGATAATAAACAAAACTATTTTAAAGGGAACAGGTTACACAATAAAGGAAGTTGGAATAACCGTTCCGTTATAGTGTCGTCAGCTTGCGCGGTACCGTTAGCGACGTGGGATCCAGCTGACGTAAATACGTAATGATCTGAAGGTGATAATTTAAATAAATTTACTTGAATTTGACCTACTTTTCAAATTGTTTGAATAGCCGCTACCTATATCTCCTGATACTTTTATCTGCTAGCACGTATAAAGAAAGGGGAAATGAAATTTCCAAAATACGTAATACGTACTGAATGTTGTAGTATCTAATAGATGTTAGAAGGAATAGCATTATTGTGGATGATCTTTGTTATTTCTGTGTTGTGTGATATCAAAAGCAAAGAGTATTTACTTAACTTTATAGTATTGTATTCAGTGGATGAGGAACTACACAAGAATTTCTTCAGTTATAAATATCAGAAAACATGACAAACTAGGATACATTCCTGTTGATTGAATTTTCAGTATGGTTTGAAAGCAAGTAGTTAAGTATTTACAACCGTATTCTTGATAAGAGCAGAATTTGACAGCAACTTTAAAATGCTTGCCAAGAACCGTTCCTTCAATCTAAATAACCAAAGCTAACCCAATCAAAACAGGAGAAAAGAGAATTGAAACAATGACTACTAGATTACTAACTCATGGACAACTTATCCAGAAACTGCATACGTCTAGAGTTCTAAAAATAATGACCTAATCCTAGTCAAAAAAGAAAACTAGATGCAATAATCGTGTCGTACCATCGACTACTAAATCCACGAGACTATGCTAACCATTCAATGTATTGTTGTACAAAGACGACTTTATACTAGCGCGATCGAAATTTTCCTTTCAAAGGGCTCAATAGATGCTAAACGGTGGTTAGTGTAGTATAGGATAACGACCAAATAAGATACATCTTTTGCGTGGTTATGCTTTGGTTGATTGGGGGATCTATGTTCAGTGGATACGAGCAGGTTAACGACCCAGCGGCCCTGACCGTCAACTGGTCCGTGCGTGGTTGTTTGTGTATAGCATTACTGACCTCAATTACAAAACAGGCTTTTTGGGTTTTTGGTCCGTTAGTGTGATAGCCGTTAAGGCAGAATTAGCAATGGAGTTTTATAGCTTTTCTTCGATTATTATTGCTGAATTTGTCGTTTATAAATGAATGATATTTAAATGGTCGTTATTTTTCTTACATTTGTTCCCTTTTTCAATACAAATTAAAGTTGATGATTTTTTTAAAGTTCCTACACATTCAAACGGTAAATTTAAATTGATCCGTCTTTCATGTTGGGAATACTCGGTGACAATCTGGTAAAACCATTGACTCATCCTTTCTTTGAAATTTTCACCAATTCTTCCAACTTTCCTCTTAAATTATGTTTTTTAATGAATTCTTTTCCCTCACTCCACTATGGCATGTATGATCATATTTGAACTCTAAAACAGCTTTCCAAGTATCTATTATAACGTAATTACCTATTTCCTCAACACTTGTAATGCTAATGTTTCCAGCGTCTTTAACATTTTCCTGTAACGGTAGCTTGACTATAGCATTCAAGAACTTAATCACACCATGCGAGCACCATACCGGTCCAAGCTACTAGAGATCTACCAGATTTAAAATATTAACTTTGTAAAGTGCCTTCCATAAGTTCTTAAGACAAGCATAAATAAATACTAAATAGTAATTTAGCTGCGCTTTCATGTTGCGGCGTCACATGAAAACCCTTATTTTTTGTAAATGTAATTGCAATAAAGATTATGAATTTGAATTTGAGGAGATGTAAGAATGCTGATGAGCCAATCCTACCAATATTGAAGTAAAAATCCACACTAATCAATGCGAAAGTAACTCTATCTGTTAGGTACCTCTTCACGCTTCAACCACTGGACCGATTTAGATAAATTTTAGTATGCAGTTAGTTGGAGTGCTGGGGAAGGACATAGGTTATATATCCGGGAATAGCTCGACAATCGAATTCCACTCGACAACTCATTAATTCTACGTGGGCTAAGTTGCAGCCAGAAGCTAGTAGCAAATATGTAAAAAATATATTTAAAAATGGATATAAGATAAGATACAAATATGATAGCTTACTGCTCTTCAATCAGGTTTAACTGTTTTTCTGACAAATATAACGAGAAAATATCTCCCGATAACTATTAAATTTTACATCATAGGGTAGCGGAAAATTCGGTGTGGCGATGGTTAAAATTCTAATAGAGATTTTTGATAGGGAAACCCAAAGTACCAACTACTCTTTTTGTTTATCAAACAGCGGTCATAGTGGCAGCTACAGCTAGTAATGAATAATTCGTTGTACATCCAATCACCATAACACCGCTTCCTTCTGTGCCGTGGCCTGGGGCACTAGTTATGTTAATATGTAACTGCAGCGCGTGCGCAGAGGAATGCGTTCTCGTTTGCAGTCCGAAGCTATCTTTAATTTCTCAAGCGAACGTTCTTGAACATTTGAAAGAAATATAAGGAAACATTCAGTGATTCCACACTAATAGCGCTCGTGCACTATACCAAATCGTGAAACCCTCTGATGGTTGCTCTACTACGGCGAAATTGATTACGAATATTACGATGAAATTAAGTTAAGACACCTTTAACAATGGCAATAACCTTCAAGTTATTAGCAAAGTGCTTGATATAAGATAAACTGGTTATTTCAATGCCATTGCATAATAATGGATCTCCATTTTAGTAGTACCTATACAATTATAAAAAAGCTCTTAAAGTTACTCCTGATTTCAGCTATCGTTGATAGAGATTATCCTATTCCAAGTACAGTGTCAGTTGGATTCCATGATAATTATGTTATGATAAATAATAAATCTGATATATATAACTCAATGCATTTCTGTCAAATTACTATAAATTTACACCATTATTACATTATAAGTGTCGTCTAAATTGCTTAAAAACGACAACGGTTTACAAAATCGATGGCATTGAAATAAGTATTTCAAATAACACCCTCTCCATTGGGTGAGGAAAACGTAAGACGTTACCGCAATGGCTATGTCAAACACCATACACTTATTGCAATGGATAACAATTTACGTGCAACACTTGGTTCATCGCAGACGGAAACGCTTTCCAGTTTATGTCACTTTACGCTTCATGTCACTACGCCTTCATACTTAAATTCTTCAATAGTATTGCCACCTTTATTACTAAGTATTAGAGTTGACGTTTCAAAGTTATATTTTAATTCATTTGTGTAAGGAGCAAATTGGTAGTTTTGCGTAGTTTTCGAACGCATGGCTTGATTTTTTTGTTTCCTGTTATTATTGGGTAAATTGATGTGGTGTTGCATGCCGACATTCTAGTGGTAAGTAGATGGTGATAATTAAATAAATACATGAATTATTCGATCTGAACTATCTGAATTAACATTTTATCGTATTCGTAATAGTTAGGACTACTCGTGATGGATTTTTCTTTAACTCATAGAAGCATTTTTTTTTTCTAATGTAGTTTACTTTATTTTTTTTTCGAAACGTTAAGATATCGAGATGATACAAACAACGTAAACAAGGATCTACACCTCGGCAATTCACAAGAATATGCTAAAAGTAACAGTGAATACACCATGGTGTAAACATTAAGAATAGGGTTAGTAGTATATGTACTAGTGAAACTAGTGGCATTAATAAATGTATAAGTACTTAGATACCATACGGAGATAGGTACTGATCTCACTTAGGGCTGATTTTTCAATCGCCACATTTTTTTTTCTGATGGTCGATACAAAATTCGAATTTATTTCGGAACATTTTTTTTTATAGACTAGGTATTCGACTGATAAACATTATCTGACGATTGAAAAATCAGTCCTTAAAAAAGTTATGCTGAATAAGATTCAGAAATTACTTAGTTACGTTATAAAAAAGATACTTTAGGTATAGGTAGGGCATTTAAGTTAATATTTTATATTGCTTTGAATTTACTCGACAATCTTATACTTTGAATCGTCACAAAATATACATAAATCGAGTCAGCATCATGATCGATTTACTTGAAGCATTTTTAAATCTAGATTTTTTTATTTCTCCAGAGACACTGGCATACGACTAATATTTCATCTGGCATACGACTAACAGAAGACATTAATTCCTCTAATAATTAAACCATCTACTAGACTAGTAAGGGTTACAGTCGTGGCCGCTTTCTCTGTATTTATTACTCTACTCTAGATTAGATGGTTTCGTGAAACCTATGCCTGTAAAGCTGTTTCGTTTATCACTTCTCCTTCATTTTGCATTATTTATATTATCAGGTTTATTATGAAATACAAAGAATGGTAACTTTTTTTAAATAATATTATTGAAAATTTTGTAATTTGTACCGCTGTCATGAAAAAAATGGTTTAATAGGTATTTAAACATTTACATTTATAATAAATATTGTACTTCATTTTCAAATCAACTATGAAAACGAATTACTCATTCTTCTTATTTTACTTCGAAGTCTTTCGATACGTCTCTTTTTTTATTTACATCAATACTAAAACGTAGTCCATTAATGAAATTATGTCAAGCGTGATCGCTTATCAGAACTGTGCCGTTCATTGTCTCAAGTGTTCCGTTAGTAGGTACGGTATTCGGCACACTTTGCCTTAAACAAATGGGTACTTTTGTTCGGCCCATGGGCTGAAAGGAAGGTTTTGTTTGCAAACTGTCCTGGCTGACATTTTCTCTTGAAGTAATGAGTTTCGTTGAAGGAAACTATCTGGAGATTTGAATAGGAGATCGATCAGCTTAGTGAGTGAAGCAGTTTATTAGGGTTGTACAGAAAGGTCGATTTCTGTCGAAGAATAGAATGTCTAGTTAACTTAAGTAAGTATTCATTATCTGTTCAATTTTTACCTACCTCAAAACCAAAACACAAATCTGATTTTAATTACAAATGGTTAATATGATGTGTTTAAACTTTTGCACAGGTTATTGATATTCACAGCGGTTGAAAATTGATATCGATTATTTTGATTGTGTTTAAAAGCAAATCTTGATGCTGCATGTTAAAACTACCACTTCGCCTTATAATGCAAAATACGTGTTGTTATATGTATACATAGTACGTAAACTGTTAGGTTAGGTTAGAACAAAATAAAGTGATGATGGATAAATCATCGCAAGTGAATGGACTGTCAGTAATGATCCATGATGAAACAACATTTCCTCTAAATTAAATTAGATCTTTGCAATACGGAATGCATCGACATCGCGAGCAATAGTGGTCACGCGTTTCGAAATATGACTACATAATGTACCATCACTTTCAGTGCATCTGGTCTGGTTCGGGTCAAAGTAAAAAACGAAACAATTTTAGAACACGACTTAGACTTGAGTGCCCATTTTTGAAATATCTCTTGCAGACTCCTTGCAGCACTTCAACCGAGCCATAAGGCTCTTACAACTTGTAATCAAGGAAGAAAATAAACGGTGATGGTTGTAACGGTGGTGGCATGGTAAGAGGATAATGATTTTCTGGTTTGTAGTTGCTTTTTGGAAATCTACAATCATACACTGCTCATTGACAGCTACAGTTAGGCATGAGTATTCTCGGCTTGATGATGATGATGATGATGAAGTAGGTACTATTGTCGTTGAAAGATGAAAACAGAGATGAGAGAGAGGAGGCGTGCACCAACTTCTTATATGACTTCAGTAATAAAGAAAACGAAGCAGCATGCTAAAGAGTAATTGTATATATTAATTAAGTTTAATTGAAGACCACTAAACAGTTACTATCAAGGCATATACGAGTATCTTACCTCTACAGATGCTTAATGTTATAGTTATGTAATATTAAACTTAATAATGCTTAATGTTGTTTACTGATGTGCGAAATTCAATTTGAATTAACCACTGCTTTTCGGTGAAGGAAAACATCGTGAGGAAACCTGCACGCATCTGCGAATTAATTCAAAGATGTGTGTGAAGTTCCCAATCCGCACTGGGCCCGCGTGGGGACTATAGCCCAAACCCTCTCGTGATGAGAGGAGGCCTGTGCCCAGCAGTGGGACGCGAATAGGCTGTAGTAGTAGTAGTAAACTTAATAATAATAATCTTTATTTCTTAATCGATAACACATGCAAAAGTGCAGCAGCACAGGTGAAAGTCCCGTGTGCATTCTGTGAAGTAGCTGGTGTTGTCTTTCTACGCACTTCTAGAAAATTAAGGTTACTCTCTCTAGGGCATTCTAGGGCCACTTTCATTTGTTTACATCGAGTATCGGAACTGTGAGTAGTTCGAACGAGGATTTGATCTGATATTGAGCTGGCTTGAACTTCAGTGCTGCCGTGCTAACGATGATCACAGTTTTGACAAAGTCTTAGATAGCTCATCAATGTAATAAACTATTTATCTGAAGAAACTACTCATGCATGTCTTACAGCGAAGTAATGGTGACTTTTAGATGATATTATTATGCTAATAATGGCTTTACTTTTTTGTCCAATTCTGTCTTATGTTTGTACAAGATTTCGTAGCAAAAGATCCTCAACTCCTGTCGTTTTCCGGCATGCGAAACTAATAGAATTTTCACCAGGTTCGATTCACTGTTATGTATGAGAGTTGAAAAAATAATTTGAATACCACGTCTTATTCTACGTAAAATTGACGCTATGGTTCCTAAGAACAGATTTCGTTATCTCTCATGGTTTCTGACTTCTCCATACTCACACATTTGCATTGATCACCCTATAAATATAAAATATACTAGTCGGCATAATGACGGTAATAATCTGAAACTTTACCTATCTAGTAAATAAATAGAAGCGTAATTATTATTCAATCGACTGAGAACCGTTAGAGTTCCGCTATTCAAGTAGGTATGGTAAAAACTTGCATCATTCACTATTAACCAGTACTAATAAAATACGATATATGTAGGAAACAGTATTGAAGTAGCTGTAGTGTTTGAAAAAAGTTACATAAGAAATTTATCCTTCGTCAAATCAAGCAGAAAGTTGCTGCTACCGCTACTTTTAGTGGAAATCAGAATGACGAGCTTCCAAGCTCAAGGTGATTGAAGGTTAGGAATACTAAAACTTGAGTGTGTAAATTTCGTCCTATTATCAAAACACATTTATGTGTCCGGTATTAAAAATGAAAATGCAACAGTGTATATTTTTCTTTAGGTACCTAGTATTTTATTTTCGTCTCTCATATCAGTGTTGTTGAAAAATATATTAGGTACTTAATAAAAATCAAAATAGTCTATTATCAATAAAAATCCTATACCGAAGTTATTTATCTTTACCAACAGGATAACCTGTCGAGAGAAGTTGCATTTTCGGATCATTTATGGAATACTTTGTTTTATGTTCTATAGATAAAGAAAGTAGGGAAGTCTTCTTAAACCAATTGAATATAAAGCGTAAGTAATACATTTTCTTGCGGTCCGAAGAGCCGACTAAGGAAATAAATTAGTATTAGGTAATGCGTAACATCAATATAAAGCCGGGATTTTAAAAATGTACCTAATTTGTTTGAAGTTGCTCGTACGATATTATCATATTCCAGGTTGTATTAAGATAGTGGGTACTTATATCAATTAATGTTATTAATATTAACATCTATTGTTTGTAGTTTTATTTAAGACTCAGTCATAGAAAAGCTGTATTTTTTATACATGTATAAAGATATCTCCGGAATGTTCGTAATAACTGTAATGTTATATTGTGAAGTTTTTCCTAGGTTACCTTGTAGCTTTATATCGTCGTTAACTTTAGATTTAAAGCCATTTTAGGTCGTTTGCGTTCGTTATTTTCGAACACAACTAATAAGTATTATGTCCACCATTCACTGATAGGTGTATATTACCATGATATTTTCAGTTATATCTGACGGATTAAGTCAAGGACGTCAACTCATGAAATTTTATTTTATGAGAAATTTATATACATTTTCAATGTTTTCTTTATTTTTAGGGTTCTTAATTGTATTGCCATATTATTGTAATCAAACACAAGTTAGTTAAGATCTATCATATAAATTTTAAAATAATGTCATAAGTACCTTATAAAAAATCTTATATGTTTATATTATATATAAGATTTTTTTTACTGATACATAAAGGGGTTTATTGGTTTTCTATAACATCAAATATAAATATTTTAGCTGTTTAGCTCTCATAAGCAACGATTTTTTTACGGACATACCAGGTGTTAGTTTACTTATAAAATATATTTGTAAAAAAATTTTTTTCAACAACAGTAAAAAATCCTATCTCAAATCTTTCCGGCTTTTTTTCTCCTGAATGAACGAACGAAAAAAAAAATGAAAACTCACCGTTGTAGCAACAACACACTCGCGCGCGCACACTAGAACGGAGCGACTGGCGCGGGCGCAACGGTACGCCGTGCCACTTGCCGGCGCGGGGTGCGCACATGGAAGCGGCAACTAATAACTGGAACTACTTCTGTGACCAAATGTTGGCCCAGGTGCGAGGACGTAAAAAGCTTGTATCTCTCTTTATCTAATCTTATAACGAGAGATAAAGACAAAAGAAGCTTAGCATCAACATGGGCACGTTTATGAATAGGGATGACGACAACTTTTTTTCCTGATGTACTTAGTATGTAATTATTACCTCCATGGGTGCGAACGACATGAGTCACATAATTAAAAAAAATACATACTTATAGAAAGAATACGTAGCAAGGCTTCTTTAACATTAGTACTACGAGGGGTGATCCAAAAGTAATGATACTGAATACTTATTGAATCGGATTAAAATAAATAGGTATGCCGTTACTGGCCATAAAGACTCCTTAGTAAATAAAAAAATAAAAAATATGTATCTGTCAGAGAGTTGCAGCTGTTTTTTCACGAGCAGTCGGAACAATAACGCAAAATAGCTCACCAAAGGAAGACACTAATTGCGCTCATAGGGGAAATAATACATGTGTAAGCGAATTTTGGAATAGTTGTAGGCGAAGGTGCCTTAAACAACATACTAAAAGTACTGATGGGTGGGGGTGCCGCTAACGTGTGGGGGGGTGGGGGGGGGGTTCAAAGGTCCCTTTTTTTGGTTTTTCGTAAATATCTCGTAAACGATAACCCGCAACAAAAAATGTTCTAAGACATAAATAATTTACATTAAATTTTCTACAAAGATATATATATATATATATATACACACTTTTTTGCTAGTGTAAATATTGAAATAGATAATGAAGGGGAAAGTTAACGATAAACGATTTTACGCGTGGGTTCGGGATTTGGTCCGCTGTACCCTGATTCTTTTTAGATAAGCGCTCATACTTGACACAGTTGTACTTTGAATAATTCTGAGTGGATTCATACTGAGGGCCACCGCGGGACACCGCTCGGTTGGTGGGGGGAGAAGGGGAAACTTTGCTTCCGCCGCGCTTCAGTTAGACCTATATATTTCCAAAAATTGTAGGAGTTAAGAGATGCTGTTTATTGCGAAATGATCCTTACTAAATGCTTCATCAAATCTAATCCACAATTATTCATTTTTATTGGTGGTTTTTCTTAACTTTAGATCGATATTACAAATTTCTAAATTTAACAATTTCTTTTAGTACGTTTGATATAAAAATGTATGGTGGTGTGCAGTGCCACTTTTTCAAAAGTTGGCGCATGTAATGCAGATTTGAACATGGTATAACAATACTGTCTACTTTAAATAATAAAGAAAATATTGAGAATATTAACCAACTACTCTGAATTTTTCTATTTATCATGGGTCATTTAAATTGTTAATTTCAAGGAATTTCATTTAAAATTGAAGCCAGTTTATCACATTTAAACAAATAATGTTGAATTAGTCCACTTGATTAACAGAAAATGCTGTTTGAGGTAAGATGCATTTTTACATAAGGCAGTCACTGACTTCAATTAAGAGCTTCAAAAGCGATAAAATGAGCGGTCGATTGAGTTCCTGGTTGACTGGGCACACGTGGTGTGTCTCGTTTAAAACTACTGGACCGATTTTGATGAAATTTGGTATGAAAATAGTTGGAGTTCCGAGAAAAGACATTGGCTACTTTTTATTTTTCTGAACTCCAACTATTCTCAAACCAAATTTCATCAAAATCAAGTATGAGCGCTTATCTAAAAAGAATCAGGGTACAACGGACCAAATCCCGAACCCACGCGTAAAATCGTTTATCGTTAAGTTTCCCCTTCATTATCTATTTCAATATTTACACTAGCAAAAAAGTGTGTATATCGTTTTGTAGAAAATTTAATGTAAATTATTTATGTCTTAGAACATTTTTTGTTGCTGGTTATCGTTTACGAGATATTTACGAAAAACCAAAAAAAGGGACCTTTGAACCCCCCCCCCCCACACGTTAGCGGTACCCCCACCCATCAGTACTTTTAGTATGTTGTTTAAGGCACCTTCACCTACAACTATTCCAAAATTCGCTTAAACATGTATTATTTCCCCTAAGTTTTCCTTCCTTTGGTGGGCTAAAAATGGAGAAAACTGAGGTGAAAGCGGTTATTAAATACTTCTGTTTGAAAAAAATGTGTACTAAAGGTACGTTGAATTAATGGGAACACTGGGCGAGTCCGCTCCACCGTATTCCACAATGGCACGGTGGTCAAAGGAGTTTAACTTGGGAAGAACATCCACTAAAGATGAACATCGCGAAGGCCGTCCATCTGACGCCATTACTGGAGAAAACGTCGAAAAATTCATGATCTCGTTTTAACAGATAGAAGGATGACTGTCAGGCATCTAGTTGAGCTCACAGGCATCTCGTATGACAGCATTCAAAGAATCTTAACTGATGAACTACACATGAAAAAAGTCTCCGCTCGTTGGGTGCCTAGAATGTTAACGGCTGAACAAAAGAAAATAAGTACGATGTGAGATTTCGAAGTCTAACCTTGACAAATATCAAACTGATCCCGAAACATTTTTGCGTCGGTTTGTAATGGACGAGTCTTGGATCCACCATTTCGATCCTGAGACCAAACAGCAATCCATGACCTGGAAGCGAGCGTCTTCCCCTACACCGAAGAAATTCAAGGTAGCAAGCTCCGCTGGTAAGGTCATGGCTTCAGTGTTTTGGGATGCCGAGGGAGTCATAATGATCGAATACCTGGAAAAGGGAACCACTATTACGGGCTCCTACTACGCTGACCAAATACTTAGATTGAGAGAGGCAATCAAAGAAAAGCGGCGGGGTAAACTTCGAGCTGGCATCCTGTTTCACCAGGACAACGCACCGCCCCACAAGGCCGGCGTTGCGATGGCTGCCATCCGTGATTCAGGGTTCGAATTGCTGGAACACCCCCCATATTGGCCAGACCTAGCCCCCAGCGACTTTTATCTCTTTCCACGGCTGAAGGAAGATCTTAGAGGCAACAAATTTTTAAATGATGGTTAGGTAATGGACGCTGTGGAGGCATTTTTGTGGGGTCAAGAAAAAGATATTTTTTTTAAAAGGAATTCGTGGTCTGGAGAAACGATTGTCTAAGTGTTTAGACTTGGAAGGAGATTACGTAGAAAAATAAATTATTTTATTAAACATTTTATGTGTCTTTCATACTGATTATCATTACTTTTGGATCAGCCCTCGTATGTCGCGACTAGCGCTTCGACTGAGAAAATAAGTAAATCGGGAAAATAGCATAAAAAGAAAATCATTCCCGATTTGTTTTTTTTTTTATCAGGATTCCATATCATATTCACAGATGATGTATTTCTGTTGCCGCTATATAAACAAATAATAATAAAATAAAATTAAACAGAATAAAATAAATATTTAAGGGGGCTGCCCTACAATGTTTTTTTTGCCGTTTTTTTCGCACTTGGCTGGCTTTTTTTAATTTACACAATGGTAATAATGGGTACACAGCAAAAAAATCAAATCTAAGTAAAATAAACTCCTAGTTTCTGTACTCACCAAAATGTAGGCATTTTAAAGTAATGTGACATGAAATGAGTTAAAATTTTGGTTATTAGGTGCTCAGGTTATACTACAACGAGCTTATATGTATGTAAATATAGAGTATCGATGAGATTTAGTTGACTTTGATGAATATCAAAAGAGATTTTCAATTCGCAAATATCAAAAACTCGATAATTAGGTACTTATGGCAAGTATTTATAGTACACTACAGACCTAGGGTGGTGAATTCGTAAATGTCCCAGATCGCAGGTTTCTGTGGCCCGAACCGAAGGTGAGGGCCATAAATATGCGATCTGGGGCTTTACGAATTACCGCCCGTGGTTTGTCAAAGTTTTTCGTCTTGCCTTGGCCAAAAAGTGAGATTTTCTCTCCGCGTAGCGGGCAGAAAATCCCACTTTACGGCCAAGGGTGACGGAAAAATTATTTATTTTTGTCCTGTTAAATATTTTCAATTATAACAGAACTTGCAATGTCTCTAGCTAGATTCTACTTCATTGGGAAGTTTTCCGTAGGTAATATCGTAGGTATCTCAGAACTTATAAATAGCGCGGGTCACAAAATCATCCATATATCGCAAGTAAATTTAAATTATTGACATAAGTAAAAAAAAGCTGAAGTGAAATGCAAGCATGACTATTTAAATGTTAGGTAGTACCAATTATTTTTATTAAGTGCTATTCCTATATAACTCTGGGAATAAGCGCCATCTGTCATCTGACGGCGTAACAAGCGTATTACCGAGGTAGCAATGTTGACAGCACGCTGCACGCTCTTACTAGTTCGGCTATTAAGTGAAAGATGGTGCTGCAATACAAGTTCATGCTGCGTGCTAAAAGTTCGACGGCTCGTTTGTAGATGGCGCTATAAAATGAAAAAACGCAACCCTACTTGCAAGTTAAATGAAATTTTGCGTCATTAAAACCTGGTTGTGAACATTTAATAATAAATAAAATATTTAAAAAACATGACCAATTGAATCGGCGTCTTGAAACGGAAAGTTTTGACCTATATCATTGACGGAAATTAGATACTTATATGAAATGAACTGAACCGGTAGACCACATATTACATGCGTTGCATTTTGGCAGGTTATACAGAAGACCGAAGAGTATAACCAACCTCCATCTTTCCAATTGTGTACTACGAGAAAGCCTTCGTTCGATCGAGACTTGGGCTGTGCTGCAGTCTCTCCAGCAGTGCTAAGTTATTCAACTTGGTATTCACCGGTATATCGAAGTATTGAAGGGAAAGTTCTCGAGTGGCGTCCGCGAACCGGGAGACGAGCCATCTGGGTAGGCCTCCAACAAGATGGAACGACGACCTCGTGAAGGTCGAGGGACACCGGTGGAAGCGAGTTCCTAGCCAGAACCTGAGTGAACCTGAGCAGCGATTCTTAAGAGATGCCTATTTATGTCCAGCAGTGGACGTCTTTCGGCTGAAATGATGATGATGATATCAACGAAATTTTAATTTTGAATCCAAAATAAATAAAGGTTGGTTTTTGAGGAGAGTCAAACATTACCATCAATCTTTGTGACAATTGAACCACATAATCAACAAACTCGTTTCGCATTAAAAAAAGACAACGTCATCGTCATCAAACATGTCAGTCGTCATTGCAGTCATATTTTTGGAAAGCGGAGTAAATCACTTCGGAGCACTTTCCTCGCGAACCAGTTGTATTGGATTTAAGAGAGGCTGCGATTTTCCAGATGGCATTGTGACCTGAGCGAAAGCCTTCACGGCGTGTTTGGAGATTAAATAATACGTCTACGATATTATAAGAATCCGAAGCAGCTTCGCGGTTTGATCTCCCGGTTTCAATAGTCATGAGTTCAATCAAACTTCAAACCTCTGAATATGATTTTCCTTTGTCATCATCGTCAATGTACATCTACATACTACTGGACAAGTCTTCTCTAAATTTTGTCTCTGGTAGACTAACGCCCGGTTCCTATATCCATACAGCGCCTCGTTTTGCCAACGGACGGTAAAATTTGTCAGATCATTTATGGAACACATTTAATGTCAAAAATCAACCGTCCGTAGGCAAAACGAGGCGTTTTGTGGATATAGAGGTACGAACCGGGCCTTAGTCACTCGTACCCTATTGGCACAGAATATTTAATAGTACTCCATACAGAATGGCCACGGAATCATCCGCCTGAATCTAGCGGGCGCGCAACTCGCGCCCAACTCGCCCTTACCGTCATTTGTTTCATCCGGAGATGGATAGTTGTTCATTGTACCACGTAGTGGTACACACACATTTACAAGTGTACAGACGTCGTTGCACGCGCACAGACGTCCTCACACGCAAACATTGATACTTCATTCGAATTGTTTTTGAAATCGTGCTTTTATAGGCCGTGTCCGCCCTGTGCTGTTGGGTACAAATGCACTAGATCATCACTCATAATTTACTGTCCGTGGTTTACGGGGCCATAAAAACCGGATACCTATATCTAATGCGTGGAATTGCATTTAACATTTAGTTTCGGTCAGTGAATTCACCACGAGGAACTGAAGTGCAAAAAATTTACTCTGGCTTCGCAGAAGCAACGTTGTTTTCTTGGTTCTGATGATCGCCCGATGTCTACATCCAAGAGCTAAGAGCAACAATGCAGACATTTTTCTTACCGCAGGGTTCGGTTTCAGTTCAAAAGACACTATGTTTTTTAAGTGTTAATAATCTTTACCTTCCCTTTTCCGCAAAAACGCCAAAATTTCTAACAACTCTTTTATTTACTTTAATTACCTTAGCGAGGCAGGCGTGATACAAAATGTAAAAACCTTTTCTCGTAGGAATATAAATATTAAAATACTAAGCTTAAGGTCCAAAATGTAAAAATACACGAGTGCCGTTTTTAAGGGCCGAAGTTTTTGTTTAGAGTTCTTTGTCCAAGAAACTGGATGCACGTAAAATAAAGAAAGGTTTTACGGCAGAAGTTTTCACGTACCTACTGCTAAAGACTTTAGGTGGTTTTTTGATGGTTTCGTTTAATAACATCTGCATTAATACTAAATCACATAATCTCCATATTCGTCTTTAAAACTTGTTCTTTATTTTATGGGTTTTTTAAACAGTATTTTATACGTTTCTGAAACATAAGTCACAAAGAAGTCATCCACGTATTTTCTAGAACCTGCGTACCCACTTTTTGTTCAAAAACTAAGCAAAAATTTAAAAATTCACAGAAGTGCCACATGACATGAGCTAAAGTAATCTCCTTTAAAAAAAAACTAGCAATTGAGAAATGGAATGAAAGACTTTTAAGTACTTGAAACGTGATCATTAGGTACCCTTCTTAATGATGATAATAATAACGTTTGTCCATATCAGTTTGCATTTTAACTAAACATACGACTAAAGACAATGCCTTTGATAAGATAGATAACATCTATCAATCTAAAATTGGATCGGAAAAAAACATTTAACAGTCTATGAGGATCTTGTAGAAATGTCTCATCATCTCGCTTATTATAGTAAAAAATGTCTTTTGATTGAAAGTGACAGGTATAAGCAGTTCAAAATATCCAGCATCCAATATAGACCGATCTGGTTTATAGATTCATTGCACTTTCCCGGGGGCGTTGAATCGGGCGCTCCTAAATCCGTTCGAAAGCTAGCTCCACTTACATTTTACTGCCTAACTGCAAGAAAGCCTGCACGAAAACGGAGTAAAACTGCCATAGCTGCTACAGTTAAAACAACTCTACAGTCATGTTTTTGTTTTTGCATCTACATACCTTGCTTCGATGTCAACCTCGACCGTTTTCACTTACTAAATCTATTTTCAGAACATATTTTTGATGTTCACTATTTAATAATTTTGTTTATAACGAGAATCAAGGAAGGTCATGGTAAGTTAAATAGTCGTTTCCATATTGACCTAGTTTTGACTGGAGACTTGACTTCGTAAATGTCGGGTTTATTTATAAAATCTTTGCTGAGAAAATAACGTATGTCTTTGGCAAAATAGGGAGTTAATCAGTATTTTAATAGAATTGTTATTATGTGGTGGCCTAGTGGTTTGACCTACCGACTCTCATGCAGAGAGTCGGGGGTTCGCTCGCACCTCTAAGTTTACTTATGTGCGAAACTCGATTTGAATTTACCACTGAACTTTTCGGTGAAAGAAAACATCGTGAGGAAACCTGCACGTAACTACGAAGTATTTCAAAGATGCGTGTGAAGTCCCCAATCCCCACTGGGCCCGCGTGGGGACTATAGCCCAAAACCCTCTCGTGATGAGAGAGGCCTGTGCCCAGCAGTGGGACGCAAAAAGGCTGTATTAGTAGTAGTAGTTATTATAATATTTTCAGTACCTACAACAATAACGCATGTAAAAGAAGAATCATTTAGATAGGTAAAACTTTTAAAATGAACACCTTACCCTTTCAAACCATTGGTGCGACTCCCGGCGCCTCAGGTCAATTATCTTCCACGAGATCCATCTCTTCCTAATTCACATCCCGCCGTCCCCTTGTCTCCAATCACGATCCATCCAATTACGCAAGTAAAAGTTTCTTCGTGAACGCCGGCTACCATTACGCCTTTCTTAATGTCAGATATCTTGGCTAACCTTTCATAATAAAGGTTAGACACAGCTATAATCCTACAAACCACGTTCTCGTTCCATTTAATTTCTTCGGACGTGTCTTCACCAACTGCTTCGAAATAATTCCAAGATTTATGAGGTTCACTTTTCCTTTCTTCAAAAGCGTTTTAACGCTCTCTCGTACCAAGTATCTGCTAATGTGTTTCGGTATCAATCACTTTAACACCGCAATTATTTCCTTTTTTTACTATCATTAGGTTCTTTATGAAATAGTTTCATCACATCAGTGAGTCATCTAAATAATATGATTGTGTAAGAAATTGTGATTTCCTTGAGTAATTTGTTTGCTGCTTTCCTCTCGACGTCGGGATTTCGATGACGTGACTGGAAGGAGAAAAGAAAACGTGAGTCGTTAACTTTAATACCCACGAGTTTACCACTATAAAAGATAGTAGATTAAAAATATGCAATTATGTTGGTGATGAGCATTTCCCAAGGAGAGGTTAATTAACCCTTCGACTGGCAGATTTTGAAGTCTGGGCCCTTAAATTTACATAGCCATAAAATACGTTATATATTATAGGAACCTATATTCTACCGGTTGTATATTCTAATACTGGCTACAATTAATATAGCTAGTAAAATTTTATAATGATCACAGAGGAATGATTTTTATTTTATTTTATTTATTGAAAATTAATAAATCATACAGAAATAAAAACTTAAAACTAAATCATTTTCCCGCAAAACTACTTGTATGCAGTTTGTCTGCAGGCAAGAAAATATTCATATAGAGTTTTCAATTTGACATTCCTTAATTTTAATATTACCTATTTACTAATATTATTATATGTTATATATTGTTATTACATAATATATTATTATTATTATATTATTTTAGCTATTTATAACTTAGATAACATATACTTTTTTAGTTTATTTTTAAATCTATTTTTATTCGGTTCCTGTCGGATATCTTCAGGCAAAGTGTTTAAAAAGTATGGTAGGCGCTTTTTTAAGGTTCTGTCCCCATAGTAATTACATACCCTTGGGACTTCATATTTGCCTGAGGACACCGACCTGGTTCCGTGCTTGAAAGCGACAAGTGTAAGATTGTTTTGCTTGATGTTTAAAAATAGGTCGAACATGAATTGTAAGCAATTATAAATTAATAACTAAAAATGTGCAATGACCACAACAGCCTTTTCATTTATCACTGCAGAGTACAGGCTTCCTATCAGCCTGTTCATGGCAACCTGTTGAAGACATGTTTTAGGCATAGGTCATATGCATTGCGAATTTCTGAATTCACACGCATCCTAAAATTGCTTAACAGATATTATGTGAAAGATTCCTTACGATATTTTCCTTTACAAGAAAGCTGTTTAAGTAAAGTAGTAAACCGAAATGAAATTTCGCACATAATTATACTCAGAGGTCCTAGTCGAGGTTCGATGAACCACGACCCTCTATGAGAGGCGAAAAAATTTAGTTCGGGTCACTTCGAGCAAGTGCGCAGCTCTTGCGCGATACAAGCATATTATGGCCTGTTGCTTGCGCTTGTGTCATGTCTCACGATAACGAATGCTATATGCCTCGCCTCGCCTATAACGCCTCGATGTGACCCGGGCTTTAAACGTAGTTGGGTCATACACAGTTTGAGAAAACAAGATTCTTTCCTGTGTACAATGCTGTAAGTAAGCGGCCGACGAAATACAGTTATTCACAGTATATTCACTTTTAAAGAGCAAACAGATTTTTTTAATGGAAAACGAGGAGTGCAGAACATTAAACTTTTTACAACCTCCTTTGCAGGTTTGTTGTGCCCAATAAAATGTTTAAATAAAACTGCTTATTTCGGAAACACTCAATTGCTAAAACGGCCTTTCCCTTGTTACTAAAGAGCAAAATGGTGAGAACCGCTCAAACGGCTTAAGATACAGTTGCATTGTCCTCGTCATTATCAAACATTTGGACAATTTTCTAGAAAAGGTGACAGTTATTTTTAACGTCTCTATCAAGTTCAAGCTTATGTCTCTTCTGTAAATTTCGTCAACTAATCTCAAGAATATGAAGTCTTCAGTGTCTAATAGTGATAGTTTTATGTTTTACTAGCCAATATTTTAACAAACCAGTTTTTAATGTTTAATGATATTTAACTGTAATGTTAATATCATCACATTTCTTGCGATTTTCACCACGTTTTTTTTTTCTGTTTGCACCTCTGATTGACTTTTAGAGAATGTCATTAGGTTATCATCATCTCCTTTCCCACCATCCCACATTATAAGAGAATGTCATTAGTTACTTATTAAGCCCAATTTTAAATAAATTAACTTTTTAATTTTGTAACGCTTGTGAAGGAGCAGGACATCCTGCCATGCTTCCACTTTAAATAAAATTCCTACCTGACTGTTTATTATGTTTGAAGGTATTCGCTTTAAATATGACTATAAACATTTAAAACTAAATAGCGCTCGATGCATTATTTCTTTATGCATATGTCTAAGTAGACACTGTTTTTGTAACGAGATTATAATCTCTAAATGTGAATCTTGTTGAATGTTTTAATTTGAAGCCAATCACTTCGAAGAACTTGATTTAAGTATAGTCATGTAACGACCGTACCCTTCAAAACACTGTTAATCCATTAGTACGATTTTTCCAACCTTTTTAATCCAGTCTATCGTTACTTTGTTGCTGTACGATTTTTCCAACCTTTTTAATCCAGTCTAGCGTTACTTTGTTGCCGCTTAGCATCACCATTGCAGAAATAATGTGTATGAAGCTTAGTGCTGTTAAAGCTACTCTCGAGGTATTTCGCTATGGAAAACAGGTAAAGTGAAAACGAACTTTAGTGTCAAGGAGCAACAGATGGTATCACAGATATTCCCGCTCCCTTAAGCGTAGGTTTTCATTCACTTTCGTTTATATCTCGATTAGAGGTTCGAATATATGAGCATCGGGGGCACGGCGCGCACGACTAACAACGAAATTGGGACGACAATAATCGGTATAAGAAAACAAGAGCATTGTCACGAATGCGACAATTAAATATACAATGATGTTGTTTTAAATGTTGCAGCAAAGTTCATCGGTCGATAACATCTGTGAAATTAGATTATCATTTTCTCAGTGGTCTTTTTTGCTTTGATACCTTCAATTAATGCATGAAAAAAGCCATGTTTTCAAATACCTATTTCGTCTTTTCCATCATTGTTATGAATTATAGTTCTAGTACATACAACGATAATTTCAATCATATTTTGTACATTGTCATGTGCAGTAAGTAACAACTCTAATATTATAATGATTTATGATACGTAATTTTCGCTCGTAAACCATTTATTATAATAACTATGTCTTGTTTCCAAAAGCGATTAAAAACCGTCATAAATAAAGAAGATCGAGATAAGGCATGATCCTTAATTAAAATGTATGTTAAAAGCACTTTCTCTGACTATATATTTCATTTAGTGTTAGAGTGCCTATAGATAAAGTGCATCCATAAAGACGGTAGGTAAGATAGCGATCGCTATGGCCTAATGCACCGAGTGCAGCAACTTTCTAAGGACATGTTTCATACAATAGGAACATAAACATACGTAGAATGCTCCATGAATTATGGGAATGTCATTTTCTTCAGTAAGATTTAATGATTTTAAACGCACAGTGCATAATTAAGAATTCTCTACTAAGAAGACGTAGGTACTATATGCCGTGGTGGCCTAATGGTTTGACCTACCGCCTCTCATGCAGTGGGTCGCGGGTTCAAATCCGGCTCGCACCTCTGATATTATTAATGTGCGAAATTCAATTTGAATTTACCACTGAGCTTTTCGGTTAAGGAAAACATCGTGAGGAAACCTGCACGCATCTGCGAAGTAATTCAACGACGTGTGTGAAGTCCCTAATCCGCACTGGGCCCGCGTGGGGACTATAGCCCAACCCTCTCGTGATGAGAGGAGGCCTGTGCCCAGCAGTGGGCCGTTGTGGTGGTGTAGTTAACTAACTTCTCCTCACATATTTTCCCGGTCCCTTTCACATTTTGAAAAATCCTCTCTAAGTGCTCCCCTACATGTCCTAAAAAACCTACATGCCAAATTTCAGCTTTCTAAGACCATTAGTTTCAGCCACGAGTCACTGAATCTGTAACGAAAGAATTTTACTTATATTATACACTGTAGCTTCTGCCCGCGACTTCGCCCGCGTGGAATTCGGTTATCACGTTCCCGCGGGAACTATGCGTTTTTCCGAGCTAAAAACGTAGCCTATGTCCTATTCCGGGACCCCAACTATCTCCATGCCAAATTTCATCTCAATCGGTCTAACGGTTGAAGCGTGAAGAGGTAACAGACAGACAGACAGAGTTACTTTCGCATTTATAATTTTAGTATGGATTGATTGAGGATTCAGAGTCGAAAGAAAGAAACGACGATAATTTGGAACCCTTTACGAAAACAATAATTTTCATCTTTTGTGAAAAAAAGCGATGTGATTTTTCAATAGCAAATGAGATATGTATCGAACTGAATTACTTTACGTACAGAGTCAAATTTAAAATCCATCTTCCAGAAGTTTTACTTTAACAGATTATTCTATAACAATTTCTTACTTGTCTTCGTGCATCCGTTTATTTTGCTTTCGCATCTTCTTCAATTAACATTACGTTATAATGTTTAATTCCCATTCACAAACAATCCATTTATACCTCTACAGTTATTAAATGATTACTTTAGATCCGTATCTAAATCCACAGTGAACATTTTTCAAGGCAAAATTACCCTTGTGCTCATTTGTCAAGATCTAAAATAGAAGTTATCAATGATCACGTTTCTAGATGGAAATTGTGATGAATATGTATGTGTTCCGATCGGTTAGATCGTAATGAGACTTCGACATTGTTTACTATCGTCTTAGGTAGGTTAATGGATACATTTAATTACCATGTTGATGGATTAAATTATGCATCACTTATGATATGCCCCGGGTGAGTGTTTCTGCAATTCTTAACACCATCTTCTGTGTTATGTGATGTGTGTGGACGATGTTCGCGTCTTCGAGGACTTCATCTTGAAGTCAGTCAGTGACAACCAAACAATATTGTCAATGCGAAAGATAATGATTTCATGATTTTGTAATTAAATTACAATGAGGATAATTTGGAGTCCTCGGAAAGACCTCGGTAGGATGGACTTCATGCTCGAAAATCATGCCGCAAAGGGCAAACTGGTCGAATAAATTTTAGTTTGTAGTATTAACACGCACGCTAGCGCTCAATGTCATTAATATCTTGAGTTGGGATTGGTTTTTGAGTATAGAGCTTTCTTCGACGATAATAGGTTAATTTACGACAGGAGTAAATTAATTTAAACAGCACAAGACAGATGCCTTCGCAGAATGGCAAACGGCAAAACTGCTCGGATAATGAATACGACGACATTGCAAAGAGCTTACTGACTTTAGAAGGGGCGAGGTATAATTTAAAGTTTTTTTGATAAATTGTGGATCATGAGGCTCAAAAGAAAACAACACTTATAGGACTCGAGTGTGCCAAATTTAAGTATACCAATTAGCCAGATACACCAACGCCACGTCCAATTTTCTGCCAACTATTATTAGTGTTCCACTTAGATACCATGAAACCTATACTCTGCTTGTAGACCAATAAAGTGTTAGAGTATCACTAACCTAGTCTGTCACAGTTATTTATTTATCGTATGGCTTATATTAACACAGCTGTATACCTAAAAACTACAGTTTAAATCTGCATTCCTTGAGAAACAGTGAAGATGTCCCATTTAATATAATGTTTTCTAACAATGGAGTGTTATTAATTATTAATTAAATTATGCGTTCTTAGTCATTAGGTTCCTACCTATGTATACCTACCTTATTTGTTTACCTTACTCAGAAATTCAAGTTTTGTATTAGTTTACTTGATTATGCATATTAATATTATGAATGCGAAAAATCCTTATCCTTACTTCCTTACTAATATTATAAAGGCGAAAGTTTGTTTGGATGGATGTATGGATGGATGTTTGTTCCTCTTTCACGCAAAAACTACTAAACGGATTTTAATGAAACTTTACAGTAATGTAGCTTATAGATCAGAATAACACATAGGCTACTTTTTATCCTGGAAAAACGTATAGTTCCCGCGGGAACGCGATAACCGAATTCCACGCGGGCGAAGTCGCGGGCAGAAGCTAGTATGTCTTATTTGCGATCTACTTTTGCTTCAACCACACATTGTAATAGATTAAAACAGGATCTTAGTTTGGAATTCGCGGGCGGAAGCTATTGTTATAATTTTGTTTGTTTCTATTACAAATACAAAATGTTCGAGCATGATTACTACAAGCTTCGGGAGGGTTTCCATCCTCATGTGGTTGAGTTCTCCATGAGTCGAACAAAGCCATGCGCTAAATCTTTCCTTATTCGCACTGCTAAACTTTGGAATTCCCTCCCTGCGTTTGTGTTTCCCAGTTCCTATAATCATGGTGTATTCAAGTCTAGACTGAATAGGCATCTTCTGGGTAAGCGTGTTCCACCTTAGACCCTATCATTACTTTCCAGCAGGTGTGATTAGGGTCAAACGCAAGTCCATTCGTAATAAAAAAAGGTATTTCAAGGTGTCGCATATATACACGGTGGGTCAGAAAATATGGCAAATAAATAACCCACCGTATCGGCTATCGATTCTAAGTATATTGTATAGGTCTTTAATTTTTTTTGAGTTGTTAAAAAAATAATTGTATATGGGATTGGTTGTGTGAGCGATGACGCCTGAATCCTATTCATTTTTATTTTTTTTACCAACTCGAAAAATAATAAAAGACCTATACAATATACTTAGAATCGATAGCCGATACTGTGGGTTAATTATTTGCCTTATTTTCTGACCCACCATGTATACCTAACATTAGTGTATTCCATATAGTTAAAATATATCAGATCTGGACCGGGCGCATAGTTCTTGGTGGCGGCACTGGCGGCGCAGCTCGCTGCACCCACCGATGGTAATCGCATAATGGCTGCAATTGAGCTGCTTAAATAATTATCTTGCCACGGTTCTATAGCACGGTTTACCTTCCAGACGCCATGCTTTATGGTGAGATATTCTGCTAAGTATGTTGATGTAGAGAGTACTTATAATTCTAGACATTGTCGAGATTAATGTTGTCGTTGTACGTGAGTCAAGAAAGGTTAATTAGGCTGATTAAAATTACTGTAAGGACTCGATCGTGAGGAAACCTGCATTCATCTGCGAAGTAATTCAAAGATGTGTGTGAAGTCAGAAATCACTCAGAGGGCAATGGAGAGGGCTATGCTCGGGGTTTCTCTGCGTGATAGAATCAGAAATGAGGATATCCGCAGTAGAACTGGGGTCACCGACATAGCCCGAAGAATTGCGAGCCTTAAGTGGCAGTGGGCGGGGCACATTGCTCGCAGGACTGATGGCCGATGGGGCCGGAAATTTCTCGAGTGGCGCCCGCGAACCGGGAGACGAGCTGTCGGTAGGCCTCCAACAAGATGGAGCGACGACCTCGTGAAGGTCGCGGGAAACCGGTGGAAGCAAGTAGCACAGGACCGGTCTGAGTGGCGAGCCATGGGGGAGGCCTATGTCCAGCAGTGGACGTCTTTTGGCAGAAATCATCAATCATGCGTGTGAAGTCCCCAATCCGCACTGGGCCCGCGTGGGCCCAGTGCGGATCAACCCTCTCGTGATGAGAGGAGGCCTGTGCCCAGCAGTGGGACGCAAATAGGCTAAAGTAGTAGTAGTAAGGACTCGAAGTACCTATACAAAACAGCACGTGTTTCAATGCAGTGAAATCACTACATAGTATAAAACAAAGTCGCTTCGCTGTGTGTCTGTCCCTATGTATGCTTAGATCGTTAAAACTACGCAACGGATTTTGATGCGGTTTTTTTAATAGATAGAAAGATTCAAGAGGAAGGTTTTTGTATATAATTTGTTATAGTTTAACGCTCGATTCCCGCGGGAACGCTATAATCGAATTCCACGCGGACGAAGTCGCGAGCAGAAGTTAGTTATGTATAAAAAAAAAACAAGTAATCAGGACGCAATATCTCAATCACAGCATCCCAACTGTGTGGTTATACTGGCGTAGAATGTTACTAGGTATCAAATAGTATTTCTACTTATTTGCCAAGAAGTTATGATTTGGAACGCAGTTGGAGACAAAAATCGCGTGACAAAATTTTGAATAGAGTTCTAAAGTTTTTACTTGAGAATTAAGCATTACCTATAAGTACAAATGTATCGATTATTTCATATTTCCCTGAAATGTATGGTAACTTATAGGTATAGGTATCACAAACTTAAATAATACTTATTGATGTAAGAGCAAGAAAACAAAGTCAAAACTCACTAAGAGCAGCCAAAATTCTATGAAAAACACATATTTTTAAACACGTATTTTTCGTTCACTGTTCAAAAACCAAAACGCACTGTCACTCACAATTTTCAAAAAAAAAATCGTTATTGAAAAAAACAGTGACGTCTGCACTCAGCTCTTGTACATAGCGCAATGGTTGTTCCAAGACCAACTCAAAGCCTCGTGCTTTACTTGCTAACGCGCAAACAAAAACGAACCTTCCTTACTATAGCACGACACAATTATTATTGGCGCGTGAATTAAGCAATAATAGACATTGTGCTAACTGGGTAAGTTCCTCGCCGCGCGCCATATATACTTATGTTGTGCTGTACAGACAAAGTTAAATTTATAATGGCACAAGGAAGCATAGTTCACTTTCCAGTACTTAAGATGTGTGGTTTGTTTTGATACTTGTATCAATTTTTTTTACCATTGTTGTTGAGTTTGAAAGTAATTTCTTCAATACGCACACGCATTCTGATTAGTTCTACATTCTGGTATTGTGATCGATATTTTTCAATTAAAAGTTGGATCAATGGAGTAGGTGATACGTTATTTTTAATGCCTAAACCCATCGATAAACAGATAGACCTACGCTACGTGTTCGAAACTTCGAAAGTGGTAACCAAAGGTTGAAAGTGTAGGTACCAGGCTAATAAGTAGACAACAATCAACCAACTTGAAATTATAAAACTAAATCAATCAGGCAGGTATTTTGTTTAATTGGAAATGAAGATGATAGGTAAAATATAAATAGTTTTTTTACACGATAAAGTCCCGTTTGTAGTGTGTTTATATGAGTGTGTATCGCGAAAGTTTGAGACAATAAATAATTGGTTACGATAAATAAATGTTCACATTTCATTTCAAAAATACAAAATTACTAATTAAGTAGGTTATAATTTACTTTAAGGCATTCACTGCCACTTCTGTTTCACGAACTTTCGCCAGGTGCCCACATCTGTCATTAAGGGAACATTGCAACGCACATGTGCGTTCAAGGCACTGCGGGAAAGTCAGCGAAACGCACATATGCGTCGGTGGTAGTGAATGCGTGTCTCGGGGGCGCAGGGTGGGGCGTGAGTCAGAGTTGAACTGCCGTGCAGGTTGCATGGTTAGGGAGACGACGGCTCACACCATCCAACAGTGTGACAGAACGCATGGCGGCCGGATTGAACGACATGATTGTGTGGTCGGTTTTGTCGCGAAAGCGATGGAGGGCCAGGGTTGGAAGGTGGAGATAGAGCCGAAGGTCAGGACAACGGCTGGTCTCAGGAAGCCCGACATCATAGCCGAGAGGGGGGAAGGGTGGGGGTGGTTGTGGACGCACAGGTGGTCACGGGTCGCGTGCCGCTTGATGATGCTCATCGGAGGAAGCGTGCTAAGTACGGGACTAATGATGAGCTAATTGGGTTGGTGGCGAGTAGACTGGGGCTACCCGGAAAAGAGTGTGTTAGCACTACTTCCTGCACGATTTCCTAGCGAGGTGTTTGGAGCTGTAGTTCGCATCGCGAACTCAAGTTTCTCCTTGGGCTTCCGGCTAAGACCCTCGAGATCATACCAGGCCTTGTCTTGCGGGGTCCCATATGAATTGGGGCCGTTTTAACCGGATGACGTCGGTTTTGGGGGCGGATGCAGACTGCGACCGGTGAGTTTGGTCATCCGGTGAAGAGGGTAAGTCGGGCCCTGTTGGTGATTCCGAGTCCCCGCCCCTTTTGGGTTGGTTTGAGCTGGATTCGTAGATCAAAGAATCACATGCATTTGTTTTTCCGACAAATTTTGTAGCGGGGGCAACCGCTTCAGCAGAGGGGACTGTGGTTGTCTCATCCATGATGATTATGCCTCGCGTCTCTAAGACGATGGTTCCATGTGATGCTATAATTGAAACTTAGCCTTCCGTGCATCGCGCATAAATCGCGGCTTCGCGGCTGACAATGAGTTTTATCTGATAATTATTAACTTTTAACTTTATCCACTACCTAAGCTTTCTGCCCGCGACTTCGTACGCGCAAAATATTGAATTTAATGCAAATCGAGATTTAAGCGAATGCTTTTTTGCTGGTGGTAGGATATGGTGCAAGTCGGGATAGCTACCACCGTTTTACTCGCTAACTTGCCGCCAAATGATGATGGTTAATCCATACAAACTTTCATCCCCTGTTTCACTCCCGTAAAAGTCAAATTTCCAAAAATTTTGAAACACGCGTTTAGTTATTTCTAATCAAATATCTCGGGCGTCTGACTTCAAAGATGGCGACTCGAATAAGTATATAAACTTTCATCCCTTACCTATTCCACGCGGGCGAAGTTGCGGGCAGAAGCTAGTTTTAAATAAAATTATTAATTCTTGAATATTGAAATTGCACGAGTAACTACTTATAGACCCGTGGACTGTCACGCGCAAAATGAATGTCAATGAGCATTGACAAGACCGATTTCAAATGTAAATTATGGAAATCGAGCAGTGAGAGTGAGCTCAACCAATAGGGCGTGCTTCACACAAACATTACAGAATTAAGGAAACCGGTCAAGTGTAACCGGTATTCAAGTATAGAGGGTTCCATACTAGCTAATAGCACCTAATAGTAATAATCTCCGCACTGGACCCGCGTGGGGACTACAGCCCAAACCCTCTCGTAATGAGAGGAGAGGAGACCTGTGCCCAGCAGTGGGACGCAAATGGGCTAAAGTAGTAGTAGTAGTAATAATCTTGTTTGATGCTTTAGATATTTTGAAAAATGGACACCGCCTTATGTTTTTCAGTTTATGAAATAAAAAAAATCAATAACAGATAAAATAAGTCAGTAGGTAGTAAAATGTAATGTAAATATTCATTCAAATTGAACGCATGGTTGATAGCTCAAAGTCACATCAGTCACACCTTTTTAATGATAGTTTTTGAAAAGCATGGAAAATGTAGATATTATTACGAAATAATTACAAGGGGAGACGACATTTATTGACAGATTTTCACAAAAAAAGCCATGTTACCTGGAGCCAACGTAATACTATTAGTAGGTATATTTATTACGTTGATTTTCTTATGTTGTTCTAATAGATCTAAAACGGGGGACTGGCTAAAATACAACGAACCTAGTCCAGATGGATGCATCTGATTGGAAACAAATTAAATGTGGCACTAAATTATATATATGACTAGCTTTTCCCCGCAACTTCGTATGCGCAGAAATATTAAATGTAAAATCCCGTTTTTTTCCGTTCCCGTGGGAATTTCGCAAAATCCTTTCTTAGCGTATGCCTACGTCATAACATGTACCTGCATGCCAAATTTCAGCCCGATCCGTCCAGTGGTTTGGGCTGTGCGTTGATAGATCACTATGTCAGTCAGTCAGTCAGTCACCTTTGAGCTTTATATATTTAGATTTCTGTGAGTAACTAAGACGTACCCTAAAAGTGGGCGTGCTAGGTCATACAATGAACAGTATTGGCAATAGCCGTTTCTAGATTAAATACTTATTTGGCTTTGCAACTGCGAGGCTGAACTTACCTCAACGCCTATAGAAAGCATAAAGTAGGTAGATTGTTTCTTATTTCTATAGAATAGACGGACCAACAGTATAATGAGCATACAATACAACAAACATGTGGTTTCTAGTTTAACTTTGAATCTATGTAGCTACGAATATAAGTAGAGAGACAAACTGGCAGAAGGGCAACCAATAATACCACTTATAGTGGCATTGACATAGAATGTCACTTTTAAGTGATGTATCTTCATATGCATTAATGTCATCGGTTCCCCTTGTTTACGCATTTTTTTTTGGCAGAATTCGATTTTGCATAATAAGTATCTTTCTACTACTCTGTCACTAACTGATCATTTCGTTTACTTAAAAAAAATAACCTAACCTATGCGAGTCGGCTTTGCTCCAAACTTTGGGTGTTACCGCGCACACCGTCCCTACATAATTTGTTATTTCGGACATAAATTCGGACGATATTTCGGCCTATCCAAATTCTGGTAAATTACTAGTATGCCAAACAATATTATGCATAATAAAATTCGGCCAAGTCAACATTATGCCAACACAATATTCGGATAAACACCCATTCGGCCAATAAAGAATTATGCTTAATAAAAATTCGGCAAAGTCAAGATTCGGCATAGATAAATTATGCGAAGCCTGTTATGCGTAAACAGTTTCGGACAAAAAGAATTATGCCAAATAGAGGGCACCCAATGTCATCTTCTTTTCTAAGTAAGTATGTATTATTTATTAAAGAGTTATTATTTAGTCTAAGTTATTATAGCTGAGGCTGTCTAGTAGTTTAGCCTCTGAAGCAGACTGGTACGATTGTGGCGTTGTTTAATCTAGTTTGGGTAGATTTTTTCCTTGAAAATAATAAGTACCTAATCTACCTCGGCACCTGCCCTAAGAAATGGTTGAGGGAGGCGATGGCTGAGATACGCGTCACCCTCGATGAACGGGTGCTGTCTGTGGGGTCCGGTCTGTTCATGCTTGCAAGGACGTTTAAAAATAATCATTAGCTTTAAATTTATTACTAAGTCAAACATTTTAAGCGAGAGATCTCATATATGGAATTTATATTTATTTGACCATGGAGGCCATCTCCATATTTTTTTCTGAACCCTTGGAGACACATCTCTAAGATCTTGGATTTAAGTTTAAGTTAGAGACTATACATCCCTTCAATGTAATT
Organism: Aethes cnicana; assembly: GCA_963971205.1. Taxonomy (NCBI): domain Eukaryota; kingdom Metazoa; phylum Arthropoda; class Insecta; order Lepidoptera; family Tortricidae; genus Aethes; species Aethes cnicana. Next base: position 12,138,865 of record OZ020284.1, read on the forward strand.
TTAGTACTTACCTGTATGTATATTTTATACATGTAATGTATGTCGTATAGTCACAGCGATGGCGCCACTATCGCGCCTTGCCAGGCCTTGGATTGCCTTTTCGATTAGTCATTTCTTCCATGTCCTTGAGATTCTGTATGGTACCTTGAATATCATTGGTAAGGAAACGTCAAGCGAATAGCTTGGGCGTAGCCGGCACTGGGTTGGTAATTGGAAAAGCTATGTTGCTTGGCGAGTGCACTGGGCCCCGTAGATTGGCCAGTAGCTGGAATCTAAATCAGATACGCGTTTGACCGCTTAGAACAAGACCTGTCATTCGGACTTTTGACAGTTGATTTTTGGAGCGAAGGCCGGGAAAAGCCGGGAAACCAACCCAGTAGCTGGAAACGTCGCGTTTCTGGTTTTCCTATGATATTAGTAGTATGTAAGTTACTGCTTCTGGCACACGGTTTCAGAACCCTGCGGAGCAGAAAATTTTCATGTTTTTTTTACTTTGTCTTGAAAAAAAAAAACGATTTTGATTTATGAAGGTTTTTTTGTATGTTTTTCTAAGAAGATTTTTTTTAAGTGGACTGTTCTCACAGTTTTTTTAGTTTGTTGATTTATGGCCGTGCACTATACAATGCAGGTAGAGACATGTATGTTTCTTATGTGACAGGTGCATTTCATTGGTTCTGTTTTTTTTTTCCCATCGCTTTTTTTTTCTAAGTACTACGAATTTTTTGATCGTTTATTTTATTCAATAGCACCGCACGTTTTTTGGTATTTCTCGCAGTAAAGCTATTACGATATATCATTGAAAAATTTATGTGGGTTGGGAGAATGAAAAGACCATAAGTAAAATTGAAAAAATACGTTTGTTGATTTGTGACCACCGGCTATACAATGCAGATACACCTTACGTGTCAGGTGCGTTCTATTGTTGTTTTATAAGCATTCTTAAAATTTATAATCGGTAGTTTTTGAAATTTGAAAAAGCTACGTGGTATTCCAAATGATCAACACTGGAAATTTGCGGACACTAGAATCAAATACTACACTAAGTGCGAAGACGATGACTATTATTCCAACACAAAAGAATTAATTTACAAGATTACAAAACATATTGCAACTAAAAACGATTGCAAAAAATATTTCATCGACGGAAAGAAAAAAGCCATAAGTTAAAACCCAAGCCCACCCACATCGCGCCCTTTCCCCCACCGACTGACAACTGAATTTTATCTATATAAGCAACACAGAACGAGCCACACCGCATCGATATCAAAAACCGTGGAAGTCGTGCAATACCAATATGGATCTTCAAAACTCGCTTTATGACGAAGAGCTGTACAACCGTTGCGAGGACCTCTCGGATCTGAATAACTCATTTTTCGATAAAGAACTTTATGAACACTGCGAAAAAGTCGAGAATCCCCCAAAAAAATTGTAAGTATAAAAATTTGAAACACGTTTGAACGTGTTATACTTTGAAGTTAGCCAACAGTGGGGAGAGAAATCCCAATATAAGCATTAATCTCAGCGAAATGCCCCGTAGTTGTCAATATAATGTCTTTGACTAGTGAAGATATTAAAATGTTCAGCAAATCAGTGCTATTAAATAGTTTTCATAAATATTTAAGATTGTGGTTTATCAGTGGGAAACTTGATGCAACAATAGCTCAAGATCCCGATATCAAACCGTATATCACGCCGTGCAGTGGACACTTTACTAATATTAAATTGATCAATTCAAATTACGATGAGATAGATGGTGTATTACCCATGGAAGCATATTGTTCTATTTGTCTATCAAATTAGGTAATACTATGCTGAAAATTATTAATTTTTTGTATCGGATTTTAATAGGTACATCTATATACGTTTTTATTTTTATTTTCAGAACTGTTACACGCGGACTCAAGAGAAAACGTGTATCTGAAGATGTTTTTCAACCTCGTGGTTCGTCTACTCCAGCACAACAATTACAAGTTGAAGGGACCCCGCAACCATCAACTTCTCGGAACACAGATGAACCACCACCGAGTTATATTGCTGAGGACACCATCGAGTGCACAACTTGTCAACGGGAGGTTTCAAGAAGGTATTATGCACAGCATTTAAGGAGTAATATCCATAAAAATGCTTGCATGAGATTTGAACATTCTTACCCTAATGTTGAATTGATAGAAACTGCGTTTGGAAATAGGTTGCTAACTTATAGGATAAATTCAGTCCAGGAAAAAGAAACCGACTTTAAATTTCAAACACCGGAAATATTTTTTGAGGGCATTAAAGAAACGTTAAATAAATTAATAGACGATACTATTAATCAGTTAACCATTTTCAAGGTTAGTTTTATTTTGCATGCGGAATTTGTTCAAGAAACTAAAGGAATCAACAATTTATTCGATTTTAATGTGTTGAGTTGGACCATATGCAGAGGTGATGATAGTGAAACTTTTTTTGAAAATTTAAAAAGTACAATCATTAATAAAATTTCAAATTTCGAAAAAAAAGATAGTGGTTGGAGTCTTAGACATATTAAATACATAGACATGAACGTAAACCAATTCAATCCGTTGCGAGGTTCATCGTTCATTGATCTGCCACATGATATTAAAACAAAAAAAGCTATCATAAACGTACAAAATCATGACCACGAGTGTTTAAAATGGGCACTTCTTTCAGCATTGTATCCGGTGAAGGATAATCCACAGAGAGTATCGTCATATTTTAAACACCAAAATGAAGTAAAATTTGGTGACATTCCATTTCCTATTAAATTAACTGATGTACATAGAGTAGAAAATTAAATGATATTAGTATAAATGTATTTGGATTAAGTTATATTGAAAACTCTAAATCACACGAAGTAATTGGTCCACTCCACTTCACTAAAGCTAGGAAATCAAAGCATATAAATTTACTTTATATATCAAAAGGTAGTCAGGGACATTACTGCTACATTAAAAATTTATCTCGATTAGTAAGTCATCAAATTTCAACAACTAATTATAGTTTTCATATTTGCGATGGTTGTTTATTAGCATTTTATTCAAATGAAGAGTTAACGAATCATCAAAAAAATGATTGTAATCACGTGGTTGTACAACTCCCGAACAACGATAAGACAAAAACAAATTGGTTTGGTGAGAAAGTTTCAAATGATAGAATTATTTTTGATAAATACCAACGAAAGCTTAAATTGCCTTTCGTTGTATATGCAGATTTTGAGGCATTTTTAAATCCAATAGCATCTTGCGATCCAGATCCATCAAAATCTTATACCAAAAATATTCAGCAACATGAAATGTACAGTTTCGGTTATTTCATTAAGGATCTGGTCACTTACGGCCTCATTCCTTATAAGGCCAAGTATTATGAACGGCCACTTCCCCAATGGGCCACTTCCTTTAATGGCCACTTAGAAACAATATTCCCCGAAAGGCCACAATCCGCTAAAGGCCTTTTCCTCTTATGACCACTTCCTCAAACGACCTTTTCCTGTTATGGTCACATCCTCAAACAAGATATATTATTAACTAAGTATAAAAATGCCGATATAAAATAGGAATGTGACTGGGTCGACGGGTCCCCGCTACGCGGGGCCCCTATTTCTTTGTAGTTTGCCCTTCGGGCATATATAGATAACTAACGAACCTAACCTACTTCACACCTTTGACCATTATATTACATTTTACATATATGACTATAAGACCCTGGCAACTAGTGAAACTGGCGAATATAGAAACCGATTATCTAGGGGAAATGACCATTTGACCAAACTGACGAATAATTAAATTAGCACATAAGGAAACTAGTAAATTTACGAAACTGAAGCCTAGCAAAACTGGCAAAAGAGTAAACTGAAGGTTTAGGAAAATGACGCACTAGCGAAATTGTCAACCTAGTGAAAATTACCAGAAGGTAAACTGTTGAATCAGCAAAATTGACGAATTAGGAAACTGACCGGCGATACGCTAATTCGGCTCCGGCTCTCCGTCTTATGGTCTTTCGGGGAATCGGCTGAACTAGGAATTTGCACAGTGGTCTTTCGGGGAAATGGCCTTAGTAGGAATCTGTATTGTGGTCCTTTGGGGAAATGGCCGTAATAGGAAAAGACCGAACAGGGATATGGCCGATGTAAGAATTTCCACGATGGCCGTAGAAGGAAGTGGCCGTAGATGACCGGATCCTCTCGTGATACTCAGGATCAAGGCGTGCTACGCGATGAGCTTGAGTATTACGCTCTTGTTCAGTCTCGCGATACTCAGGCTCAAGGCGTGCTACGTGATGAGCTATAGGGTGTCGTTCTTTTGCAACCGTGTTGTATATTTTTTAAATAAAGACCTGTCCTTCTGTTTTTTAAACAAATTATTTTCATTTTCTTTCGTTCTTATTTCAGGCGTTTTTCTTGATGTTCTATTTCTTACAGTATTTTTCTCTTTTTTCATCAAATTTTCTAATTTACCTGTTGCGATTTGTAAGGAATTATTGTCGTGTTGAAATTGAACAATATTTATCTGCGTCTCATTGTCGCTCAAAAAAATTTTGCGCTTAGGATTCCCTCGAGGTTTCCTTGGAGTAGACGGAAACTGTAGCAACTGACAACTTTCTAAAATATGCAACAAGTGGGATCGCATTGAGTCGACGGTGAAATTTTCAAACGCAGGATTTTTTTTCAGGGCCAGAGATGTAGCGTAAGCAATGGCGAAGACTCCGCAGTCATAATTATCAGATTGTTTTTGTACATCAGGAAAATTAATTTTCGGCTTGTGAGGGAAAAGAGCATTGACGAACGCCTGCTGCAGAGGAGGCAATGATTTGCCCTTGAGACCATCATATACACGTAATGATTCCCCATTGTAAAAGAGACACACCCAGTGTCCGACTCCACTGAAATCATTCCCGCAATACAACAATTGTATATGCGTATGGTTTGCGTCAATGGGAGAAATATCAGCAATACACCTCAAGAAGTCCATTGGACGAGGCTGAGAGGACGTATGACGATATAAAATGCAGTGGAATGCATTAACACAATCATCTTCTACGTAACTGTTTTTTTCTAGTATATAATTAAAATCAAAATTATTTTTTATGAAATCAAAGCTTGCATCACGTTGAGCTTGGATATCGTACAATTTATTAGTGTCGCGATACTCGGGCTCAACACATACATCAGGATGAGCTTGAGTATCACACATTTGCTCATTGTCGCGATACTCAAGCTCAACAATGGCGTTACGCTGAGTTTGGGTATCGCACAATTGGTCATTGTCGCGATACTC